>JAWRVZ010000289.1:0-392500 GCA_037043235.1 Rhodeus uyekii
CCCTTAAAATCTGGGCCCAGTTCCGAAACCATTATAAATTCACCTTTCCCTCCCCCCTAGGCCCTATCTGTAAGAATCATCTATTTCCAGCCTCCTCTCTTGACTCAACATTCACTCAGTGGGACAGGAAGCAGCTTTCCTGTTTTAAGAGCTTGTACTGTGAAGAAGGGTTCGATAGTTTTGACAATATATGCCAGAAATATGATCTTTCACGCAATAACTTTTTTAGATATCTCCAAATACGCCACTGTGTTAAAGTTCCCCTCTTTCCCGGTCCTCCCTATTGAAGCAGCATGGGAGGAAATGACCCTTTTCCGTCCGAAAAAAGGACTGATATCACGGCTATATTCTCAGCTAATGTCTCTTGAAAGTCATGACCTTTCAAAAATTAAGAACGGCTGGGAAGGCGAGTTGATGGTTGAGCTGTCAGAGAGAAACTGGGAAGAGGCACTACAAAGGATTAACTCTTCTTCATCCTGTGCACGCTTGGGACTCATTCAGTTTAAAGTGGTGCATAGGGCTCATTTCAGTAGGGCCAGGTTAGCAGCTATATACCCAGGAACGGATGGGAGTTGTAACAGATGCTCCCTCTCTCCAGCTGATTTAACACACAGTTTTTGGTTGTGCCCTCATCTAAATCAATACTGGTCATCTGTTTTTCAAACTTTATCCGAAGTCACAAAAATTAACCCCTGCCCGCTAATTGCAATATTTGGCATTTCAGATGAGAGCTTAACCTTAACCCAGGATCAATCGGACATCATTGCTTTTACATCACTTCTAGCCCGTCGTAGAATCTTATTAGTTTGGACATCCGCTACTCCACCAGCGGTGGCCGAATGGTTAAGGGATGTTTTATTTTTTCTTAAACTAGAAAAAGTTAAATTCACGTTGAAAGGGTCAGTTCAGAAATTTTACTCAAAATGGCAGCCTTTTGTGACATATTTTGAGAATCTTAAAGTATTGCCTGAAGTATGAGGTATCTTTTTATTTTATATTCTTTTCTTTTTTCCTAGGGGAAGGGGGGGGGGGGGGGGTTTAATCAAATCAGTGTGCAGCTACCTCCATGGGGTAGGAATTGAGTAGCCTGATCAACAATGGTGGAAATAATTATGTAACATACTAAATGGAGGATAGAGGAAGGGAGAAGAGGGGGAAAAGAAAAGAAAAAGGGAAGGTGTTCTCCCAGAATGTGATTAAATATAATTGTGAATAATATATATTTATTTTTTATTTTATTTTTTTTATTTTTATTTTATTTTAATTATTATCATTTTTGCTGTTGTTGTTGATGTGTTTGTTGTTTTCTTTGGGGGGGGGGTGTTCTAACCGTTTAAGATAAAATGAAACTGGAGAGCTGTTTTACTTCCTGTAACAACTTCTTTGATCCTCCAATAAAAAAAAAAAAAAAAAAAAAAAAAGGTCAGAGGTCAAACTGGCTGCCCTGTACATCAATCAAGTGACAGATTTCACAGTAAGGACGGATGATGGGCTGACGTCTACTTTATGTTAATTCCATGCGATCTACCCACAACACCTTTTCGATCGACCGGTAGATCGCGATCGAAGTATTGGGCGCTCCTGATTTACACAAACCCTTCCCATCACAGAAAACTTTCTATGACACCGTCACAGTGTAACAGTAGATCCCACGACTGGCATCCTAAGAATGCAAGTTCAAATAAATTTTACTTCTAATTATTTTTCCATTTTCCACTGCCCGCGTCTCACATTTTAGATGCAAAGACGTGTTGTATGTGAATGGCCCATGATGGTAAAAAAACAACAACCCAAGGTCCATCTAGCCTGTTTATATATAAAACAATCTAAAAACAATTTGAAGGAATTTTTTAATTAAACATAACTAACATTTCTTTTTCTTGCAGGAATAACATTTAAATACTTTTGAATACTACATCCCCAAAGTTAATATCTGAATGTAAGAACAGGGGAAATGGAATTAAATGTTTATGTATATGTTCTATATATATATACTTGTCAGGGTTCTGTCACTTCGGTTCGGGTTTCTAGTGTTTGATTGACAGAGCTCTGACGCTGCCCCTTTGTTGCGTCTTCGTGAGAGCGCGTGGCTTCGTGTCGCGTGCTCTCTTGTCTGTTTGCCTTCATGTCGTTTGTGTTGCGCGCAGTTGGTGTGTTTACTAACTGCATGCCGTCTCGTCAAGTTCATGTGAACACGCGGCGATGCGCATCCGTGCTCATGTCTTATTGTGTAACCCCGCCCATCTGATTCCCTTGTTTCCCTTAATTGTTCTCAGCTGTTCTGCTCGTTACGTTCCTCATGTGTTGTCTATTTAATCCCTGCGTGTTTGCTATCCTGTGTCAAGTTGTTGTCATTCCTTGTGATTGTCTGCTGGTCCCTGTGTGTTTCTCTCGATACGGAGTCCTGTCCGGTTTGTCTGTGTAGTTTCTGTTAGTTCAGTTTATCTGTTCGGTTATAGTTTCCCCCCTCGGGGCAGTTTTTGTTTGTGTTCTGTTTTATTTTCATCATTATAATAAATATCCTTTCCACCTGCAATATTGAGTCCTCGCTACTTGTTCCCGTCACGGTCTTGTCTCATTGTGCATTTCCGGGTCCCGTTTATGTCTCTCCCCGTGCCCTTCCTGCACCTGTCCTGTCATCATTACGTCGTTAGTCTCCCAGTTGTTAGTCATTTCCTCGTGTATTTAACCCTTGTGCTACTCCCTTGTCGTTGTTGGTTGTTAACGTTGCTAATGTAATGTCATGTGTGGATGTCTCCCATGGTCCATGTTTCCTGTTCAATCCGAGTTTTGCACAAAGAGTCTGCCGTTTGTTTTCATTCGTTAAATAAAGTGTTTTCAGTTTGAATCACAGAGTCTCTGCGTTCTCTCCGCATCGCACACCGCACATTAAGTAACAGTTCCGTGGCAATACGGTATATGATAAAAATAAGTCATAATATGTCCCCTTTTTATACCAAGTTCTGTCATGAAACTCAAAGCTGGCAAAGGCTGATTGGCCTTTAATGCAACCTGATGATATTTACATGGCACAAGCTGATTGGTCCATGTCGCATCTGCAGCCAATGAGCATGTAGCTAAAGATTTAAAGAGCTGGTTACCATACCCCCCCCCCCCCCCCCCCCCCCCCCCCGGACGACAGGACTGTGGCTCTGCTCAGCTTACTCTTAAAAAAAATGTGGAGTACATGGCTCGCTCAGACAAAAAGGTTCCCGACCCCTGCTTTACATGATATTATACAGTACGAGCTATTTGTGCTGAAGCAGCAGCATATTGTATTGGCAGTAGCAAGTCCTGTAGCAGCAGCAAAAGTCTACAACAACAACAACAATCATCATCATCATCATCAGCATAACAACTTTCTGGATCTTCACATGTACTGAATTGATGAAGAATTTACTACTCAAGTGTTGAAGCACAGATTAAGCACATGGGCATTCAGGAAAGTTCTCAGAAGAACAACTTTCACTCAAGGAAATATAAATGTTTCAAATAGAGCTGCATGAGCATGAGTCAGCTAAAACCAAGCTATCAAGGCATTATGGGATAGCAAAGGTTCCATCGAATGCAATCTCAGCAGATGCTGTCTAGGTATTGTTAATCTACTGTATAATGCGAAAACATGAATAATATGAAGTACGGAATATTGCATATCTGAACATTTACATGCACCCTCAAAATGCGAGTATAATAGGATTATGGAAATATTGTGATTAAACTTTACTTCATGTAAAAGCAATATGTCAATCAAATGAATAGGATTAAGCTCATAATCGTAGTAACCATATTCACATTAAACTATGTTGCGTACGGCGATTTTAATCGTAATAAACAGGTATGTAAACATGTTAACATTATTATCGCTCTGACTGAAGTGCATATCGGCTCGATTCTACACGGATGCCGTTCACACAACTTGAACTGTGACATTGTTCTGAAGTTTTTGCTTCTCCAAATCACTAAAGTCTGTCAACACAACTTCATCACAGCACCAAATAATACACAGTACATCCATACAAATGTGTTTTGAATTTGATGAGAGTAGATTAAAACAATGTCAAGTAACGTGCATAATCTACGTCTATCTGCGTGTTGTACAACTATAATTATTAGCAATGAAAATTGCATGTAAACCGGAGTGAAGAGTTCTGCTCGTGTCATGTTAACATATTAATGCAATTAAAAGCTTAATCTGATTATTAACCAGAAATGATTGTGCATTATTGGTGCACATGTACACAGTCAATTCATTTGTCAATCCATTTCATTATGTATGTGTCTGTTCCAGTCCAGTAGTGAGTGAACTGGCTGAAAAAAACTCCTTCCTACGATATATTTTAATGTACAAAAACATTAGAAAAGGCATGATACCCTGCTATTTCAAAATATAATAACTGGCCTTTAATAATTTTACAATAAATATGTTTCCAAAGCAGTTTTAGAGAGAATGCAAATGTAAAGGTGATTTCTGAGAGTTGTTGCACACATGCTGTCGCTATGAGTGAAAAGACAACAGGCTGGATCTGACTAATGAGGGGGAGAGAGAGGGTAGTCGTGCAACCAAAAGTCCTTTCCTGTATGGCACCTCGGTTACCACACAGTCGCAACAGAGGATTTTGGTTGAGAGGAAAGTGGTTGTTATAGCAATAACAGAAGGTTGGAAGGGTAAGCGAGGCGAGTGAATGGTGAGCGTGGATGGAAGATGGAGAGGAGGATTGTTACATAAGACAGAAACAGAGAGTCAGCAAGCGATATCATAGAAACCAAAGCAGCCCACATGACAACAAGGGCAAGCAACGTGTGCTAACAATGACAAGATCACAGCCTCCCCATACGCCTTACACTTCCACACAAATAAATACACAACCACAAAACAGGCATTAAAGAGGCCTCTCATTTATGCACATGGAAACATACATATGAAATGACCTCAAAAAGTGATCAGATCAAATAAAAAAATAGAAAAGATCCTACACTGGAAGAACTAAAACTCAATCACAGACTGAAAACTGAGCCATACTGGAATGACAAACTAAAGCTCAAATTATATCTGAGGTTATGTGGTTTATATGCACTTTTCCATGGGTATAAAGTGCACGGATGCTTACATTATCAAAAAAAAAAAAAAATGTGCACAAAAAAATTACAATTAACCCGCCTTGTTGGCAGAGGCTATTTACACTACCTCCGCCCACCGGAAGCACAAAAAACATGTCAGCATCAGCGGTGGAGTGAGTAAGGAGCGTTGCAGATTCTTTTAATGCGATCGACCAGAGTTCGAATCCACCTTTTGCTGAATTCATTCTTCTCCATTTTCCCATTGTCACACTTGGTCCTGTCTTTCAGTGTCTTTGCCACTTCCTGTCTATCGTGTCAACCCTTCCTGTTCCCTTCCGGGCCCTTCTAGATCCTTCCACACCTGTCTTGTATCACTTAGCTCGTCAGTGTCTCCAGGTGTGTCTCATTTCTCTTGTCCTTGCCCACTTGTGTGTCCTGGTCTTTGTCAGTTGTGGTGTTTGTGGTCCTGTTTGCTAGTGTGTGGATACCATGTCTCTGTTTTTCTAGTTCTCCTTTGGTTTTGCACGACTAGTGCTGTTTCTGTTTGTATTTAAAGTGGTTTTTGTTTTCCGAGTTTGATTAAAGCGAGTTTCAGTTTTGAATCCTGTTCTCCTAATACTCAATAAATTTAAAGAAAATACTTGAAAAATCAAATTAAAGTTCTAACAGTAAACTTATTATGGTATTATTGCATATAGTTTCATAATTTACTAAAATAACGAGGTATAACAAATATAAAACAAAAAATTTAAAAATACCATTTACACTTTTTGCAAAAAATACAGCTTTATACATAGTGTAAATAGCAGCTATTACTAAGAAAATCTGATATTTTCACATTTGTTACATTTCACATTGCTCAGAAAACCAAGAGAACAATCATCATAGTATTATGTGAATCTGTTTGACCTGCTTTTGTGCCAATGAAAGTGACAACAGGTGCACTGAAGAGGCAACCGCAAGACAACCCACAAAAAGAGAATGATTTTGCAAGTGGTGGCCATAGACCATTGTTCTCTGCTTATTCTTCCTGGCTGATTTGTCTCTAATTTTGTGTTTTGTTAGGGCCTTTGCCACTGTCTGTATGAGTCCTGCTCCTCCAGGATTACACATCCATATGTGGCGTCACAAGAGTGTTCGGTGTTTCTCCCAGCACAGTTTCAAGAGCATGGAGGAGATACTGGGAGATAAACTGTTACACGAGGAGAGCAGGACAGGGATGTAGAAGGGCAACAACCAGCAGCAGGACTGGGATCTGCTCCTTTGTGTGAGGAGGAACAGGAGGAGCTACAAAATGACCTCCAGCGGGAACTGGTGTGCATGTTTCTGACCAAACTGTCAGAAACAGACTTCATGAGGGACTGACGTCCTCTATTGGGACCTGTGCTCACAGATCAGCACCAGCAGCCTGATTGGCATTTGCCAGAGAACACCAGGATTGGCGCCCCGTTTTCTTCATGGAGGAGAGCAGGTTCACACTGAGCACATGTGACAGACGTGAAAGAGTCTGGAGATGCTGTGGGGAACGTTATGCTGCAGCATCATTCAGCATGAGTGGTTTAGCTGTGGGTCACTAATGATCTGGGGAGAAATATCATTGGAGTGTTGCTCAGATCTCCACGTGCAGCCAATACTTCCCTCACTGCTGTTAGGTACCAATCCTCCGATCATAGTCAGATCTTATGCTCTGGGATCCTCCATGTTCATGATGATGCCCGGCCTCATGCGGCTAGAGTGTGTAGGCAGTTCTTAGATGAAGGCATTGATGACACTGACTGGCCCTCACGTTCCCCAGACCTGAATCCAATTGAGAACCTCTGGGACGTTATGTATCAGAGCATCCAAAGCAGTCAAGTAGCAGCACAGAAGAGACTGGTGTCCTGATCCAGGTCTGGGAGGAGATCAGAACACCTTCCTCCATCCCATCAGCTGCCAGACGTCCTCATGAGTTCATGCAGGCACTGAGTTGCAATATGAGTTTATGATATTGAGTTTGATCAGTCTGTAGCTTCAGTTAAGTTCAGCAGATACACTGACAGAACGACAGACAGACAAACAGACCCATCTTTAGTTCTGGTGGCTGTAATTGCTGGTTAAGGCCTGTGGACACTTGACCTCAGTGCGTGCGAGTGAGTAGGTGTGCATATGGAAGGAGTGGCGGGTTACTGACCTCTATTCAGCAGCGATCTGACTGACCCCCCCCAGCAGCTCCAGATGGCCTCACATGTTAAAGACCTATTGTCAGCTCTGCTCTCACCGTCCAATAGGGACTGAGCATAAACAGACACATCTGAGCGGAAACAATCCAGCACTATTCTCATTATACATGACAACTGCAATTCCTACAGTTGCGATAGAGCTTAAGCTGTGTAAGAAAGAAAAATAAAGGTTAAAAAGTTTGAGCTCTGAATTAAACATACAGTTGTATTTATTTATTTCTTGTTATATTGTCATTTATTTACCAAAGGAAAAGGTTAAAAAGTTTGAGCTCTGAATTGAATATTGAGTTTGCTTTATGTATTGTTTTACATTGTAATGTATGTAAGATAGAGAAAAAGGTTAAAATGTTTAAGCTCTGAATTAAATATTGATCTTGATGTGTGCCATTTACAATTGATTTTAAGTTATTTATTTATTTAATATTTTGTGATAAATATTAATTTATGTAAGAAAAAGTACATTTAAGCTCTGAATTAAACAGTTCATAATTTATTAATGAATGTATTTATGATTTATTTTATTTTAGAGGTTGTTTTCATCATAAGTACTGAGTGTTGACATTTCCAATGAGTAAAAAAGAGTGAAGTTTGCTTGCATTGTGTTTTGTGAAATTTGATTTGTCTTCAAAATTAGAAATTTGAAGTTTTCTGAGTCTTGAGCTCATCATACAAAATCAGGGTACAAATTATGCATACTAAAATGTGAGTTATTGTTAGCCAAGTCTTAATAAACAACATGCCTTTATCTGCAGACTTTCTCATTGCAAAGATTCTGGAAGCCAAGCTTGCAACCTTTAGCCAAAAGAAGAGTAGAGGCTAAAGCTAATACGTAGAGAACGATTGTATGTAGATTTTACCGTGATAAAAATGTTATGTATTTAGAATATTTAGCAAATGAATTTGACTTGAAATGTAAGTATTTTTTGACTGCTGTGAAAGCCTAATAATGAAAATGCTTTTTAATGAATGAAGGTATACAAAATATAAAAAAATGTAATAAATGTATCCTTTCTATGGCTTCCATAGACAAAAAAATCAACAATTTAATTACAAATATTTTTTATTTTTTATCATCACTGCTATTTATGTCCAATAAAGCAGTTTTTTAATGAACAGATTCAAGTCTCATCTTTAATGTGGCTTTATGCGTATGTGGTTTAAACCGTGAGCAGTAATCTGCAGCTAACAAAGCAATTGTGCTTTTTTTCCCACTCAGTAAAGCACCAAACATAGAACGCTATTCACAAGAAAAACGAGCCAATCCACTAGAAACTGTGTGTAACTTAAACCGTAACTGACTGTCATAAAACAGATGTCTGAGGTGATGCCTGATTCAAGCTAGCCGTCACACTTTTTCCAATGGTAAGAGCCACAGACTCTCTCCATCTCCCTAGAAGACAATCTTTTATATCTATGATTCTAGACCAACACGTCAAAGGACTTACTTCTAACAAAAGATGATCTTTTTTATAGTATACCTGTTAAGGACGAGGAAAATAAATATTGAATTAGTTGTCAAATGAATCATTCGAGAACCTCCGACAGGGTCTAAATGTGATGCAATTCATGAGACTCTGACTGGGATCCACCGAGACACACCGATCTTAATTAAGACACAAGCGAGAGATTGCAGAGAGAGTGATGGATGTCGACATGTTGACGAGCATTTCATTTTCACAGCTCGGGAAAAACCTCGCAAACACATCATGACCTCACACATCTGCATATCTGCTAAATATGGAATTAAAATCACATTAGACAAAAAAGGAAGAAAAACAGACTTTGCCACACTCCTGCGCGGCGCCCACCGCCTCTCGAGAAGATACAGGTGGCTTGTAAGGTTAGCAGCACACGTCTGCAAATGAACTACTTGGAAAACAACAAGCCCTGCATATGTCGGTAAATCTGTCGGGTTGGGCGTTCGCGGAGAAGTGAGCGGACCAGTGGCGGCGAGCGGTGTCTCGGCTAGCGGAGAGAAAGGGCAGCGATACTCATCATTAACGGGGATGAGATGCACTCCGGTTCCTGCGCCCCATATGCCCCCCCAGCCGTCACGCTCCCCGCACAGATGTTTCCCCGGCAAGGTGTGAGGCTCACAGACATGGGAAATAGAGAAAAAGAACAGTTGTCTAAGCGTACAATAGAGGAGTAATTCTACATAACAGTTGTTGTTGTTGTTGTCTGGGTTTTTTGGTTGTTTTTGAGGTCCTTAGAGAGTAAATAGTTATGATTGAGAACTACCTGATGAGAAGTGTCTGTCAAACGGAGCTGGATTGTGGGAAATGCCACGATACGCCAGAGATCTTTGGAGAAAATAAGATGTAAAATGGAGCAAAAAAGCAGACCAGTGGTCGCCAACCCGTCGATCGCGATCACTGTCCCGGAAGCTCCCGAAAATAAAAACGTTTCAGTTGCCAACTTAGCGAACTTAGCCGCGCCGCACCCCCCACGTCGATAGGACGGTGATCTTCAGCTTCAAAAGGCCGGTGACCACTGAATTATCTCCTTAATATGTTCTTGGTGTTAGTGTGAAGTTCTTAATGAACAGAGGATATGATAAAAGAAAACCTTTATAATCATTCATCAAAATAATGTAATAATAGGCATTGCATCAAGAATTTAAATTCGGGGTACGCACAGAAATCCGACCCGTTTCCGCTCTCTAATAATAATTCACACAACAAAGAAAAATGTATAGCAAAAAAACTAAACAAAACCACGATATTTGTGAAGGTGTTAACAAAGACATTTGAATTTTTCCTAACTAGAAATATCTGGGTAAGATAATTCATACATAACTTAAAATTAAATATTTTCAGTAGTGGAAATTTGGCTAGCTTTAACTGGCTAATTCAATAAATGCCACCTAGCTTATTGCTAACACGACGCTTTGATAGCATTAGCATAGCATTAGCAATGAGTGCAGCCATGTAAAACATTTAACATATATCTTTTCTCAAACTAATCTTGTGCTCGACTCGACATCATGATGGCACTGCAACAAAAAAAATCAACATAACAGAAATGGGAAATAGTTCAAAACAATGAAAAAACTCGGATTACTTAAACTGTGTCAGTTTTGTGAACTCAAAAGAAAACGAAAGTGCTAAATACTCATAATAGTTCATTTGATTGAACTACTTTGTTTAATTTGAGTTGGCTCTAGTCAGTCCAATTAATTATTTTGAGCTTTAGGGTTTAAATTGTCCTTTTGAGATATTTGTAGTCATACATTTTGTATTCATTTTGTTTTTCCATCATCTCCTAATAATAATTTTAAGAGAAACATTTGTGATGGATCATGTGATTTTAAAAAAATTAGCTCTGATCACATATATAAATTACACTTTATAATATATTACAACATTATTTGAAATTGTAATAATGGCACGGTTTCACAGAGAACACAGATAAAGCCAGGATTAGACATTAGTTCAATTAGGACATTTAATTAATTTTTATAAGTAAATAAAAACCTTACTGGTGTGCATCTCGAGTCAAAACAATCTCAAAGTTGCTTTCAGTTAAAACAGCTCAAATTTGCACTTTAGTCTGGGACTAGACTTAAACCTTGTCTGTGAAGATATCATAATGTTTCTGACTATTTTTGATCAAATAAATTCTTACTTTGAGCATACATAAGATTCTTTTTACTCTGAAAAATATATTTAAAATCAAACTTTTGATGAAAATGGTATACTGATTGTACTAGAAATATGTCAAATTACAGAAGTAAAAAGGTTTAGGAATGTCCTTCCATGTTGACTTTAAAATGTAAAAAGAGAAAGTCAAGTCTTAATGGGACAAGCACATCTCTCAAGACAGCAATCCACCGCGGCTCCTGAGACCTTAAACTGTGTTCTGTTAAACAATAATAAAACACTTTCTGATCTGTCTTGGCATAACAAACTCCTACAGATTTGCTGTCTTATTGACCCTAAAGAGGCCGCGAGTCACTTACAGAGCTAAACAGCTTCTTCAGCTGAGCGTGGATGCACACACACACACACACACACAGGGAGAGAAGAAAACACTTGCGCTTGACATGCTGACTTCCAGAAAAGCACAGCCCTCTGAGGGAAAGAAACATAATCCAATCAGCAGTCAAAGGACATGCAGTACAGGCAGAGCCAGCGTCCCAACAGACACTCGAAAGACTGCAGAACTGACAAACACAAACACACACAGCTGTTGTGAGAGCATTACAATAGTTTCTGTGTCTGTGAAAGTGTGTTCTCTCCTGAGAGTCATGCTGCTTTAAAGTGGCTGGATGCTGGGGTACTTCCCACCAGTGTATCATACCTCTATATCACACACACACACACACACACTCTCTCTCTCTCTTTCTCTCTCTGTCTCTCTCTCTCTCTCTCTCTCTCACACACACACACACACACACACACACTCTCTCTCTCTCTTTCTCTCTCTTTCTCTCTCTCTCTCTCTCTCTCTCTCTCTCTCTCTCTCTCTCTCTCACACACACACACACACACACTCCCACAGATGCACACACACAGATACAAAAATGCAGAGTGTTTTAAAGACCAACATTTTACATTTTTTAATGCATAACATGGCCTCTGATTCGAAATGATAAAAAAATGTATTTCAATAGTTCACGTTAGACATTCTACAAACAAAAGCAGCACAATTAATTGTTGAAAGGTCGCAATCTCGATTCAATCAACCACGTGATCTTATTCCTAAACGACAATGATTTATCTCTGTCTATCAAACCTTCGACAAGCACGATCACAGCACACGGTCAAATCCGTGATGGCACTGCGGTTTCTTCACAAACAGTCTTTTTTAAATCACACAGGATCGATATTACTGTATTACAATATTTCAAATTATCTCTGAAGTACTGGGATAAAAGTTTATAGTTCACATATAAACACTGATCTCTAGCAACTAAAATAGAGTAAATCATCTCTGGAAAGTGCCTTGATGCTTTAAATTGCGACATATGCTCTCTAAGACAAATGCGGAAAAGTTAGTTCATGCGTTCATGAGTTCAAGGCTAGATTATTGTAATGCTCTACTAGGTGGTTGCCCTGCACGCTTAATAAACAAATTCCAGCTGGTCCAAAATGCAGCAGCTCGAGTTCTTACTAGAACCAGGAAATATGAGCATATTAGCCCAGTTCTGTCAAACCTGCACTGGCTTCCTATAATACCGAATACATTTTAAAATCTTGCTAATTACTTACAAAGCATTAAATGGTTTAGCTCCACAGTACTTGAGCGATCTCTTAACACATTATAGTCCTTCACGTCTATTGCGATCCCAAAATACTGACCAGCTTATAATACCTAGAATATCAAAGTCAACTGCTGGCGGTCGATCCTTTTCCTATTTAGCTCCTAAACTCTGGAACAGTCTTCCTATTACAGTTCGGGAAGCAGACACACTCTGTCAGTTTAAATCTAGACTAAAAACACATCTCTTCAATCTGGCATACACATAACACATTATACATACATTTTTAATCCAAATCATGTAAAATGATTGTTAGGCTGCATAATTTAGGTCAGCCGGAACCGGGAACATTCCCATAACACCTGATGTACTCGATACATCAGAAGAAGAATGGCATCTACGCTGATATTGGTCTCTGTTTATTCCGAGGTTACCGTGGTCAGCCGGATCCGGGCTGTATCCAGATCAGATGAAGGACCTGGACACGAGCACAGCACTACCCTGAAGTGTCTGTGGAGACCGTGACTCTACTAGACCCTCCCCTGTGACGATCATGAACCCATCTCCAACCGGACCAAATTGGACTTCATATTGGACTTGAATTGTTGTCAATATAATAATCATGTACTGTTTGGCTTTGGCCAGAGGAGAACTGGTCCCCCGACTGAGTCTGGTTTCTCCCAAGGTTTTTTCTCCATTCTATTCTTCATTCGTTACGTCACCTGCCGGAGTTTTGGTTCCTTGCCGCTGTCGCCTATGGCTTGCTCAGTTGGGGAAACTTAACACTTAATATTCATCAATTGTATTGATTCACCTGCTCTTTTGGGGCTTCTGTTCAGCCAAACAAACTTTTTATTGTTTTTCCTGTAAAGCTGCTTTGAAACAATCTACATTGTAAAAAGCGCTATATAAATAATGGTGACTTGACTTGACTTCAAAGAAAGGTTGTATTTCCTCCGTCACTACACCAGTAGGTGGAGACATGTTCTTTGATTCATTCAAGAGATTCATATAAAAACACTGATTCATCCAGTCATGAAACAAGTCAAGTCAACTCAATCAAAAATAAAACAAGTATTTAAATGCCAACTAAACATCTGGAGTGCCTAAATGCCGTGGATGGTATTTTCAGTTAGAAAGGTTAGCATATGATAATGTTATCTATCTATAGTATGACTATAATACATTTATAGTCATCATTCTCTGTGAACGGCCCTAAACTAAAGGTGACGAGTGCTCAGTGAATTTTCACTGACAATATCCAGTCATTTCAATAGGAATCTCGATTATAGACAAAAGGAATGTGACTGCACCAACCCCCCCAAAAAAATATTCGCTACGTGTTCCTAGTTCCCCAAGTATTTCTAGCGTTTTGCACATGTGTGCACCATTTGGTTTGTTTTTATTTAAAATCTTCTGTTTTCGTTTAATAAAGAGAGTTTCTGTTGAAACCTCCATCTCCATCTCTCCGCATCGCACACCGTCTCCTGTGCTCATGTTAATATGTGTAATGCTTGTCTTGTGGCTATAAAAAGTGTATATTTTAATGTTTACTGCTTCATTAGTTCTGCCAAATCTTGCCTCAGCACAAAGTTTATTTAAAAAAACACACACACACAAAGAATAAGACAGAATGATAAATGGATATGTAACAAATAATGTTAAGTGCGTTAAACTTGGTTTGAACCCACAACATTCCTTTAATATCTGCCTGTTAGCGATTATCATGAATTCACAAAACGATCCATTGTCGGATGTGAGGTGTGTGTGAGAGGGAGAGATGAGCGTCTGCGGGTGTGTCAGGGTCAGTTTGGTCCGTATGATGGGAAAAGCACTGGTAAAGTCATGCAGTCAGACCCACACAGCTACACTGGCTCACAAAATTACATATTTGGACACTTAAATCACATAACATATCTGGATGGCTTTGCATTAGATAAAAAAAACAAGTGGCATCTGCAAATAAATTATAAATATATTATTACATACAAATTCTCTATGTTTTTATTGAACTAAATTGATCGTTGTATTATTATTTAAAGCATTTCTTAATACATGTTTTCAAAGTAAATTGAATTTGATTGTTGACAAGATTAAGAAAATGCAATAGAAGAGAACTTGATGCAAACATTTTAAAATAATAATTGTAATGTTGCAGAATTCCTGTGCAAGATTACAGTTAATAATTATTTGATTCAACAGTGTTCAGCTCTTGCAGTCTGTGGGGGTGGACTATTAGGGTGAAAAGTAAATAAGTATTTTTCACCTAGCACTTTATTTACATAAGCAAACTACTCTCTATCGCTAATGACTCTACCTTTTGTTTCTGTCGGCAGAGCAAACAAAAACATCCGCTTTTATGTGCAGAGGAAGAGAGAGTGAAATCAGACAGAGCAAGACATAGGAGCGTTGTGATCTGGAGGAAAAGTCCGTTTGAGGCAGAACAAGCTGTTCGGGGATTGTTTTTGGTGGTTTTCCATGAGCAGGAGGGAATTGAGAGACAGAATGGGTCAGGCGGGCTGAGTGGTGAGCTACAGGGGCATTTCAGCTCCCCATTCCCCTCTTCCATCACCATCTGCTCCAACAGAATTAATAACTTCATTACCAATTCAATCTGCATCAGCTTCCTTAAACGTGAAATCAACAGGCGTCCTCTGAGTAAATAGCCTATAATAGATCTGGAAGTTCTTTTCACTTTTACAACGATACTATGCGAATCATAGTTCAGCCATTAGTGTTCATGCTGAGTGATTGCTTAAACAAAAACACTCAGTTTTGAGTCATCTTACAATTTACAGTGAAAAAACATAAATTGATGTTTCCAGAATTCTCCATTACAGCTCACTTGGATGTTTCTTCTTCGTTTTATTCTGATCAGACGGGTAAATTAGGGGTTTAGGTCGGACCTTGTGTTGCACCTTCTTTATATCGGAAAAGAAAACACTTGTGGAAAAGCTACTCGTGATGAACTCTGATTAATCTGTTTTAAAGTGTTTAAGGTGGCTGTCAGTATAATGTAAAGATTAAAAAGCGATTCAAGTCATCTGGTACAGTATACAGCAATCCCTTGAGATATGGGTGTCTTGACATACGAGTATTCCGAGATACGAGCAAGCCTTAGAGCGAATTTTCGCTTTGAGATACGAGTAGATATTTGAGATACGAGCAGCTTCCAGGCGCTAGAGGTGTTCAGCACTCGCAGCAGCTCAAGCTCCTCATTTATGGTGTAATTGCATATGATCTCCACTAGAGGCAGCTTGGTTTTACAGCGGGGGTTACCGGGGGCAACGAGTGATTCACCAGTATTAAGCTGGGAGCAGCACGAGTTATGAGTGTTCAATAATAATCAATATGAGCTTCTGAGTCAATCAAAACACAACACGGGAAGAAACACTAGGCTTCCGTATTGTGTTTGCATTAAATACGTTATCCCTCCCTCCTCCTCCTCCTCCTCCTCCTCTGCACATGCCGCTACTGTATCGTCTGTCTTGAAGGAAAGAACTCATAATTAAAACCACATTTTATTTTATATCACAGGAATCCTTATATACTGTAATTGTGTGTGTGTGTGTGTGTGTGTGTGTGTCCCTATAACAATTTAAAACATATTTTTTCCATTGTCATTAGCACTAATAAGGAAGTTTTTTAGAGGGCCGGAACGGATTTATTTATTTATTTTTCTTATCGGAAAAAGTGTATTTGAGATCCAAGCAATTCGAGTTACGAGCTCGTCCTGGAACCGATTATGCTCATATCTCAAGGTATTACTGTATTTCAATCTGTAAGACAAAAAATGTTCTGGCAACCACAACTGCTGGTTGTTTACTATAAATTTCATTTTTTTCAGCTTAAATATGATTCAGGTTCTTCTAATAATGTGAGACTGTTATGATGATGAGCTCCGCGCTTCCCTCCTCTGGCCACCGGAGGGAGCTATCACACTTATACTGACACACACACACACACACACACTCACACTACATTTCCCACAAGCCCGTACATTGGACTGATTATCAGCTGAGAACTATCACCTGGACTCACACACACGCACTGTCATCGCAAAGTCTTGTTTTGCTACAGCTAACATTTCCGAGCATTGTTATACCTGTGTCTGATCTCCCGTTACAGACTTTACCAAATTTTATTGAAAAATAATTTTAATATTGCATTTTTTTAAATATTTAAATGTATATACTAAAAGTATGGTATGGTAAAATAATCACATTTACAAACAAAGACTTGTATTCCATAACTATAATTTCTCATTTAAAGTTGTGTTCACTATGACAGATGTTTTCACTTTATGAGAAACACAAGTGTTTGATCTGCATTACCCATCTGATCCAGGGGAAATATGAACGTTTTTACCGTAGGCCAGCAGTTTCCCCCTGAAGTCTGAGGGCAAGCGCTGGGCAAGACTTGTTCTGCAGAACAATGCTAATCCATTCAAAGAAATTGACAGGCAATTGTGCAGCTGAAATAAGAATGAGTAAGTTTAACTCTTTGGCGAAATCCAGTGCATTCAGTTGGACGATGGCTCTGCTTATGGGCAGCCCCTCATTTCTTTTTTCTGCTACACAATTGCCTGTCAATTTCTTCGAAGCGGCCACTTTTAGGACAGCGGTAAGCTTTTCTCTGACTGTCAGCATCTTTAGGCTGTTGACTGGTAGATGTTCACCATCTTCGAACATTACACTCTGACTCACCGTATTTCTTGGCTGCTTAATGAGAGTTGTTTGATGACTCCGCTGCGTTTATAAGTCCTGGGGGGCAACACTCGTTTTATACATTTTTGGCGCTCCCTATTGTTGCGGGTGTATTATTAAGTCTAGACTCTGAATATAAGATGACCCCGTTTTTTCTGTTGTATTTCCAAGAAAAAAACGTTCATATTCCGAACAACACAGTAATGGCGTGTCTCTGCATGATTCAAGCTAATACTAGGGCAATAGAATTAGAGAACCTTGCTGTAACAAGAAAATCATTTTGCATACTGAGAGACGTGGCGTGTCTCAAAAAGACCAAAATGAACTAAATGCGTGATAAAGTCATAAGCTACAAGAAATATAATCTTAGACACAAAGTGACAATCCAAAACCTTGAGTCAATCACAGCAGGCAAGAGCTCCCATGAAAGTCCCTGACAACGGTTAACAGGATCTTGAGAGGCATGAATGGTTGGTCGGAGAAAAGCAGGACTGGTCAGGCCTTAGCCAGGAACAGTTCAAGTGCCCGAGCGGAGAACGGTTGCATGGTAACTGTTGGCTGAAGAGCCGAAGAGCATAAGATGATGTGTTACTGAGGGAGATATGTTCAGCACAATGACACAAATGTGTGGAGAAAGCTCTCTGGTTTGCGAAGAGTGCCAAAAATCTCGAGTGGCGACTGACTGCGAGTGGCGAGTTGGCAGCGGTACGGGAGGAAGGGTCCATCTGCACACATGCTGCCAAACAGAGGAAATGACAAACTAAATATGGTTCCAATAAAGTGTTAGAAATACCTCCTTCAGACAGACAAAGGTCGAGGGAAAACTTGTATGAGCGTTGATGACAAAATCACTAATTAACACAAGACTGTATAAGACATTCAAGAGAATGCATAGATGGTTTTATGATAGCCATGGGAGGAGAATGAATCAATGAATGAACTAGATTTTGATTGAGATGGTGCTTGTCCACGCAAAAGTGCTTGGGTATTTCTTGTGTGGATGCTAAGATCTTCTGAGAGGTTTTGAAAACATTGCATTGTTCTTTCAATCTACTAGTCTAGAGGATTTTCTTTACCCATTGTATCGTTCGACAGGTGGAAATTGTCTGAACTAAAGGTGCGATGTCATATTTGACATATTTCTCAAACCCCGGCGTCAACGACAAAAGCGGTAACAACTGCATTTTGAGAGAAGTAGCAATATCCCAGGAATAATTTATTCAATTACTCGCCGAAAGCACTTGAGAAGCCAAAGATGGAACATCCAGCTTATAAAACCTGGCGAAGGTGTTCTGAGAAGATCAGCCAGCAGCGAAACAGATATCCTGTATTGACGTGCCTCTAGACCAGGCCCACGACGAAACAATAGCTCTCGTCGAGTGAGCTCTGATGTTGAGAGGGCATTCCTGTCCCTGTTCGCATAAGCCAAAGCAATAGCGTCCACTATCCAGTGAGAAATAGAAGCAGCAAGAACTCGAGCAGTTCCTCGAGCTTCTCACAGGCGGCGCTGACTGTAATTCGTCAATTAACTCTCGCGGAAGCGCCGACCGTTGAGAAATGAAAAGATTTCGAAGGATGGATTTAAGTAAAGAAAAAACTAAAAAAGGACGAAGTGAAAAAATAGACAATAAGACAAATTTAATGACATTTCAATGACTTTATAGGCAAATTACAATTTTCCATGACTTTTCAATGATTTTTCAAGACACTAAAAAATTCCCTGACTTTTCCAGTTTTCCATGACCGCTACGAACCCTGATTAATCTCTGTCATGATGTGCGTGACCAAGTTTGAACAACGAGTGACAAAATATCAAATTTATTTTTTGATTTTGGCTTCCAATGATTATGAAAACAAGATAATCGAGACCAAACGATTATCGTGCTGCTACAGCATTCCGTCCAGCGCACCTTCCTTTACTTCACAGCGGTGAAAAAAGCCCAAACATGACATCCAAATCAACCAAATAAGTGAGTGTTGTAAAATGCAGACTAGTGTTGCTAAACTGGGGGATGTGCTTGATATTAAACAGTGTAATTAAAAGCGCATTAAGTTGTGAAAGAGATACTGTTCCCTATGTGGCCTCCTGTGCTCGTGCCCCGAGACGGGGTGGAACACGCATAAGCAAATATGCCAACAGACACGTATGTAAAAATGCCGTTTTGGTAAGTATACTCTTAAGAATGTAAACCCTGAGAAAGAGTGCATGTGTAATGTATATTATTAATCACACAAGGAAAAAATTAAATAAAATCACTCACTGCTCTTGAATGAATAACCTGTAGCTTTAATAAGGATTAGTCTGTATTTAATATATACTGCAGTGTTATTTTACATTTGATTCAGTGTCTGATTTTTTTTCTCCCTTTGTTCTTATTGTATTGCTGATTGTTTACTTGCCTTCTGTAACTGTCTCTGGAATCTTATCATGCCATGTTTGGTTTAATTATCTGATTAATCTGGGGTTCAAGAGGTGGACACTAGGAAGCGCTGAATCAAGGTTCAAAATGTAAAACGTTTTCCTTGTGATAAGAAAGATTTATATACTGTATCTACTCTACATACTCTGCCCTGGAACGGATTATGCTCGGTATTACTGTATATATATATATATATATATATATATGGGCCATTCTACAGAATTGGTGACATTTGGTGTCCGCCATCCAAAAAACACATTTGACAAGCATTTAAATATTAAAATCTTAGATGTTTACTAAGATCCTTAAATTATTTATTTAAACGCACAATAATATTTAAAAGCTTTATATTTATAATATCATCATGTATTGGGTACTTTCAATTAGGAGGTGGCTGTCCCAAACCCTTACATGTATTTAAATATTTTTATTTATTTACTTTTAAATCATGAATCTTTATTTAAAAGAACATGTCACTACCAAAACACTGAATGTTTAGGTCCATTGGGTGAGATTTTAACCACAGCCCAACATTTTTGATGTGATTTTCTCATATGCTATATAGTGAGTAGATTGATCCCATCATTTTGAGGTAAATGTGTTCTGAAGTCTGAAAATCTGTGTGTAACTTTAAGGAATGTCACTACCAAACACATTTTTTCTGCTATTAAGAAAACTTTTTTGGCTGTTATTCCATAAAATGTAGTTTTTATATGTGTACCACTGTTCTGACCAGTGATTGCTAACCATGTGCTGATTTGCATCTTCGAGCTAGGCTCAAAATTATCTAAAACTGTCACTACCAAAACATTGTTTTGGTAGTGACAAAAGGGAACACATAATGCTTTATTCATCTGTAATAAACAAAAATGTTGTATACTGTAAAAAATCCAACTTATGTTTTGTATGACAAATTCAGCTTTTAAAGTTTAATCAACTATTTAACAGGAAAAAAAATTGAGATAACCCAAACAAAGTTTGTACAACTATTGGCCCTAAGTTGAGAAAACTCAAAAATGTTCTGCAGCTGGTTGCCTTTAACTTTTAAGTTTTCTCAACTTTTTTTTACAGTGTACAGTAATGCAAATCATTACTACTGTAGTATTTTTTTAGTAGTGTTTTAGTATGCACGTTAAAATTATGTAATGTGATAAGGTTACAATTAAGGGTGCAGTCAATAATATGTAACAGTCTGACTCTCATACCAGCGGACCAGGGTTTGAGTCCTGCTTGGAGCAGGCGATTGGAACAGGAGGGGTTATAGATAGGATGATAGCGTTGGATTGTTAGGTTGTTGTCAATAATGTTAATTTCTATGATATTAATGCCTAGAAAGACTTCAAGAGAGAGACAGGGTGTTTCTATGTGGTTCTGGAGAATTATCTGAATGAATATGTTGTACACTCACCTAAAGAATTATTAGGAACACCTGTTCAATTTCTCATTAATGCAATTTTCTAATCAATCTAATCAACATGGCCGTTGCTTCAATGCATTTAGGGGTTGGTCCTGGTCAAGACACAACCTTGAGGTGGATGGGCTACAACAGCAGAAGACCCCACCGGGTACCACTCATCTCCACTACAAATAGTAAAGAGGCTACAATTTGCACGAGCTCATCAAAATTGGACAGTTGAAGAAAAGTGTTGCCTGGTCTGATGAGTCTTGATTTCTGTTGAGACATTCAGATGGTAGAGTCAGAATTTGGCGTAAACAGAATGAGAAGATGGATCCATCATGCCTTGTTACCACTGTGCAGGCTGGTGGTGGTGGTGTAATGGTGTGTTGGGATGTTTTCTTGGCACGCTTTAGGCCCTTTAGTGCCAATTGGGCATCGTTTAAATGCCACGGCCTGCCTGAGCATTGTTTCTGACCATGTCCATCCCTTCATGACCACCATGTACCATCCTCTGATGCTGCTTCCAGCAGGATAATGCACCATAACACAAAGCTCGAATAACTTCAAATTGGTTTCTTGAACATGACAATGAGTTCACTGAACTAAAATGGCCCACAGTCACCAGATCTCAACCCAATAGAGCATCTTTGGGATGTGGTGGAACGGGAGCTTCGAGCCCTGAATGTGCATCCCACAAATCTCCATCAACTGCAAGATGCTCCTGTCAATGTGACCAACTTTTCTAAAGAATGCTTTCAGCACTTTGTTGAATCAATGACACGTAAAATTTAAGCAGTTCTGAAGGTGAAAGGGGGTCAAACACAGTATTAGTGTGTGTTCCTAATAATCCTTTAGGTGAGTGTACGTGCTGACTGCATATGTGCAATATAATTAGTTATTTGTATTAACATAAAATGTTGAATGTCTGATTCAACTATGGCAAACTAAGTATTGGTGTCACTACCAAAACATAGAAAGTTTTGTCAAAAATAAAGTATATTGAATTATCAACTAAGACGTTATGATAGTGTTTAGTTTAATGCATATTCAATCTAGTGAATCCTTAACTTTGAAATCAGTATGATAAACTTTATGCCTTCTACAAAGAAAGATTGGGTTCAAAATACAACAAATCTCATAAATTACACTTAAAATACTATTAAATTTGTCATTTTTATTGATTTAACCTGTAAAACATTTTTTTTAAATAGAGAAAAAATATATTTACAAGGTTGATATAAATAAAATCTTAATAGGTCATTATAAGCCTGCTTAATTCATGATATATTGTTGTGTTTTGGTAGTGACAAATTTAGGGTGTATGAAAATATTCAAGCATTTTCTGAAAATAAAATTTGAGAACTAACCGCACAATTGCTAGAAATGTATACCTTGGATATTGTACAATTTGCATACGTGCAAAATTTGTGGGGGAAAAACAAATTTCAAGATGTTTCCAACTCTGTTTTGTCACCAATTCTGTAGAATGGCCCATACACAGTAATACCTTGAGATATGAGCATAATCCGTTCCAGGGCAGAGCTCTTAACTCGAATTGCTCGTATCTAGAATCATGTTTTCCCATGAGAAATAATAGAAAACAATTTAATCCTTTCCAGATCCCTAAAAATGAAAAAAAAAAACATGTTTTTTATTGGTATAGACACACACACACACACACACTCACACATAATTATACAGTATAAGGATTCATGTGATATTAAATAAAATGTGGTTTTAATTGTACGTTTTTCCGACAGTAGACAGACAGTAGCGACAGGTGCGGAGGAGGGAGTGAGTTGGTACGTCGACACTTGATTCCGTATCGTATTGTACCTTACACAAACACTACATAACTTAGCTTACGTATTTTTTGTAACTTTTCTATTTTATATTATTGTTTTCTTCCTTTTTTTCGCCTGACTACCCTCACTTTCACTTGGCGCAGACCTTTTAACGGAATACCTATCGAGGGAGATTTGTTTCTGTCTCCCTTTCAAAATAAGTAAGGTACGCGTCGTCAAAAAGCGCCGAAGCACGAGCAGTAGACGATTTATCAGGGTGATCCTTTTCAATGCTGAGCTCTTGCAACACCTGCGTATCGTCTGTATCTCGATCAACTCCTCCGTCGACAGTTCCTCCAGATGCTCCTGCTGACTCACGTGGGCGCCGCGCTCATATTTATCCACAATTTCATGCTTCATTTCCATGGTCATCATGTGTTTCTTCTTCTCACTACCATCCTTACCACTCCCTTTCTTAGAGCTCATCGCTAATCTGAAGAATAATGAACAAAATGGAGAGAAAATTAGCTACTCGCGGGCGACGCGTACAGAAGTCAGTGAACACTGAAGTAAATGTGCGTCGGCATCAGTACACGTGCTCGTGTCTCGAATATTTACTCGTATCTAGAAGCAAAAATCTGCCCGAAGGCTAGCTCGTATCTTGGAATATTCGTATATAGAGACGCTAGTATCTTGAGGTATTACAGTATATATGTATGTATATATATATATATATATATATATATATATATATATATATACACACACACACACACACACACACACATACATAATTATACACTGCAGCTGAGTGAGATTTTTTATTTTTTGCTTTTAATGTGCCTTCATTTTTAGTTTCTCACAAAAAGCTAGAGATATAATGCTTAGACATCCCATGAGTCAAAGCCAGCTTAGCACGGAAACCAAAACTGAGATAAAATATGATCTCCGATATGAGTTTGGATAGAAGAGTGAAAATGAAAAACAACTTTTGCTCTCCTATCGTGTTTGCATGCAATACACAAAAGATATTACGTTTGCTTGTATGGGGGAGTAACAAGCCAAATCAGGGTTGTAATTTAATTTCTAAAAAAAGGAATTACAGGGTAGATTTCTAAATAAGGTGTTGGAATGAGAGGGGAATTGTTCATTTGTGTGGCACCTGCTTCAGTCTGAAGCCCAGGAGTATTCCAGGACAGATAATTCCACACATTCACACGGGATGTTATTATAACTTCAGCAAGGTTAGAGGAAGTCACCGCAGCAATTACTCACCTCCCACCAGCCTCATTAAACCTCTGACCAACCACGGCTCCTCATCATACGCACAGCAAAACGAGACAGCCAATCAGGGAGCAGACAGGCGGCATGCCGCCACCCACACAGTGACAGGATATTGAGAGGTTGTCTGTCTGAGCACCTGAAATACATTTGTTTATTCACAATGTGTCGCCTGGCCAGACGGGGAGGAGGCTCGTCTCTGTGAGACAGAGAATAGCAGGAGAGGAGGGCAGGGCTGAGTTAGTACCGAAGATGGCCTTGCTTTCAAGGACTATGATCATATGCTGCTTTTAGCAAATGTATTTTCATCGAGACTTACGAGTAAAACGCCTTCAAAAAGGGGTGATGCTTCTTGTAGCAGCAGGATTGTCCTTAAAGGTATTTTATTGATATCCTATCACGAAACCTAAGTGAAATAGTACATTTAAAAGGATAGTTCACCCAAACAAATTGCAAAAGGCAAAATGTACAGCAGCTGCTCTTTTCCACAAAATAAAAAGATAAGAAATCTTAGAATTCCCCCTCCCCCATTTACAACTACTATCACATAAAACGAATCCATATGAATTGAGCAGTTTATAAAAAAATTGTCGAAGAGACTTTATTTGATGCACAGACATAATTCAGGCTTTTATTCACATCTAATCATTCACATTCACAACAAACACATCTTTTGTGGTAAATCGAAGCTCTTTATGTCAGAGAACAAATGAGGTTCATTCTCGTGTTACGCATCACGTTTGATCTTCATCAAGAACCAATGAGGTTCATTCTCGTGTTACGCATCACGTTTGATCTTCAGCAAGAACCAATGAGGTTCATTCTCGTGTTACGCATCACGTTTGAGCTTCAGCAAGAACCAATGAGGTTCATTCTCGTGTTACGCATCACGTTTGATCTTCATCAAGAACCAATGAGGTTCATTCTCGTGTTACGCATCACGTTTGATCTTCAGCAAGAACCAATGAGGTTCATTCTCGTGTTACGCATCACGTTTGAGCTTCAGCAAGAACCAATTAGGTTCATTCTCGTGTTACGCATCACGTTTGAGCTTCAGCAAGAACCAATGAGGTTCATTCTCGTGTTACGCATCACGTTTGAGCTTCAGCAAGAACCAATGAGGTTCATTCTCGTGTTACGCATCACGTTTGATCTTCATCAAGAACCAATTAGGTTCATTCTCGTGTTACGTATCACGTTTTAGCTTCAGCAAGAACCAATGAGGTTCATTCTCGTGTTACGCATCACGTTTGAGCTTCAGCAAGAACCAATGAGGTTAATTCTCGTGTTACGCATCACGTTTGATCTTCAGCAAGAACCAATGAGGTTCATTCTCGTGTTACGTATCACGTTTTAGCTTCAGCAAGAACCAATGAGGTTCATTCTCGTGTTACGCATCACGTTTGATCTTCATCGAGAACCAATGAGGTTCATTCTCGTGTTACGCATCACGTTTGATCTTCATCGAGAACCAATGAGGTTCATTCTCGTGTTACGCATCACGTTTGATCTTCAACAAGAACCAATGAGGTTCAATCTTGTGTTACGCGTCACGTTTGATCTTCATCAAGAACCAATGAGGTTCATTCTCGTGTTACGCATCACGTTTGATCTTCATCAAGAACCAATGAGGTTCATTCTCGTGTTACGCATCACGTTTGATCTTCAACAAGAACCAATGAGGTTCAATCTTGTGTTACGCGTCACGTTTGATCTTCATCAAGAACCAATGAGGTTCAATCTCGTGTTACGCAACACGTTTGATCTTCATCAAGAACCAATGAGGTTCATTCTCGTGTTACGTATCACGTTTTAGCTTCAACAAGAACCAATGAGGTTCATTCTCGTGTTACGTATCACGTTTTAGCTTCAGCAAGAACCCATGAGGTTCATTCTCGTGTTACGCAACACGTTTGATCTTCATCAAGAACCAATGAGGTTCAATCTCGTGTTACGCAACACGTTTGAGCTTCAGCAAGAACCAATGAGGTTCATTCTCATGTTACGCATCACATTTGATCTTCATCAAGAACCAATGAGGTTCATTCTCGTGTTATGCATCACATTTGATCTTCATCAAGAACCAATGAGGTTCATTCTCGTGTTACGCAACACGTTTGAGCTTCAACAAGAACCAATGAGGTTCAATCTCGTGTTACGCAACACGTTTGATCTTCAACGAGAACCAATGAGGTTCATTCTCGTGTTACGCATCACATTTGAGCTTCATCAAGAACCAATGAGGTTCATTCTCATGTTACGCATCACATTTGATCTTCATCAAGAACCAATGAGGTTCATTCTCGTGTTACGCATCACATTTGATCTTCATCAAGAACCAATGAGGTTCATTCTCGTGTTACGCATCACGTTTGAGCTTCAGCAAGAACCAATGAGGTTCAATCTCGTGTTACGCATCACGTTTGATCTTCAACAAGAACCAATGAGGTTCATTCTCGTGTTACGCATCACGTTTGAGCTTCAGCAAGAACCAATGAGGTTCATTCTCATGTTACGCATCACATTTGATCTTCATCAAGAACCAATGAGGTTCATTCTCGTGTTATGCATCACATTTGATCTTCATCAAGAACCAATGAGGTTCAATCTCGTGTTACGCAACACGTTTGAGCTTCAACAAGAACCAATGAGGTTCAATCTCGTGTTACGCATCACGTTTGATCTTCAACAAGAACCAATGAGGTTCATTCTCGTGTTACGCATCACGTTTGAGCTTCAGCAAGAACCAATGAGGTTCATTCTCATGTTACGCATCACATTTGATCTTCAACAAGAACCAATGAGGTTCATTCTCGTGTTACGCATCACATTTGATCTTCATCAAGAACCAATGAGGTTCATTCTCGTGTTACGCAACACGTTTGAGCTTCAACGAGAACCAATGAGGTTCATTCTCGTGTTACGCATCACATTTGATCTTCATCAAGAACCAATGAGGTTCATTCTCGTGTTATGCATCACATTTGATCTTCATCAAGAACCAATGAGGTTCATTCTCGTGTTACGCAACACGTTTGAGCTTCAACAAGAACCAATGAGGTTCAATCTCGTGTTACGCAACACGTTTGATCTTCAACGAGAACCAATGAGGTTCATTCTCGTGTTACGCATCACATTTGAGCTTCAGCAAGAACCAATGAGGTTCATTCTCATGTTACGCATCACATTTGATCTTCATCAAGAACCAATGAGGTTCATTCTCGTGTTACGCATCACATTTGATCTTCATCAAGAACCAATGAGGTTCATTCTCGTGTTACGCATCACGTTTGAGCTTCAGCAAGAACCAATGAGGTTCAATCTCGTGTTACGCATCATGTTTGATCTTCAACAAGAACCAATGAGGTTCATTCTCGTGTTACGCATCACGTTTGAGCTTCAGCAAGAACCAATGAGGTTCATTCTCATGTTACGCATCACATTTGATCTTCATCAAGAACCAATGAGGTTCATTCTCGTGTTATGCATCACATTTGATCTTCATCAAGAACCAATGAGGTTCAATCTCGTGTTACGCAACACGTTTGAGCTTCAACAAGAACCAATGAGGTTCAATCTCGTGTTACGCATCACGTTTGATCTTCAACAAGAACCAATGAGGTTCATTCTCGTGTTACGCATCACGTTTGAGCTTCAGCAAGAACCAATGAGGTTCATTCTCATGTTACGCATCACATTTGATCTTCATCAAGAACCAATGAGGTTCATTCTCGTGTTACGCAACACGTTTGAGCTTCAACGAGAACCAATGAGGTTCATTCTCGTGTTACGCATCACATTTGATCTTCATCAAGAACCAATGAGGTTCATTCTCGTGTTACGCATCACATTTGATCTTCATCAAGAACCAATGAGGTTCATTCTCGTGTTACGCAACACGTTTGAGCTTCAACGAGAACCAATGAGGTTCATTCTCGTGTTACGCATCACATTTGATCTTCATCAAGAACCAATGAGGTTCATTCTCGTGTTACGCATCACATTTGATCTTCATCAAGAACCAATGAGGTTCATTCTCGTGTTACGCATCACGTTTGAGCTTCAGCAAGAACCAATGAGTTCTTTGAACCAATGACCAATGAATTTGTCATGCAGGTTCGTTGAGCTTCTGTTCATGTTCACTGATCAATGTTTATATGTGAATAAAAGATTAAATCTATTCATCATATAAAGCCATAAAGTCTGTTTAGAAAATTTGGATTAAACCGCTCAAAACAAATGGACTCATTTTACGATCTCTTTATTTGAACTAACCCTTTAATGTAAATGTAAGAAAATAAATACATAAATATAACCTCTTCAATCTAACCTTTATGTGACTCTTTCAGTACAACTAGGTATAAAAAAAGAAACAAAGAGGACAATAGTTTTAGTACTGTTCCACTCCTGTCTGTCTGCAATATTTCCCGTTACACAGGAGAGCCATTCACCCACATGATTGCCTCAAACATTTCCAGAACAAAAATCCTGAATGTAAAGAATGTCATTCATCAAATTGAGTATGTGAGCGACATCAGTCATTTTTCTAGATTCTAGTTCCAAACTTCATTGGAATCAATGGATTACCCTGTCAACCAATAGGACCACAGCAAGAAAATCTGAGAAAGAAAGTACATATAAAAAAATAGCCTGCAAGATTAAGAAAGGATGAAAGAATATTGACTTAATATTGAGCAATTAAAGTGTGTCTCATCCCCGGTTGTTTAAACACGGCGTCCCCATGCACAGCCTGATGAATCTGCCTCTAGATACCGTTGGAGCAGAGCGCTGATGACTAACATGATATTTTTACTCAGTAATTATGTAACTCATCGGAAACGCAGCACAAGTGTGAAGCACATGGAAGGTGCAGATACGGTCCACGCGATCCAGGAATTGTTTGCCCACCAAAGTGTTTCTGACACCTTTTGCTTTGCACATTATGTCCAGGAATGTCCGTGCCAAGCTCTGCTTTAAGCAACCTTTATTTTAAGGCTTTGTTCTTGGTAATATTCAGATTCAATATACAGAATATACTTGTATTAAATGGCTTGTATCATCATTATATCCCAGAAGAACACTCATGAAGTCACAGAGGTTATAACACTCAAAGAAGAAACAAGTTTGTGCAACTGCGATATTAGAGTGAGACAGCAACTGCATTTCAAAGTCGTTTTTGGGAGATGTGGCGTACCTTAATGTCAACCAGTAACCAATGTCTCCAGTAAGCACGGGAGGGTTTCTTACGACTAGGAGCATCTGGGTCCACCATTAAAAGAGTGTATTTCTTCTCCTAGACAGAAAGAAAGAAAAAAAGAAGGGTTTATTTTGTGAAATTATCACACAGGAAATTATTAAACCACTTAGTACAACTGATTTACAAAATTAATAAACGTAAAATAATGAATAAAGTAATTTTATGTAAAAAAAAAAAAAAAGAAATACTGAAAGCGTTATGAAAGGCATGAAACTAGTACAGTGTAGAACAGTGGATATATAGTTTAGCAACATTATACAAAAAACAATTGTTTTCAGTATGACATGATATATAAGTAATGAGACAAGATATTTGATATATAAGAGACGTGATATGATATGACACATGATTTAATATATGAGAAATGATATATGATATGAGCAGCTATATGATATGATATATAAGATATTATACGAGATATGATTTACATGATATGATAATATATGATATCATATGGATAATATGATAACTACCATCAGGACTATAACTACCACAATTAGACAATATTCATTTTAACAGCAGATTAAAAAAATTCTGACAAACTGATTCTTGAAATTTGATTGCATTTTTTTATGTAATATAATGCAATAATAATTACGTATAAAAATAAAAAAAGTTTGTTTTTGCTTTTTTTGCTCTCCTCAACATGGATCTGAGCTTTCCTTTCCTTTACTGATTTCCTTTAAAAACATCAGTTACTTTAACTCTTTATGAGAACCTATGGTCTCTTTAGCAAGTGACGTACGGAAGCAAACTTTAATTAGTTACTGATATTCTCAGGCAACCTTCCATTCTCACACATTCACCACATCACAATCTGTCTGCAAAGTTTCTCTCTTTACTTTCTCTCTTTCTCTCTCATAAAAAAAACACTTCTCCATAAACAACCTGGCACATATTTTGGGCGCTACACATTAACAATGACTGACCACCTTAATTGCTCCAACTACTCATCTTCGCAAGTCCCCTATAAAGTTGAAGAACTGGGAGAGCAGATTGAATTATTGCGTGTGCACATTTGTCATCCCTGGTGCCGAGCCCAAAATCTGCCAGACCATATGATAGCGTTATTATTGTATGCCTCTCTCAAGAAAACGGTACTGTCAATCACGATTGTTGCCATGCAACAAAAGCCCCTCCCCACAATATCAAGACTAAGACACACACTAAAGTAAAAAACTGTATAAATGAAACAATGCAGTATGGTATTCTCAGAAAAGGGAAATTAAAGGGACAGTTCACTCTCACATCATTTACAGACCCTATAATTATTCCAAATGATGAATTTCTTTCTTCTACTGTACACGAAAGAAGACATTCTGTAGAATGTCAGTATCGTAACATTTGATTGGTTCCATTGACTTCCATAGTATATATTTTTTTCCATACTATGGAAGTCAAAGGGGCCAATCAACTATTTGGCTATCCTTATATAAAAGGATATTTTATATATTAAATCATTTTTATTTAAAACAACAACAATATGATTACAAATTATCAAGTCAATTCACGCTTATTTATATAGCACTTTATAAAATATAAATTGTTTCAAAGTAGCTTCACATTAATAAAGAAGAAAATTGCAGTGTTAATGTTTTAAAATTCATCCAATATGAAATTAAATCAATTAATATTGCAATTCAGTTCAATATCAGTCAATGTTGCAAAGTTCATCAATGGAACGTTACATTATTTATTCATTTAAAAAGTTAAAAAGTCAATTATGAAACAATTATCATAAAAAACAAGTAATAGTAGTGCATATGAAAATAAAAGGACCATAAAGTATACGCTATACATAAATTATTATACATTAAGACATTTATTCATACTATTATTATAATTATTGTTGTTATTGTTTAGATTTGTCCAGTGCAAGAAAGGTGTTTTCTCATTTCATATGCAGCCTCAAGACAGTTAATAATCGACTCGAATCAGAGAAGCCTATGTTTCAGCAACTACAGTATGGAATTAAAAATCCCTGATATTCCAAGGTCTCTAGAACCTAAATCCTTTGCTCACCTGATACAAAGCAATAAGCTCAAACAACCATAAGCCTAATAATCGGATGATGTCTAAGTTTAAGTGATAGAAGCTCCAGGCAACATTCAAACACCCAGAACAATGCTGCCTCCTCCACAGGCTGTCACGGTAAACCCTGAGTGGATCTCACTGATCTGACCCCCCCTGTGGACAGATTAAACACCCTCCTCAGACCTGTTGCCGAAAATGCGATCCACTTCTTATCGTTCGTGATGAAGAGCAGATGAAACAAATAAACCTTTGAGGTGAAGGAATGATTAGTACTTGTAAATGCAGCACTTAAATAAATCTTAAAATTTGAATGTATAGATATTAATGCTACACTAACAGTTGGATAAATAATACGTCCTACATAACCTGCATACAGAAAGTATACTCACATAAAGCAATATACAAAATATAGGAAATCTCAGTGATTGTTTATATTGTTGCAAAAACATAAACTGTATTATCTCACAATGCATAGTGTTGTGTATATACTGTATTCACTTAAAGAGATATATGCTATGTACAAAATTATTTTGTCGCAAAATATAATTATATTAATATAATTATATTAAAACCTAGCTCTTTAAATAAAGTTGGATATGAAATGATGTCCAAATTTATTCGTAAACAGACTTTGGGTGACATATACTACCGGTATATAGGAAATACTAGCTGCTTGGTAGTTCTTATAATTATAAAATATAAAGTACTATATATCAGCCAGCTCTGATCTGATAAATTATACTATTGTTACGGTTTCGTTTCGGAGGCAGACTCGAAGACACCGGTACCAGAAACATAGTGTTTTATTAACGCAAGGAACTCAGGCAGGGCAATAAACACAGAGTAAACGTAAACGAGAACCGACAACTGAATGGAGAACACGGAGAACTAAATACATAGACAGTGATTAACCAAAAGACAAAACACCTGTGAATGATTTGTGATGATCTGTGGCCATGGAAACAAATGAGTGACTGAAGGAACTGAACCAAAACAACGTGAACAATGGGCAAAATAAGAGTCCTTGGTGACGGTGACTGTGACATTACACCCCCCCTCCGGAAGGCGCGACCTCGCGCCGACGAGAGTTCAAAATTGGGTGGGGGGGTGGGCACCCTAGAGACCAGGGTATCCAGAGTCCAGGAGGTCTCCAGGGTGGTGCCGGAGGATCTGGGACCCAAGGTGGCGCCGCCCTCCAGGGTGGTGCCGGCGGTGGCTCAGGCGGGGCCGGCTGGAGTGCCGGCGGTGGCTCAGGCGGGGCCGGCTGGAGTGCCGGCTGGGGTGCCGGCGGAGGCTCTGGGAGGGCCGGCGGAGGCTCTGGGAGGGCCGGCTGGAGGGCCGGCTGGGGTGCCGGCGGAGGCTCTGGGAGGGCCGGCGGAGGCTCTGGGAGGGCCGGCTGCGGCTGCACCGGCGGAGGTTCTGGGAGGGCCGGCTGCGGCTGCACCGGCGGAGGCTCTGGGAGGGCCGGCTGCGGCTGCACCGGCGGAGGCTCTGGGAGGGCCGGCTGGAGTGCCGGCTGGGGTGCCGGCGGTGGCTCAGGCGGGGCCGGCTGGAGTGCCGGCTGGGGTGCCGGCGGTGGCTCAGGCGGGGCCGGCTGGAGTGCCGGCTGGGGTGCCGGCTGGGGTGCCGGCGGTGGCTCAGGCGGGGCCGGCTGGAATGCCGGCTGGGGTGCCGACGGAGGCTCTGGGAGGGCCGGCGGAGGCTGCACCGGCGGAGGCTCTGGGAGGGCCGGCTGGAGTGCCGGCTGGGGTGCTGGCCGTGGAGGTTCTGGGAGGGCCGGCTGCGGCTGCACCGGCGGAGGCTCTGGGAGGGCCGGCTGCGGCTGCACCGGCGGAGGCTCTGGCGGGTCGGGCCACGGCAGCTCAGGCTCTGGCGGGTCGGGCCACGGCAGCTCAGGCTCTGGCGGGTCGGGCCACGGCAGCTCAGGCTCTGGCGGGTCGGGCCACGGCAGCTCAGGCTCTGGCGGGTCGGGCCACGGCAGCTCAGGCTCTGGCGGGTCGGGCCACGGCAGCTCAGGCTCTGGCTTGAGGATCTCTGGCTTGAGGATCTCTGGCTTGAGGATCTCTGGCTTGAGGATCTCTGGCTTGAGGATCTCTGGCTTGAGGATCTCTGGCTTGAGGATCTCTGGCTTGAGGATCTCTGGCTTGAGGATCTCTGGCTTGAGGATCTCTGGCTTGAGGATCTCTGGCTTGAGGATCTCTGGCTTGAGGATCTCTGGCTTGAGGATCTCTGGCTTGAGGATCTCTGGCTTGAGGATCTCTGGCTTGAGGATCTCTGGCTTGAGGATCTCTGGCTTGAGGATCTCTGGCTTGAGGATCTCTGGCTTGAGGATCTCTGGCTTGAGGATCTCTGGCTTGAGGATCTCTGGCTTGAGGATCTCTGGCTTGAGGATCTCTGGCTTGAGGATCTCTGGCTTGAGGATCTCTGGCACAGGCGCTGATGACGGGCGTCGAGGCGCGGGAACAGGCGCTGATGACGGGCGTCGAGGCGCGGGAACAGGCGCTGATGACGGGCGTCGAGGCGCGGGAACAGGCGCTGATGACGGGCGTCGAGGCGCGGGAACAGGCGCTGATGACGGGCGTCGAGGCGCGGGAACAGGCGCTGATGACGGGCGTCGAGGCGCGGGAACAGGCGCTGATGACGGGCGTCGAGGCGCGGGAACAGGCGCTGATGACGGGCGTCGAGGCGCGGGAACAGGCGCTGATGACGGGCGTCGAGGCGCGGGAACAGGCGCTGATGACGGGCGTCGAGGCGCGGGAACCGGCGCTGATGACGGGCGTCGAGGCGCGGGAACCGGCGCTGATGACGGGCGTCGAGGCGCGGGAACAGGCGCTGATGACGGGCGTCGAGGCGCGGGAACAGGCGCTGATGACGGGCGTCGAGGCGCGGGAACAGGCGCTGATGACGGGCGTCGAGGCGCGGGAACAGGCGCTGATGACGGGCGTCGAGACGCGGGAGCTGGCGATGGCAGGCGAGGCACGGGAGCTGGCACTGGCAGGCGAGGCACGGGAGCTGACGCGGGTTGACGAGTCCCGGGAACTGACGCGTCAGCCTCCCCGACGTAGAAGGTGGAACCGTTTACATAGAGTACATGATTTAAAAACGTCTCGAAGGGCTGCCAGCACTGGTCCGGGTCCAGCCGATAGCACGCGTTGTCATTTAACCCAGCCCAGAAGCGCATGTTGAGTTTGGTGTCCTCCCAACTCACCAACTCAGCCAGTTCCAAAAATTCCTCCACGTACTCCTCTAACGGCCGCCCTCCTTGTCGGACAATCCGCAGAAGAAGATCCTCCGCCCTCTCTCTCTCTGCCGCCGCGTTCCTCCTCATCGCGTTTTTGTGGTCGGTTCTTCTGTTACGGTTTCGTTTCGGAGGCAGACTCGAAGACACCGGTACCAGAAACATAGTGTTTTATTAACGCAAGGAACTCAGGCAGGGCAATAAACACAGAGTAAACGTAAACGAGAACCGACAACTGAATGGAGAACACGGAGAACTAAATACATAGACAGTGATTAACCAAAAGACAAAACACCTGTGAATGATTTGTGATGATCTGTGGCCATGGAAACAAATGAGTGACTGAAGGAACTGAACCAAAACAACGTGAACAATGGGCAAAATAAGAGTCCTTGGTGACGGTGACTGTGACAACTATAAGGAATGAGATATTAAAATGTTGTAAAATATGAACATCATATAAAGTGGTGTGAAAAAGGGTTTGCCCCTTTCCTGGGTTCTTTTTTTTTGCATGTTTGTCACACTTAAATAACACAAAATGCAGTTTTGAAATGAAGGTTGTTATTATTAAGGGAAAAACCTACATGCAACCCCCCCAAATTATAACTTAACTTAACTGTGGTTTATCATGCATGAGTTCAATTTCTCTAGCCACACCCAGGCCTGATCACTACTACACCTGTTCACAATCAAGAAATCACTTAAATAAGACCTGCCTGACAAAGTGAAGCAGACCAAAAGATCTTCAACAGCTAGACATCATGCAGAGATCCAAATAAATTCAGGAACAAATTAGAAAGAAAGTCATTGAGATCTATCAGTGTAGAAAAGGATATAAGGCCATGTCTAAAGCTTTGGGACTCCAGCAAACCACAGTGAGAGCCATTATCCACAAATGGCAAAAACATGGAACAGTGGTGAACATTCCTAGGAGTAGCCGGCTGACCAAATTACCCCAAGAGTGCAGTGACAACTCATCCAAAAGGTCACAAAAGACGACACAACAACATCCAAAGAACTGCAGGCCTCACTTGCCTCAGTTAAGTTCAGTGCTCATGAATCCACCATTAGAAAGAGAAAAAATTTCCAAGATGAAAACCACTGCTGAGCAAAAAAGACTCATCTCATTTTTGCCAGTTTTTAATAATTTAAAAACTGTATTTTGTGTTTACTTGTGTTATCCTTGACTAATATTTAAACTAGTTTGATGATCTAAAACTGTCAATGTATTCCATGCAAGTGTCTCCCTAATGCATAAATGTAAAATGTAACTGAAATCTTTCAAGAGCGAGGGTTTTGCGAATCGACTCAGAGATTTGAGAAGCAATTGCCAGCAGAACATCTTTGAGGGTGGGTATCTAGTGACGTAGAACCGTAATGCAGTGGGATTCAAATACAAACCACCCGTTTAGGCGGTTCAGAGTCTATTCCTGAGAAACAATAACTTTATCATGCACTTTCAACTTTACAACTTAGCAGAACGTTTACTTTCAGAAACAGAAAAATTACATACTGCACAATGTTACAATATTACACAATGTTGAATAAATCATCACAAATGCATTGGCATAAAGAGCACTTCTTCAAAAATGCAGTCAAGTAGAGAGTAAAATTTGTTTTGATAACTACCAAAATTAGCTGAAAAAATACCTAATTAAAGTAACTAATATTCCAATTCCAAGAATTCCAATACTTTACACCATTGGCACTCAACCATGTATTGTATGAATTTTATAAGGTTATTTTGTCATTCAACATCGGCGTCTGATAGCTCCTCCCCTCTGAGGTTGAGACAGTCGAGTGCATGAAGTGTCCAACAAACAACATTCCAGACTTCATTTATTTTGGTTAAATAAGTGCATCATCTGGGAATGTTTGAGGAATTTTCAGTGTGAACAAACTACATGCACTATCTATACTACAAAACGTCATAGAAAAGTGCGCAAATTGAGATGCACCTCATGAATTTCTGTGAAGCTACTTTGAAACAATGTGTCGTGAAAAGAGCTATACAAATAAATTTGACTTGACATAAACCTTTAATTGCAATATTATTGTGAGCTTGGAATTTGCAGAACTCGGCTCCTGTAAACAATGCTTTACAGATTGTTCTGTCACATCTGTTCCATGTGGAGATAGTAGGTGAAAGGAACTGCGTTTACTTATTCAGACAGTCATAGCATCACTTGAAATACTGGATAAGACGTTGACACAAGTTTGGCAAAAGATTATTTCACAACAGTCTCATGCCAACAGTGTGATACTTGCAAGTTTTATTTACAGTACTGCATATTTGCCTGATAGATTTTCATTGTAAGTGCATTTACACTAAAAGTGCCTTTCTTTGTTTTTTTACATACTGACTGACAAGTTGTAATTATATTCTATGGTAACTGACAGCATGCGACAGATGCTGTTAATAGAGCTAATGATGTATTTACATGCAAAGATATTTCATAATTTAATCATTTGGGGAGAGTACCTCAATATATTAGACACTGTACGTGTTTGTGTGCTGTTTCAAAACTTTTATGTCAATGAACAGGTCCAAAATTGTATTCCTTATTCCGGTCTCAACAATCATATTATTGTAACATCAATACACTACTGACATTAGGACCTATTTTCAGTATTTCCCCTAATAAATGCAGAGAAAGCACATGTATTATGTGGGTGTGTGTTGCTGGGGTAGAGAATATATGTGTGTATGTGTATAATTAATGTTCATTTAGACAGATGGAGGAAGCAAATGCAGTGGAAATAGAGGACAGGGAGGGAAGGTGTGAAGAGATGCAGTCTTCCCCCCACCAGCTGGGACAGGGTACGGGTTAGGTGTACAAAAAACAACAAGAACAGAATATCTGTGCATTTAATTCATTTTCATTTTTATTTCATGAAAAAGCTCTGATTGTTGGTAGACATCACGCTTGTTCAACATGGACCAGAGAGCCTGGGATTTGCTTGACCACCAGGAAACGCCCTAGAAAGCACCTTGAACATAGTAACAGACACCCCACAGAGTCATATTTTTGCATATTTTGAAAGGTCCTGAAGCTCTAGGTGCAGTCCACATAGCAGAACAAGTGCTTTACCAAGTCTTAGGATTACATGAAAGTTGGCTGGCCCGAATTCCAGGCACGATTCATTGACTGAAAATGCCTGCAGATCCCCTACCCTCTTGACAGAAGCGAATGCAGTTAGGAGCGCTCTCTAGAGAGACTTTTTCCAAGAGGAAAAAGGTGAGGGTGGAGAGGATTCAGCCTCCTTGCATCCCTCAGGAACTTACCTTCTACTGCATTGTGATGTGCAGCGATAGCAGTAACGTACACTTTCAGGGTGGAGGGAGACAGCCTTCGCTCCAAGTCCTCTTGCAGCAAAGAAAACACAGTACTGATTGATTCACAATGCAAATCTCGCTCAGAAATGACCATTGGCTTTTGTTTACACTTGAAGATGTTGGTCTTGGGCGAGATCCCAATTCATTAGTTGTTCTGACATAAGTCGTTTTAAAGATTTGCCAACAATCAAGTTATTTTTACAGTACTATAAAGAATCCTGACTATTTATGGTTTCGGACAAAGTTTGGCAAAACACCAATGAAAGCTCACATCAGGGGTTCTGATTCCCGCCTGGAAGTCTTATGAAGACTGCAGTACAACAAGAGTAATTTGATGTTTGCATGTACTCTAGTAAGAAACAGAGGATGTGAAACATGGAGCATAGCATGTGCACCATAGTAGGTCTGCCTTGAACAAACTTAGCATCCCGTCTCCCAGGGTGAAGCATGAAGGCTGAGCCTGTTTGACCTAATTTATAGCCGTAAAACGTAGCTCTCCTGTAGCTCAGTCAGAAATGATTCAATGTGTTCCATGAATGCAATGTAAGTTGCTTTGGATAAAAGAGTCTGCCAAATGCATAAATGTGAATGTACTGTTACCATCTAAAATGTATAATTAATCGCTCAATTGGGAAAAGGAAAATCAACACCAAACTAAGAATTTACAGCTAATATGCTACTTTTAAATAAGCTGTTGAAGCCCTAGTTCGGTCCGTTAGATCAAGCACCGCTCTGGAAGTATGCAATTCTAATTTTGCCATTTTTGCACATGGGCATAGTTATATATTATTTGTTCGAACGAATACACTCTGGAAATACGATTATTTTAAGAAACTAGGAAGGATTTAGTAGATTGTGAAGAAATGGGAAAAGAGAAAGAGTAGCTAAAATGGAAAGAGAAAAGTAGTACTGAGAATACAAGGCCCCGTTGTGAGTTTATAAGTTCATGGTTTATCCCTGACCCGATACCATGCCGTGTTGTCCATTCAAAAGCCTATAAATATCCATCCAGCTTTATCCTTCCCTCTCACACAGACGACCATAAACTCACACACACACAAACACACACTCGGGACCCGCAGCTAACGCAACGCAATCAATCCCAAATCCCTCTTTAAGCAGTGAAAACACTTGAACTGGCTGGGTAATTAACAGGTATCTGTGTTGTGATTAAGATACAGAGACGGCTTAAGAATCATCGACTGTAGCTTAGTGCAAGGTTAGCCGATCAATGAGTAAATACAGCGGAAATTGGCCCATTAAAAAGAGCACCAGATGAATACTGATCTCAGAACAGGAGAGCAATTATCCCTGAAATTCACAATTTACAACTATCTTACAAATTCAATAGTGCTTGTCAAAGCAAAATTTGTCATGATCTCAGAACCTAGCAAATCTAAACAGCATATTTGTGCATTATAGACTCAAAATCAATCATTCAAATGTGCCAAAGACTGTCAAAAGAGCTGTCTTGGTAGGCAGTTGTAGACCTTGAGACAATGACAATACCATACTGTCAAAAACAACCTGTTTTTCTTAGAGTGTGTCATTCCACAAACTAGTTTCCAATCGCATTAATCAATATATAAAGGGCATTGATCCACTAAACATTACAACTTAATGAGCTTATACAGTATATTAAGTTCTTTTATTAACTTGAACTGTATAAGATGTATAACTGTTTATTTGCAGTTTTTTTTCACTCACAGATATTTTATATGTATTTTTTGTTAACATTTCTAGGTGTTCTTGAGTAGTAATCAATTTCACACTTTGATTAGTACTGTTTCTTGTCTTGTTGCTTTAGTCATTCTGTGTGCTTTAGAGTGATTTGAATTTACAAACCATTTTGGATTAACTTTAAAATGTTCACCAAGAAGTTATTAGAATTAGTCTGAAAGACGGAGCGAATAAGGAGAAAAGCGAGAATAGTATAGGAATGCAAATGAGCACAACAAGAAAGGACAAAGGAAGAGGACAGAAAAGTACAAAGGGGGTTTGGAGAGGAGGGCTGGTATGGGCTGATATCAGGGCAGGGGATGTGGCCGTTCTCAGGGGTCAAAGGGGTTTAAGGGCAGAGCAGGGCCAGTAATTGAATCTAGTCTGTGGTGGAAAAAGGGACAGTGGAAATGCAGAGATTAAACTGGTACAGGAAACACACACACACACACACACACACACACACTTAAACAACTCTGTTTTGCTCTCTCCCCATTTCCCACACACATTTATAGGTCACTATCTTAAAAGAGAACGTTTAGGGTTAGGAAAGATGCCCCTTATTGTCAACGCTGGTCTGTACCTTAGGTTCCTTAGCCTACTGTGTGGCTGAAGAGTACAAACTAGAATCTATTACAAGCCGTTGGTGTATTTGGTGAGTTTTTTGAAGACTCTTTTCACAGCCCTTTTCCATATAAGCAAGATAAAAACAACACTGAAGTGCATCAAACAGACCTTGAATAAGTATTTATTGAAAATCTTGCATTTTACCAAAGTGGTCAAATCTCATTTGCAGCATTCCTGTACAACAAACAGTAGAGCATGGCATTGACAATGCCAAGGTCATGGGTTTGAGCATGAACTGATAAAATTGGTACCCTGAGTGCAATACAAGTCGCTTTTTCAGCTCTGACATCAATGATGCTAAACGCGATTGTTTGTTGATCCTGAGAAGCGGCTTGCTTCTTCCATAAGGGGGTTTGGCATCAAGGCATCTTTGTTTCCAGGTGGATTGTTAAAGAATGCAACACACACGTCTCCCAGAAATCCTGTAGAAATCAACCAATAAGATGACGACTTAGAAACTCCTGAAGCGTTTCCAATTTTGTGTGCCGTGTGCATGTGCCGATGTCTGAGGCTGAGACGAAATACAGTAGTGAGCGATCGCAGAAACGATCATCAGTGATTCAACAATGAGCAACATGATGGTGAGCAAATATCGACAGATTTTTCATTTTTTGTTGGAACTGTCGTGCTCAAAGGCAAATGTCTAGGAATCCAAACTGAAATACTGTAGTAACGGAAAACCAAAACACTTTAACTATAAACAAAAACGGCACAAGTTGTGCAAAACTCAGGGAGACTCTGAACTAGAAACGACATCCACACACTCACCAACACATCCACGAAGTAACGACATCAAACAGTTACAACGACCGAAAAAGACATGGGAATACGAGTGGGAATAAATACACAAGGAAGATGGGAACAGCTGACAAGACTTAGGTAAGTGATTACACACGGACATGTGCGTGAAGGACCTGGAAGATACATAGAAGGGACCCGGATGTGACAAAAGTATACTTAAGTTTTGATGCGAACACTTGACGTGTATACAGCCGAGAACACAATCCTTTTGATATCTTGTGTGAAGACAAGCACACAACACAACACAGCACAATAGCAAGTTTCATCCTTGTTCAGAATCTGTGCTATTTCTCTCTAGAAGTTATAAATAATACAAACGACTCTCCAGTAGTTTGTTGCTATTTCGTTTCTTTTTCGACAGTGAAATAATGGCCTCCATCTCGTGGACAAACCAATCAGTACGACACAACATCAAGGCACATTTGAGAGCTGAGTGTACATTGAATCTCGCCGTAACACTAAGTACACTTTGGCCATTAACTACTATGTCGTCCGCTCCCAGGAATTGAAATCTCCCCTGTTGCGGGACAAAAACCCTGGTCTCCTGTATATGGCTGTCCACTTATGAGGAGCACATTTACAAAGACAGTTGCAGATTGTGTGTATGTGTGTGTGTGGGAGAGAGTGAATGGTCATGGGCTCTCATAACCAGAGCTCCTACTGTGCCACCACCCACCGCTGTAACCTGAACTTCATATCATCTTGCGCAAAAAGGCTCTAGAGATGCAAACGCAGCACGTCTAAAAGTGATTACAGTTATTACCGAATGGCTGTGGGTGACATGTGTGCGGTTCGTTAACGCTCTGCGCTGCTAAGTGTTTGGTTCCTGCTATTAACAGCTATTCGTCCTTACTAACACTAATAGAGTGGACGGACACAGAGCAACATTAGAGATGCCACAGTGAAGGGTTAGTAGTGCAGAAAAAGGTGTTTAAGCCTGGAAACAGTATAAAGCCATAGTTGAAAGGTGACAATAAAGATTTACTTTAATTTTATAAAAGTTTACAATGCAATTCTTGATAAAAGAAAAGGAGATTTCATTTTGGGAACAACTGCTCAAAAGTTTGGAATAATTAAGATGGTTTAATGTTTTTGAAATAAGCCTCTTATGCTCTCCAAATCTGTGTGTATTAGATAAAAATACAGTAAAAACTGTAATCTTTTGAAATGTTAGTACATTTTGAACTATCTGTTTTCTATTTTTTCAAATGCGTTACACTTTTATTTAAAATAACAATGTAAAAGTTTTGCTGACACTTTTGATCCATTCAGTTATCAATATCAATAAATATATCAATATCTTTAAAACAAAGTTTTTTTTTTTATCATGGTTTAGATAAAAATACTGTTTTCAAAATTGATTATAATAAGAAATGTTTTTATACTATGCATTTTATTATATTAAAGTACTGTATATATATTCAATATATTTAAACTTGATTGTTCACAATATTACTGCTTTACTATATTTTTGATTAATAAATGCAGCCTTGGTAAGCAGAAGAAGACTCCAAACTGTATACAATGCATATCTTATTTTGCCTTGTAGAACTTAAACTTACAATATTCAGTCAATATTTAAAAAAAATCCTGTTTTTGCTAATAATCAATGAGCTAATAAATCTCTTGAATATGGAGATCTTATGGCAAAAGTAGCACATTCTTCACAAAACACAGTGATATTCAGATTGCTCCTCAAATAAATTCATGTGCATCTTATATGCAAACTCTCTCTTTGTCTTTTATTCACTCTGACTGCTTTATTTAAGATTCTCAGTCTCTCCCAAGGGCTAACCTCACCCTCCAGCCCTAAGACAACTAAATTTATCCCATTCTGTAGCCCACACACCCTCACACACATGCATACACTTTCTGGGGGGCGAGGGGGGTGAAGAGTGGATATTGTTGTTAAGAACACAAAACTGAGATACTTCAAGAAAATCAAAGCCAATTTATTATTAACACACAGTTCTCAAACGGATCCAGTAGAGAAGACACCATCTGGACTATGAGAAGAAAAATGGAATAACAGATTCAAGAGCGATAAAAATCACAGAGCAATGTGAAATATTGTTCTTTTGTTAAAAAAGTACATTAACACCTTTATGTTGATTGTCTCCATGAGCCCGTGTGATCTGATCATAGTTCCAGTGCTTGGCAGAGGCCATGGGAGCTCGGATGTGGCCTCCACACAAAATCCTCGCAAGCTTGTTTACACTGTTGGTGATCCAACGCCGGTGTTTCTAAAGCAGGGAGGTCGGGTGCACAAAAGAAAAACTCAACCGTGTCAAGTGGACCTTTTTTCTTTTTAACTCAGTGGATGTTGTTCACTATTTTATTAAAACCACTTTGCAACATGTATTAGCAATGCTCAGATCACCTCGGACATTTAAGTCACGTTTAAAATCACGTGAATGTCACTACATGTAAAATAGGTGGAATTTCAAAGAAAGATGGCACTATGTTCATAGTTGATGTGATGAACTTGAGGAAAACTCAGAGAAAAGCTTTTTGTTTGCATATGCAACTTGCTTTGATATTTTTTGATTACAGAATGATAACCGCCGACACAAGAGGAAGCGGGTCTGAAAGGAATGACCAGGTACAAACCCAGACTGTATCCACAACACATAGAACCACAGCTACACAACTCACTGCAAAATGAAACCACGACTGTCCTGTTTCCACCAAAACTGAAGCTCTAAGAGTCAATACTGATGGTCAAACCTTTGGTCACTCGTGCCAATGCCAAATGTTGGTTGCATTAGCTGTTTCCATCAAAAGTTGGACAATCGCATAAAATATTTGCAAATAAAGCATTATTTCCATCCAGTGAGTCGAGCAGAACAAAATCCTCACTTCCTGATAAACTGATGCTAAATACAATTACATTTCTGCTTTTATCCAAAGCGACTTGCATCGCATTCAAGAAACACATTGACATTCTGCTCAGTTCTTGCTTTCCCTGCGAATCGAAGCCATGACCTTGGCGTTGCAAGCGCCATTCTCTACTGTTTGAGCTACAGGAAAGCCATTAAAAAAAGCAAGTTGTTGAGGTAGGAGAAGCCACTGTATATAATAATTTCATATATAACAAAGGACTTGCGCCTCAGAGCATGAAGACGAAACGCAATAAAGCTTTCTTGCTTTAGGAGGCGGATTTTGATGCCTGCTGTTTGCGATCGCAGTCGTGTAAGACAGTTCTGGAGGGCGATAAACCACTTTGACTTTGCTCAGGTATTTCAGAACAACCGAAACAGCATTTCAGATGCAGTGCAACGAGATCAGTCGGCGGTTAGTCCAGTTATGCTGTCCCACCGCAAAGACACGTGTTTTTGATGCACATCGAGGAATTTATTCAGTTTCCACTGTAGTTTACAAGCATGTTTTCTGACTGGATAAAAAAAAAGTATCAAACTCAAATTGAGCGCATATGTTTTTTATGCACATCTTGGCATTTTTATCTTGGATTTTTTTATGCAATGATCAAAATAATGCATATAAAAACAGGTGGATGCAACAGTGCAAATCTTGGGCTGTGTATTGTTGAAACATGTACTGTTCTCTGACGAGTCCACCTTCACTGTCTTTCCCACATCTGTGGGAGTTAGAGTCGCCCCAAAGAGGCTCAGCACCCAGACCAGAGTGAAGCAATATCATGCCCCCCCCCAACTGTGCTTGATGGACTGCAAAGATTTGCAAGATTTGCTCAGCGTCACTGAAGGACTACCGAACCATTCTAGAGAACCAAATATGAGGACCATAGTGACCTGGCCAAGAGGAATGGCTCGAAATCTCTCTGATCACTGTGAAGGAGTTGTATCTGTCATTCCTGAGACAGTTTGATGCTGCACTGGCCACAAAAGGAGCTCAACCAACACCACACTAATAATCTTTAGTGCTTCGTACTAATAAAACCAGGCGTTTCCGTTTCATTGTCCAACCTTGTCCAACCCTTGTATGTTGGCATTATCCAACCCTGGTATCACAATTCATCACAAAATGAATTTCATGTATTAATACACATCTCTAAAAACTCTTTGCCACTCCTGCCAATTGCTGTTGACGTCCATATCTACCACCCAAAAATATTTTCTACAAGCCATGTGTAACAATGGGAGGACTCACAGGCAGGGATCCAAATGCTGTCTTTATTAAGAGTAGTCAATAATCCAGGCAGGGGTCACAAAGGCAGGCAGACAGTATCGGGATCGTGGTTCAGGCGGTGGTCAAGACAGGCAGCAATAGTCACAAGCGTTAATCCAAGGCACGGGTCAGGGTAGGCAGAACAGGATCAAAACACGGGTAAACAGGCAGGATCAGAAACGGCAAACCAAGACAGGATTAACAACGCTTAGAATGATTGCCGAGCAAATCAAGACTTCGCGGTGAGTGTGTGTGTGTGAAGCAGTCTTTTATAGTCCAGGTGATGATGAACAGGTGATGTGTGTGTTTAATCAGTCCAGTGTGATGGTTGCTGGGAAATGTAGTGTGTAGTGAAGTGTCAGTATAAGTGAGTGAGCTCCTTCTGGTGGCCATGGAGGGGGGCGCAGAGCTCATATTCATAACACCATGACACAAAATCAGGCAGTTAAGACCAAAAGTTTAGACATTAGTGAAAATTCTCAATTCCCTATTCTAATTTTAATAACATAGCTAAAATTATTTAGTAATAAAATAATAACAATCAAATTATTACAAGCAATAGCACAAACCAATACGATTCAAATGGAATAAACTGTGCTCTTCAGGGTCTAATAGTTTTCCGCTACCAAAATTGAATAAAGTAGAGGCTCATCAAATAAATCATTCATAGTTTTCATATTCTTTTAAAGTTCAAGAGCAGTCAGTGATTTTCTCTTTGTCCTTTGTTGTTTGACTAATATTAAACATGCAGAGAGTAGCAGGATTTGTAGGATGCTGTCACTTTAAGACGGACGGATCATGCGTTTTGTGTTTGCATTCACTTAAGACATAACCGACACTGTTTGATGAGATGGCATACTTTTACATCAAGAGAGTTTCAGATGCTCATCAACTCCTTTTTTTACTCCCACTTGGCGATTGTAAACTTTAGGGCCTGTTTCTAAATATTGTATGCATTTTGTATAAATCTTAAATCTTGTCTATTTCTGTACTTGATTTAAAATAAGCTACATTTACAATCATCCTAACAGTATAAATTATAACTACTAAACCTCATTATGAATATTGTCAATATGTAGGGATATAGCTTAGGAAGTTTATCTTTTCATAACTTTTAATAGGTCACGTTTCATCTTGCTTCAATTAAGTATGCTCTAGTAGAACATTAATTCGATTTTTGGAATGTCCTGTATGGGAAACTTCACCATGCATGGGGTTTAGTATCCCGAAACATTCATTTAAGGCTGTGAAAAGAGTTAACTTTTCATTTTAATAGTTTGAGGTTTACTGCACAATTACAAGATTTACAGAAATAATTCTTTACAATGAAAACTGCAGATAACTGTTAGAACAAGAAAAATGCAAACGGTACAAACAAGTCCGCTTTAATGAACAAGTCCGTTCTCTAATACTTATGAAATATCTCTAAAACTCACAAACAGACATATCAGTTTTGAAATCAAATTGTTTTCTATTTCAGTCATTTTTTATGTTATAATAATAATAATAATAATAATAATGTAAAAACAATGTCAGTTGTTGAAATGTTCACAATTTCTAGTAGCTTGTTGCATCTAAATATAATAATAATATTAATAATAATAATAATAATGTTTGTAATGTTTAAAATGAAAAAGAAATTTCTGATCAAGCCAAATGTAAAAGTAGCTGTGATTTGTTTGAGATAAAACTGTATGAATAGCATGTCGCAATAAATCTGGCATTATAAAGTGTGTAACAAAAAGCAAATGGCACAGATGGACTGTTTTTTCTGCTAGATGGAGACACGGCTGGTTGGGTAAGCTGAGCGATCGGCACAGGCAGATAATATATGTAAGAGAACAGAGACTACTCGATAATCATGCTAATCCTGAACACTGCCAAACGTTCAGCATCCTGACAGTGCCAAGTATCTGCAGAGAAACACTCTCACACACACACACACAATCATAGACACTAAACACGCATACGCTTACACCCAAACACACATGGACATACAAGCACAAACCATCAGAAACACTCTCTCACACACACACACACACACAGCACTGGTAAAGAGATGCATTCAAATGGCTGCCCATTTCTCTGCCGCTCTCCGAAAGTTGTGCATTACAAAGAACGGCGCGATTTCAAAGTGAAAAACGCCTGAAGACAATTAAGCAAGGTCTCTAAGAGGCATCTGATACGCACCCCCCCTCTTTGAGAGGAATATTCTAAATATAAACACATATTGGAAATGGGATTTTAGTCTGACTTCAGGCGGCTATATGTTGTTTCCAAGGCAACTCTTTTTTTGTTTGTGCTAATGGGTGGGATACAGTAAGAAGACGTGCGTTTACATTGTAAGTGCTACAGAACTTGTAGTCAGATAATTAATAGCGAGGTTCTTTTCAGTTCAGTGTAACCCAACTCTCCAATCTGGTCAACGCTCCGTCTTCTGGCTTGGAGGCAGAAACATATTTCTGCAGCTGAGATCCACGCAAAAGTACAATGCTGCATGTGTCAGATTCCATATGTGCCGTGTGCATGTCTCAGCTTGCTTAATTTGATACTTGAATGCTAAAGGAAGTGATTAGTTTTCCATCTGTATATAATTACACTACATATTGGGCATAATTGCTGTCACTCTGCATTAGGTTGTAGATGAAGCTGATGCTACAGTAGTCGCATTCCTCATCAATCTACCTTTCTTTATAGGCAATTAGATTAACATCTCACTACAGTTGGAAAATTCACTTTATCAAGGAAAGCCGTCTGGATGAAAATGTTGGAGCTGCGGCCCAGTGGTTTGTGCTCATGCAGGTAACGTGGGTTTGAATCTGGCTAGTGTTGTTATGAACTAAAACGGCTAAAAAATATTGTTTGTAAACTGAAAATAAAATGTCTGTTACATATTAAGTTCTCTTAGCGAATCCCAAATGTTTCCAAAGAAAAGCTAACTCAAAATATTAATAAATACTCTCAAATCAAATAAATCATATTAAAATAACACTGAATCTGGTTAAAGGCATTTTACTGATGCCATTCCCCACAATTCTGCATTCATATTAAAAGTATAAAGTAAAAACACCTTCTTCCTGATGTCCTATTTTTTTTCAATGACAACCTAAAACATTTATACATTTTTATATAACCACTTTTTCCACCCAATCTCTGATCTTTACATAACTTCTCCATCATTTCATAATAATTTTCATTGAAAAGCATTACAAACCCAAAAAAGACTAAGGAGTAAACTTTGCATTTCTTAACATATATTGCATTAAAATAAAGTAACGAGGAATATCGCTCAGCGTAACAAAGTAAATGTTTGTAATGGTAAATGTACTCGAGTTAAAGTAAAAGTACCCACATTTAAATTCATAAAAACACACATTTTCAAGTAAATGCACTTTATTACTAAATTCATCTCTGATTTCACCAGTAGTTCTTGGGTTTAGGGAAAACGACTACCTTATTTGATTTGGTGATCAGATTCGGGGCATTATGGTATTATTACATTATTGTCAGAAATCCAAGGAAACATTTTAGAGTTCCAATAAATCTAGGAAGAATTTTTGACCATGCATAGTACCTTGAACTCATTGATCTCCTGTAAAATTTGATTCCTCAATAATAAAAATAGTTCCCTCAACCTTCGTAGAGGACTAATGCACTGTTTCTGTGTGAGGAGGAAGAACGGGTTGAATCTGAAGCAGCAGATTGCAGGGCTGTCCTCAGAATGCACAGAAAGTCTCTCAAAGCGATTCTGACACCTCTCCTGTTAGCCCATCAGCGCTGCTAACGCGAACACAAGCATTCACAGGCACTGCATGTATCACCAGCGAACACATCCCTTCCATGAATTTCTTTCCTATCAGGATTAATTATGGCTACTAATGTTGGCTGCGTGTGAGAATGACTGTCATAAAAGAGACATTTTACTGCCACTCATAGTCATGTCCTCTTTGCACTCCTCTGTGTGGGATGATGACATTGACGCCATCCATGGACACCCACCAAAATGGCTCTCCCACTGGCAAGGGCCGAGCTTGAGATTTCTGATATGGTTTGCCAGTGCAACATGACAGATGAAAATGATCTGGCTAAGGAAGCCTTAGCATGAAAGCCTTAGGCTGACCTGAGTCTTTTACCGTTCTCATCTGCCAAGAGAGATAATGTTAGACTGAAGCAAACTTATGTTAATGTTTGTGTTAATAGACGTTCATTCGTTCGCCAACCGCAACGTGTCAGGAAATGTGCTCAGAAGACTGAGTGAGCAGTGAGGTTTTTCTTTGTTTGATTTTTCTATTTAGAAAAGCTCATCAACTAAGTATTGCATAATATAAATCTATAAAATTTGCTTGCTGTGTATTTTAGAGCGGGCACACTTCCAGTATGTTGACTATAGGGATGCGCGATCTGACGATTTATTTCGTCATCTTGAAGAAGTCCATGAACTTTAGGCTCTCTAAGCTTGTTCCAGTCATGGATCATGACTGTTTGTTATAAGATCATGACATGAAATACATTACATGATTATATTGACAGGGGGATCCTATCTGTTCGCTTACAAGCCAGGTGCAAATGCACATATCTGATTCATATCAGATTTATGTTCATAAATGAATGATGCCTGAAAGAGATCTGAGAATATGGGAGTCTGTGTGCATTTTTCCTGCTTGCACGTTCTTGAATCATATCCGATCTGTGCCATATGAAAGGGAAAAAATTGGAATTGAGTCACTTGAACCACGTAATAATGTAAATATGGCCTTACTTTGATTGAACCAAATTTCTTGAGATACAGATATTCCCTTTCTGTTAATTTATACATTTGATTCTTTAAAATACGAGTATGTAATAACAAATGAAATAAACAGCAGTTTTAATAAGCACATCTGCACTGGACAAATAGTTAGAACAAAAAGGAGAACGCGATAAAGAAGCTAAAGGCTTTTTCCACTGTAACAAATTATACAAGATTGGCAATCAGAGCATGGTTACGCAAGTCTTATGGCAAGACTTCTGTTGGGTTGGTCAGATGAATCTATTAATTAATCGAAAAACAAATTAAAATGCACTTCCTGCATTCAATTACTGAAATACACCATTTCAATGATGGAAATGTTTCAAATGTCTTATTTACACAAATGTTTAAAAAGAATTGTGTGTGTGTGGGGGGGGGGGGGGGTCTAGTGTGCAGCATTTGAGGGTCTAAACACATGCAATGTTTCAAGGCTCTCTTTGACGTATCCGCAGCAGATGAAGGCCGTCTGTGTGCTGCTCTCACCAGCCCACCCGTCTGACAAACGGCACCTCGCTGATCTGCAAGAGCTAGCGTCAGGGAGCCCTCGCGACTCACTAAGACTCGGCCCTAGTCAAGACGTCAGAAACACCATCACCATCACTATCATTCACAGCCAGCTCAGCCCAGACTCAAACGGAACAGATGGAGGTTCACAGAACATAGAATGCATACATTGTACCCGCCTGGGAAACTGAAACGCACTTCACATATAAGATAGAAAATCTCAAATTAGAGCTAATTAACGTCTGAATTGCTTTTCATGTATAGAAATGGCATTAATCAGAGGGGAAATGTACACCGATGATGCCTTCTGCTTCTCAGATTTTGTCTCCAGGTCTCCAGGTCTATCAATGAAATTAGAAAAGTCTATCAATGATGTAATGCTCATTTAAAAAAAAAAATATATATATATATATATATATATATATATATATATTATTATTAAGAAGAAATTGATTTAATATTAATTCATTAACATTAAATACAACAAATACATATAAAATGCTATTTTAACATTCATATATTAACTTTACACCTAGTCTATTATTGTCACACCCTAACACTCCATGGATTTTTGTCAGGTTCTGCTACATTCGGTCTAGTCATCTCTTGGTGTTGTGGCAGAGCTCTGACACTACCATAATGTCTTGAGTTTTGTGTATGTGCACGCGGCTTTGAGTGCCGGGTCGCACGCACTCTTGTCTGTGTAGCGTCTGGTGTGCGACTTATGATGTCCGGGACCGCTACTTTGGTCTGGTTCTGTTTCGTTTTTGTGCCGGGATTCAGGCATTCATGACTCGTGTGTTCATCCTAGCCGAGTGGTTCCTCGTTCTCGCGCGCTCTACGTTATGTGAGTGGGCTTTGCTTGAACCGCGTCCTCTCAGGTCTGTGTGCAGTGTTGTAAGCATGCGGTTCATGTTTACATCGGCCGCGTGCTTTCATAGTGTGTTTTCGTGTCTTTGTGTTTTTGTGAGCATGCAGCGATCCGTGTTCGCATTGGCTGCGTGTTCGTGTCTTGTCATTGAGAACCCCACCCACCTTGTTCTAGTGTTTTACTTTGATTTGTCCCAGCTGTTTCCCGTTCAATTATCCATCCTATTGTGTCTATTTAATCCCTCCGTGTTTGCTGTCATGTGCTGTTTCGTCGTCATGCCTTCCTGTGTCCTGTCTAGTTTCCAGTCAAGTTTTGTTTTCCCCCACGGGGTGGTTTTTGTTGAGTTTTGATTTTCTTTTGTTATAATAAAATCCCCATTTCTTTGCATCACGGAGTCCTCGCTTTCTGCAACCTGACATATTTTAACTTATCTTCAGTCACATGTGTTCCTTTGTTTGTGTTCATGGACACCAATCATCATCACAGCTGTTCATCAACATGTGTATTTACTTCTCCACTTTCACACTGTTGGTTGCGTCTATGTTCATGTTTGCATTTAGACACATTGTTACTTTGGTGCCATCTTCGTGGAATAGTAACTTTTTTTTGAGGAAAGCCTTTTGCATCTGGTAACAGAACAACTGAAATACATTTTAATATGCTGCTAGATAAGCCAAGATACTTTTTTTCTTTTCACAGAGCACTTTCTTTCTTTTCACTTTCTTTCTTACCAGCCCCTCCGACAACGAGACCTTGAAGTCATTGTTCTGGATTAAAGCAAACAACCACCATCCAGTAGACCTCTGGATTAGACTGGAGGGAGGCGATCATCAGGTGTCTGGAGAGTGTCTACCCCCAATTCAGATCACAGACAGACCCACAGCCCAACCAACAACCTTTGACGGCAGAGATTTTGTGAGAGCCCCCCGCAGACAGAGAGCTACACATCAGCCAGCATCTGACAAGGAGCCCCAATGAGAGCAGGGGTGTGACCCCGCAACACCCATGGCCAAGGGTATCCTGGTGGAAATAGAGACTGAGGCTGATGGACTTCAATGCAGAGGTACTACCTCCCACCTTATCCCACCCGGTACCATTTGAATCATCGTTGTTTGTTGGGAACTGGAATAGATCACGTCAAAATTGCCCACAGCAAAGCTCAGCAAGTCTTCCAACACTTGGCTGTGACGTGAAGCCCCAGTTTTTCCAACCTAACCCTAACCCTAACTCAGTCTCACCCGAGCGAGAGGATCCAGTGGCTCCTCCTCCGGCCTCGGCACTTCATTACACCTCGGCAAATTGACCTGACAGCTCTGCCTTGGCTTCTCCCACCATCGGCTCCACTGAGACCTGTCGTCCCACCGGCTCCACCTTAATCAGTCGTCACTCTGCTTCCACCACTGACTTGTGGACCATCGGCTATGCTCCATTCCTTCCATCCTATAGCTACAGCTTCGCCTATGTCCTTGGTCACACCAGCTCCATCACAGCCCTCAGGTACTCTGGCTCCCCCTCGGGTGGTCGAATCCAGACCCAGTGGTGTCAATTGAGTCCATCAGCCATTCGTCGGCGCTCTGGGATCTATTGACTCCACCTCAATTGGTCATCACCAGGACGTCGTCACATGAACTTACACTTAGCAACATTCATGTGCATAGCCTACATATGATGGTATTTTGATCAGCTGAATGAAGAGCTCGTGAAGAGCTCATAAATGTGTAAAGGGTTCAAAACAGAGGCAGGAATCCCTCCATCACACACACAAACAAAGATCTTCAACGAGGAGACGAGATTCTAACTGTGATGGCCAACATTGGTACTATGATGAGAAAAAAACTGGTATTCTTGAGGATTCTATCCTTTTTAGGGTCACATATTTTTACATCATGTCCTGTTTTAATTTGTTTACATGTCTTTGGTTTGTGTTGAAAGCAGACCGAGATCCATCTTTTCAGTCTCGGTCCTCTTGTTTGTTGAGCACCAGGATTTGGATGGCAGCGTTCTTACATGTTCACATGAACTGCACAAGCAGAGAAATCACACCAGGGTTTGTTTTAATGAATGAAGAATATCAAAGAATGAACTGATGTGAAAAAGCTATAAACTTCTGCGATGTCGCCTCTGGTTTGCTTAGTTGGGGACACTTAACACTTAATATTCATCAATATTATTGATTGTCCTGCTCTTCTAGAGCTGCTGTACAGCCCAAACAATCTTTGTTTTTATTTTTTTCCTGTGACCACTGCAAAGCTGCTTTGAAACAATGTCTATTGTAAAAAGCGCTATATAAATAAAAATGACAACTTGATAATATGAATATCTGTAGCAGAAATAATGACACTGTCAGGATGAAAAGATTTTTGTGAAGCTATTTCATTCCTAGACATGTCAACTGCTCTCTCTGGCTCAGCGGCAGTGAATGTTCTGGTGTGATTTTGTCAAAGGTTAAATAGACACAGGCGAAATGTTGTCGTTTAGGAATGAGATTGCATGAGTGCTTAAATCAAGATCACGGTCTTTTAATAATAGCAGTACGATGCTGTACACTCACATGTTTTGAATGCGAAAAGAAAATGTTCTTTTTATTTTAAGGTTAAACCACATGAGATTTTTAGATACATTCAACTGGCATTTGCAAAACCAAAATTAACACAAGGTTCTAAGAACTTGGCATGTGTTTTAAAGTAGATTTTTGCAAATATACTATATCATTGACCCCTGATGAGCTATGAAAAGCAACCTTTGAGCAATTAGATCAGAACTCTCCATATATGTGATGATTTTCACTCTTTATTAAAATATGCTGAAAAATACAACTCTCCAAGAAATAGTAATAGACAGCAAGCATACTATATTTTATTCCACTGAAAGGAAAATACTTTAATTAACCTTGAGATTTGCGGGTTTAGATTGCACAGATCCAAAAAAAGAAGGAATAATGAAAGCAAGAGAGAAGGAAAAAAGAAAAATCATAATAATTAAGAGGGAGGAGCAGGGGGGAACGTTTTTAAGGTGAGAGTAAAGAGAGAAATGAATGGTGGAGGAGAAAGAAAAGAATAGTATGTAAGAGGATATAAATATCGTCATGTGGTCTGGCGGTAATGATGTCACAATAGTGTGTGTTATCAGCGCTTCTGCAGGTTCTTTGGTCGCAGGGATTGTCCTTTTCACTGTTGTACAGACGCCCGCTCTGCCCTCAATGCTGATAAAAAGCCACAAATAATGCTGACACATGTGACCACACCCATAGTTACAGATATCTCATCCGTCTTGACCTTTCTGTTATCTTTAGTGTTGCTCCCTCCTCTTACTGGTAAGATATTTAAGTAGAAGGGATCTAATTTGGATCATTATTTCATGACCAGTCTGATAACTCATGCTCATAATAAACAAATCAAAATAAAACCAGTTTCACCAGTTTATTATTCACCATAAGCATATATATATATATATATATATATATATATATATACACACACAGTAAAACCTTGAGATACGAGAGATACGAGCGCCCTGACATACAAGTTTTCTGAGATACGAGGAAGCCTTCCAGCTAATTTTTTGCTTTTAAATACGAGTAAATATTTGAGAGAAGAGCATGCTTACAGACACCGACGTTAGGTGTTTGGACACTCAGAGCAACCTACGCGCCTCACTCCTTCACTTCACGTGTTCGTCGACTTCCATAAGCATCTCCCGCGAGTCTTCCTGTGGTGTGTGTTATACTCTTTTATGGGTAATTGCATATGATCTCCACTAGAGGCAGCTTGGTTTTACAGCGGGGGTTACCGGGGGCAACGAGTGATTCACCAGTATTAAGCTGGGAGCAGCACGAGTTATGAGTGTTCAATAATAATACATATGAGCTTCTGAGGCACATTATTGTGTGTGTAGTTTATCCAATACACTATACGAGAAGAAACACTAAACTTCCGTATTGTGTTTGCGTTATCTACGTAATCTACATAATCCCTCTCTCCTCCTCCTCCACATACGCCGCTACAGTATCATCTGTCTCGAAGGAGGCATTTGACTGCTATTTATTAAGTATAATAAATAACAATATTTTTTATCATTCTTTAAAAAAAACAAGCTGACAATGTAAACTGATGACTTTAATAAACGCCTAGACTATCAATTAACAACTTTTCAAAATTACAGTAGGTCTCCTTGCAGTAAGTCTGTCTATAAATATTTCCATTTGGAGAAAATGAAACCCTAGTTATTTTTTCATTGGATTTAGTCTAGTAAGTTTAGTATCAAATAAAATGTGATTTTCAGTGATTGAGATCTTGCTGCAACAGCACATTTTTCCACTTGAGTGATCAATTCGCGGGTAGCTTTCCATGCGCATGAAATCACCCAATGCACCAACAAACCAATGACAATGCAGGACAATGATGATGAGACAATAATAGAACATAGGAGTCAGTTTCACTTCCTGAAACCCTTCGTAACTGGCAAATGTCCATCGTTTGGCAATTAAATAAATGACGGACAGTTACATACAGTATTTACTGCCAAAATTGTATCATGTAAGCTTTATGGTGGCATCTTGAGCAAGGGAATGTATAGTGTTATTATTAAATAGAGAATGGCTTGGTTATGCGGAGCATTCACATCATAAATGGACTGCGTGTTTTTTCAGGGTTCCCTGAGTGAAACATTTCCGATCCATGTGATCCAAAACACTTCTGAATCTTAAAAAAATTGGCAGATGAAAAGACATTGCCAGCTAAAGATCCTGCTGTGGTGCAATAGGTTACCATTTTAATGTAACTCTTCTCGATTGATCTGGAGAACGGCTAGTATTTAAACACACTGTTTGTTGATGCTTGTTTTGTTTTATGCTGTATGTCTGTACACAATATCCCACATGTATGAACCCATCCATCACATCGCAACAGCTCAGAGCCGCAATCCCAATTAAACCACCTGAGTGAAATAAACATGACATACGTATGGCTTTTTGCGACCACAGCCAGATAACGGATTAAGTGGGATTTACATAGACAAAAATGGGCCATTACTTTGCAGGTCTTTGAGAGGATCGATTGGCAGCATGAACCTGACGTATACGATTGCAAACAGAGGAGTTTTCGGCATTTAGTCCTTGAATTTGTTGTTTGGGTCTCATGTTGAGATTCTTAAAACGCTTTCGACAAAAGCCCGAAGTCAATTATGTAGCTGTCTGAATACATAGATGAAGCCAGTAAGCCGCTCCATCAACAGAGCGACCACTTTCCCTCATCTCATGTTTCTCGGCTCACTCTCATCCTTCTCGAAAGGTCTCAACAGATGCCTGAGGTCCATAAACTCTCTGCATTCTCCGAAGCATCTGGGATCTGCTTCTCTGTCAAGGCAAGTTACGGGACAATAACCTCAGCCACATTTCTCAGGGTAAAAATGTGTTTTTAAAAGCAGAGTTTGAATACATTCGGCACAAAACAGCAGAGAGCCAGGAATCAGCCTAGCGGCAAACACAAGCGCTCGGCTTCTCGCACTGTGAAAGGGTTACATCCGCATCTTGCGCTGAAAGAAAGCGCTCAACATACACACGGAGAAGAACAAATCCTGTTGAGCCAAGCTGAGCCGAGATACCCTACATACTACCAGCCCTTCCAGGCACAATTAGGATTTTACGGAAGGGAGAAATCCACATTCCTGCACACACAGAACACCATCCTTCTCAACACCATCCAGTTATTCTCTCATTTTCTCTCTTTCCTTCTTACACGCTCGTGAATCTTTCCTCTCACTTCTTCATTCTTACTTGGGAATTTGTGCGAAACAGACAAAGTCTTGGAAATCAAATTAAGAGCTCTTTTTTTTGCCAGGAAAAGGGTGTGCGAGGGTTATCAAGAAATGCAAAGATAGTTTGTATTCGCTCAGTCGCAATCGATTTTTTTCAAGTCATAGTTGTTTAAACAAAAGGCTTGTGTTTTAGTGCACCGTTTCTAACGATACAGACTCGTTTTATAGGCTTGCGCTGAAGGCGAGGAAAGAGAACACAAACCGACAGTAGTTCTTGGACCACACTCTTTTTGAACACTTTTAGGTAGAGTGCAATGCTTCTATGATGAGACATCATCTTTACAAAAGCCCTTTCAGTGCTCTTTACTTCAATCAAATCAAAATGAATGGAAATGATGAGCTAAAGTTGGGGTGTCGACTGATTATTTTCATCTTTGGAAATTTTACGCACTATTTTGGAGTGAGACAGAAAACATTAAATCCACTGCTATTATTTACTAATTTTACTTTATTTTTTTAAAGTCAGAAGTTAAAAAAAGAGAACCCAGTGACATTACTGAAAAAATAAAAAAAATAAAAATATTACTTGATTGTGATTATTGTGAAAATGGAAAATGGACTGAAATGAAGAATATGATTTCCAACTTTTTAATTAGCATATTAAGACTAATGTATAGTGCACAGGAATGACCCAAATGCATTGCAAATGGCATTTTATATTGCCTTAAATTACACTATTACACTTTTTCACAGTGACTAAAAGAATATTACTATGTCCTAAAAAAAGCAATCATGAAAAAAGCGCATTAAGTAAAATAGTGAATTGTTATTTAATTTATTATTAAATAATAGTGCTGAGCATCAGCATGTGTCTGCTTCATAAATGCTGTCCTTAAAAAAAGAACTAAATGTATCAGATCATTAAAGAAAACGGATCTAATTTAACTCACTGATTCATGCAACTGCAGAGTGAGAGAGAGTGTCAGGAATCTTTTATTAAGTTCCAAGATGCAGTCATTAAGATTACAGTCAAACAGTGATTCACAAATATCATGTACTGTATTTTCTAAATATGCTAATCTAGGGATAATTATGGGTATTCTGCAACCAAGCCAATTCCTCCAAACACACACACACACACACACGCAGATAAAGTGCAACAATCTCAGCATATTACAGGAGTCAGTTAAGCGACAGCTACTAAGTTGAAGCAACAGTTTGAGCAAAGCAGACGTTGAAACGGTTTCTGAGATTGACTTTGGCCTTTTAGCTGTCAGCACAAAAGGGCTGAGCCCTCACAAACATATTGTTGCTGTCGCTAAACGTTCCCTCAATGAATAGAAAAGGTTAAAACCATCTCTACCATGTGAAATGACACTGGATCTAACAGCGTAACCATGACCTGCAGTTACACCACAAATGTCTAAATATTACTGATGGTAGAAACGTACTTACAATGGATAATCAACATCCAATAACGAAAGTTTCATTTCTGACTTCTGACTGGTTAATACGGTATCGCAAGTGCTAAAACATGAAACATGCAGCTCCCATTGCGATTCATTATTTCGGCCTCATTTATATTTGTGTTGTGTTGTATGGATGTTATAAAACTGCTTGAGACGGTTGATTTGTGAATACAGTCGAAGCTAAAGGCCAGTGCTAATGTATATAGTTTTTCTTGATGCACGATGAACATGAGCGAAAGAGAAGGAGGAATCAAAAGCCAAAAAATTGGAGCAACAGTTGGAGAAGACAATACTCAACAAAATCCCCCGGCAGGTGCAGGCGAACGCACGGGGAAGTAAGTTGACTTGTGCCCACTTGTGTTCTTTTCACAGACAAAATGTCCACGTGGTGTTCCAAGTCCCTGTGTATTGTGGGGGTGAGAAGCGGTGAAAAACCTCAGTCACTTCAGGGTAATGCAAATGACTTTAATATGTTAAGAAGATTAAAGTGGATAAATGTCTAGATAAATTTTTTTTGAAAAGCCACATAAACCTCTAGTGTTTTTATTTGGCGAGGGGAGGGGTGGATATACGTGAGTCAGTTCGGGATGATCAACACAAAAACCCTGGCGAAACGAGACGCCATTGGCTGAGGAAAATTGGGCTTATTCGAGATTTTGCATTTTAAGCTTCTTGGATGTAAGACCGTCCCACTTCTTTCTTATTATTTTTAAACACCAACCCTTAGGACAACAAAAAGCTACCGGCAGACATAGGTCACAATCTGCTATCTCCACGCTCGCTCCTGAATTAGGCTTGGTTGTCTTCTTCAGCTTCTGTCAAAGTGGTCTTAAAGATCTTAAAGAGCTCTGAACTACTCCTGTGAAAGTAAGCACACGTGCAGCCTGTAGAGTAAAGCACGAACTATGCTAGTGTGCTTCTTTTTTCTCCTCACGTTTTTTTGTAGGTGAGATTTCTCAGTGACGCAATAAACAAAACTTATTTCTTCCGAACACGAAATGACAACCGACTGCAGCAATTGGCCGAAGTTCGTGTGGTGCTAAAACACTGCCTAGAACGTACAGATGCCATTGCAAAAATATGCAAGTGTGAAAAATGAAAGAGAAATGGAACAAAATAACATAAAAGGATTAAGAAATGATTTGCATAACATTTCCGTTACTTCCAAAGCGCAGGATCAGAGACATGACAGGGACGTGATGACTGCTGAGTCTTATCGTCAACCACATTCTCTTCAAGGCACAAAGCTAGTCAAGATCAATCACAGTTAATTTCACAATTAAAGATATAACCATCAAGAGAATCTCTTCAGCTTGCTTCTGGGATCCAAAACCCGGAGAACATGAGCGTGTTTGTTTCATTCACATTCCCTTCACTTTTCTCATGATGAATGCTGAGAATTATCAGGATAATCTGAAACGTAAGCGAGTTACGCTCAAGTTACTACTATGCTTATTTGCTCTGATCATAAATACAATATCTAACCAGCTGGGCTGCTGCCAAATCAGATTCATGACCACAAAACAACAACTAGAGAACAAAAGAAAACAAGGAAGTGTAAGGAAGTAGACAGGAAGGAAGGAAGTGGAACGGAAGAACAGAGAAAGGAAGAAATTGGAAATGTGGGAACAAGCTCCACTCAAACTGTTTTTGGTATTTAGTTTATAAAAACACTTTTATAAAAAGATCTCACTGCCGATTCAATAATAAAGTGTGGTGCCCATGCCGAAAATGCAGTTGGAAAACGTACTAACACACATCGTACCAAAGTTTCAGAAGTTTGTTCAAGTGACTTTGATATGAATGCAGTCTCACAGCAAAGAAGATTACACACGGCTCATTAAATACATACTGTCCCTTTCTCTCACAGTTCCCACAGAACTATGGATCTGCCAAGCCTCTCTTGTTCTCTCGTGTTTATCTGTGGAAACAATATCTTTGCCAAGAGAAAAAAGGGGACGGCAGGAAGACAGAGACAGTGAAAGTTTGTAAGAGGCCCCAGGGCTCTTTCAGGACCAGGTGAATCAGTGGGCCGGGACAGACGTGCATGGAGGGGGCGGTAGGGAAGAATTATGGCGAATCTTCAGAAACACATGCATTTAATTCCTGTAAAATGAATGCAAATCCCAAACTTTTTCAAACTCAAACTCTTCGGAGGGAAAGGGAGTTCACGAGCAGCTCTCAAAGTTCCAAATTTGGTCTGCAAAACGATCATTAAACAAGGTAACGCGTCGAAGCCGTGGCCCAGCGGGTGCGAATCCAGCTCACGCCATCCATCTTCCTCGCATCATTTCCTGTCCTCTCCAAAGCAAAGTGACAAGAAGGCCCGAAATTCGAGAAGGCAACATTACTTGAACCTTTTGTAACGGCACAGCATGCGGGGCATCAAATGCACTGTAACCGAATGTCACAGTCTTTGCACCTAAGTGAACGAGACACCCACTCAAACAGACACCCGGCAACATCAGCCTGAAACAATATCAGCTCACAATTCACATTAGAGGTGGCATTACATATTTCTGACAGGCTTGCCTTTACACGCAGAACTCCTCAAATGGGATTGGGCAGATCCCTCTAAACAGCTTGCAGCCGAGTGACATTTTGTCCCCATTTCAGCAACGGTTCTGCCAGATATGATCCACCATCTAGTTAACGCAAGTGTTAGGCTAATTACTTTAGCTGCTTGAGCCTGGCCTCCGATGCTCCGTGCAGCATCAATTCTCCGGCAAACGCTTGGCGGTTTCCAGGCTTCATATAAATAGAAATTTAATTTCTGTATGTTTATCCTGGCATCCTCTGCGGCAAAGGCATATTCCCGAGTCTGATGGATTATTGCATCTTTGAACTTTAAAATATCTGTCAATGTAGGAAAAAGGCAAAAAGTAGAATCTTGACTTTAATGAGATTTGTAAGTGACAAACGAGAGATTAATGGTGTAAGTCGCTGTAATTCGATCTTTCCAAATGCGTCTCCCATACCTTTTCGTCTGACTTCTCTCTGTTTGTCTTTGGCTTGTTTTTTTCAAAGTTTGATGTAAAGCGGAAATTTAAATGAAGGTGAAGTAGCATGTCGCTTGAAGAGTCTTAATAAAGCAAATGCATTGTTTAAATTAGATGAGCGCAATGGTAATTTCAAAGCTGATGGAAAAACGGAAAGGTAAATAACTAGAGAGATAACAGTTCGCTTCAAAAATACATCTGGAGGAGTGGCTTCATAAAGTTACTATGGAACTCCACTATGTTTTCTTCACCATTTTAGTGAGGACATTGCATAGACTTGCATTGTTTTTGTGTCAGGTTAATGATGAATTTTGATCACCTAACCCAGTGCTTCTCAATTATTTTCTGTCGCGCCCCCCCTAGGAAGAAGTAAACATTTCACGCACCCCCCCTCCCCCTATTTTGGAATTTTCGCTTTATTGTTTCCATGGCAATGCTTGTCACTTGATAGACCGCAGTCACAAAAAGCGCTGTTTGATAGATGTTTCACATTTATTTAGTTTTTTCTTTTTTATTCAAAATAGTCACCAACTTGTTGGCTCTGTTATCAACTACCTGATATTCAGATTCTCAGATATGTGGAAGTGAATGTTTGTCGCTTAAAAACCTTTATAATGATCAAGTTCTCTGAGCGCGTCTTTTTTGGATCAGTGCCAGATAGCGCGTGAAAACACGTGTGAATTCAGCGATTGATCACGTGACACATGAACACCGGTGTGATTGAGGGTTTGTTATCTGAACTTCATATCTGCTGCTCTTGTTCAGTGCAAGAAAACCTACTCCCTGACAAAAAAAGCATGTTCCCCACGGTCACGCGCGCCCCCCCTGGCATCGCCCCACTATTTGAGTACCACTGACCTAACCCAACGCTTACCCCTCAACACAACCATCACAGAAGCATGTGCAAAACACTAGATTTAAATACGTTTTGGCTGTTTTATAAGGACCTGTAAAATGTCCTCACTCATCAGTTGTCGTAACATTTCACTATATAAGTGTGGACATTTGGCCTTCGCAAGTATAGCCACACCTGAACACAAGAAAGCAAAGTCTAGAGATCAACCAATATTGTTATTTATGACTGATATTCAGTGTTTGATAACCAATATTTATAACTGATTTTTAAAACTTCTGAATGTGATCACATTGACTATAAGAGACTTAAATTACACTGAATGATAATAATAAAGTCTTTTAAATTATGCAAGTGACATAACCTTTAGAATTGAAGTGAAAAAGAGTGAATTAATTAAACTGATTATCAACTGAGATCATTAGTGACAATGCTTCTATTTTGGATTTTTATTAATTCAACTATCTACTAAAATTTAAGGAAGAATATTTTGCTTTTGCTTTAATGCCAGCAGCTTGAACTCCTCAAGTTTCACAACATGATTGCATCCAAAGAGCATCTTATGATTCAAAGGAAACAAGAACATCTGACCATCTGTCACATGATCAATGACACAAAATTGCTGATGTCATTATTGACCTAGAAACAGTGCGGAATATTAAATTCATTTTACATCATCCAAGATTTTATTGAATGAACTACAGATTACAGATAAAAATAACTGATTTTAAAGTGGTCTCAGACCTTTAAAGCAGAAATATGCCCTTCTTTACAAGATGTAAGTCTCGCTCTGTTTCAGCACATATAATTGTATTATGCACGCCTAAACTGCTTATTTGTGAGTGGAAGTGAAAACATATTTGTGTGTGCAATGCAAATGGGATGCTGCTCTGTGACACCACTTCCAGAAGAGGGCTGTGCCTTCAGCTCGTGCCTCAGATACTCAGGAGAAACAGGAGAAACATTAAATTTTTGCATTCCATCGCGCTGCTTATTTATTTAGTATGTAAATAGACGGACCTGGCAGGTTTTTTTTTTCTTTCTATATGGAGTCAGCCACATACATTTCTTTGCATTTAAAAACGCTTGATGTGTATTCAAAGTGTTGAGACGTGTTTTTAAAATATAAACTTCTTTAGCTTTCAACCATCTTGCTGGTAACGTTTCTTTAGTCTTTCACCAATTCTGCCGCCGAACCCCTGTAGGCAAACCATCCTTACAGCGCAAATATTGAGTTCACTTTCAAGTCTTGATCTGAACACAACAATGATGCGCGTCTTGGCGAGAATCCTAGAAAACATAGTTGTCACGGTCTTGTCTCGTTGTTCACATCCGGGTCCCTTCTATGTATCTTCCAGGTCCTTCACGCACATGTCCGTGTGTAATCACTTACCTAAGTCTCGTCAGCTGTTCCCCATCCCGTGTTTGTTATTTATACCTTCCTGTGGTCCCATGTCTTTGTCGGTTGTTAACGTTACCGTCATGTCGTGTGTGGATGCCGCCTCCTTCCGTGTTCCTTGTGATCTCCATGGAGTGCCGTTTTGTTTTGTTATTCAAAGTGTTTTGGTTTTTTGAATAAAGAGAGTTTTCGTTGGAACCTGTTGCTCCTCGTTGTGTCCGCATCGCACACGTCCCAAGTTGTTGACAATAATATGTTTATGTTTTAAGTGAATGTGAACATTAAAGAAAGACAACGCATGTGTATCAGTATCAGCACTGGATCTGTGCATTGTCTTAAAGTGACAGAAGCCTAATATTCCTGTGCTTTTAATGTTAATCAAACAGAAATCACTCACTGCTCTTGACTGAATAACTTTTGAAACTTTAATAATAACTTTAATTTCCTTTCTACATTGAAGATTATATGCAATGTTGTTCTACATTTGATTACGTTTTGCAATTTCTATACCTGAAAACTACCATTAGATACCTTGTATCTCTGCTCTATTGTGTTTATTTGTGTTGTTGTTGATTGTAGTTTGATTATTTGTTCTTATTTTCTTTATTTTTATTTTACAGTAGTGCTTTTCCTCCATGAATATAGCACATAATGAACTGCACCAAAACCGTGACCCTAAAACCATGAGTAATTTGAACCGTTACACCCCTACATAACAGGTCTTCTATTAGCAAAATGTAAAAAAAAGTAAAACAAGACATAAATATGGGAAATACCATACGGATAAAGACATGGAGAAGTATAATTGTCTATGAGGTCAAAGTTCACAGGCTCCTGGGGCCTTAGAGGAGTTCACATCTCAGCGCTGACCTTCCTGCAGGCTCCGATTCCTGACTCTCACTATAGAATCTGTACGTTCATGACTCCAGTCCGAGAGTCCTTATACAACATGTAAATCATTTGAGTGTGTGGAAACGAGGATTATGTGGCTTACTGCCTCTCTCAACATTCAACTGAATATTCATATCCATCCTTTGCCTCTAGTAAAGAGTAGCAGCAGATGTTGGCAGTGTCAGATCCCCGGTGTGATTCATAGGCATTGTGTAAGAGCGCCTGATGATGACTGTATAAATGAGGTCCAGTGTCAAAGCAATATGCTTGTTATCATGACAAACAGATCCACAGGGGAGAAAGAGAGAAACCTGGTGTCTATCCTGAATGAGAGCCTGTAATCCTACACGCCCGAGACGCCCACCTGGTTATGGTAGATTTACTATTAAACAGGCAACGGTGACCTTCTTTCATTCATGGAGTCGATCTCATCTAGTGGCAGGGTTTGGCAAAATGTGGAATTCAAGAATTGGCTCTGTTTCAATGCTTGGCAATTCAATTTCAGAGAATTCGCCACACCCTGAGGCTCCATGTTCGAGAGAAAAACTGTGGTAGAAATCAAACACTCACAGGTCTAAATGTTTAAAGTCCAATCGAGCTCCACCTTCCTTAGATAATTTGCTTTAAACTAAAAAATCTGTTTTGCACCAGTCACTCTAAAATAAAAGCTGCTCTTTTCCATGTAGAGAAAATGCTGTTCACTGTCTGTCAAATTTAACTGCAGATGGAGGAAGGTGTTCTGATCTCCTCCCAGACCTGGATCAGGACACCAGTCTCTTCTGTGCTGCTACTTGACTGCTTTGGATGCTCTGATACATAACGTCCCAGATGTTCTCAATTGGATTCAGGTCTGGGGAACGTGACGTTCAGTCAGTGTCATCAATGCCTTCATCATCTTAAAAACAGCCCACACACTCTAGCCGCATCAGGCATAAAAGTGCTCCTCCTGCTCCTCCTCACACAAAGGAGCAGATCCCTACATCTACATCCCTGTCCAGATCTCCTCGTGTAACAGCCTCTCTCCTTGTATCTCCTTCATGCTTTTCCAACTGTGCTGGGAGAAACACCGAACCTGCAACGGCATGTATGGATGATCATCCTGGAGGAGCAGGACTGCCTGTTCATCCTGATCGGGTTGCAGGTTCTGCCTCATACAGACAGTAACATGGACCCTAACAAAACACACAACTAGAGACAAATCAGTCAGGAATAATAAGGAGAGAACAATGTTCTATGGCCTCCACCTAATGATTTAATCTATTATGATTCTGTAGTTGTGTGCATGACGACTACAGCTGTAGGCCAGAGCTAAACTCATGTTGAGTTACATGGAAATAAAACACCCTACAGAGAGTGTTCTAAAGCTGTTCTTGTATTCATCTCTGAAGAAAAATGTCTTTTGTCTTTAGTTATGTATTGTGTGCTTTTCACGGCCATTATTAATAAATGACATTAAATCAAAAAAAAAATTTACTTTGATTTTTGATTTTTAAATTGAATGAACAGCTCTAGTGACAACCTTTTAAAGAGTAATTCATCCTAAAAATAAATTAAAAACTATACTTACTGCACTATACTTATTATCTCCAGCCCTTTCCAGACAAATTAAAGTGGTTCGCCCACTGCGAGTATAAAAAGCAAACTCAAAACCCCCTCTCTTCCTCCATCTTTCAAGAGGCCCAACAGCGGAAGACCTTTCAGGAATCCTGCATGGGTGGACGAGTGGGTTTTCCCTGGGAAAGACACTCAGGGTCTTCCGGAAAGGAACCCCACCTTCGGATGTCGGATAGCACGCTGCTACGGCGCGCTGGTGCCAAGGCTAGCGTGGGTGAGTGGGCAGCGCTGCACTGAGACGACTAGCAGCCGTGGGCACTGCCAGGCTTAGCGATGAAGATGCCGCCCCTGTCGTCATTACAGGCAGCTCACAGAAAAGAACAGAGAGCTTCGCCGAAATAAGCCAAAAAAAGCAGGAAGTAGGGAGGGATGGTTCACATTGAAATCCTCTCTTGACGCCCCCACGCACGGTTTTAAGCACAGCGTACAAAATCACTCTCACAGAGAGAGCGGGAGAAAAAGAGATATTAGCGGCGCAGTAAGCTAGCTCAGGAGATCACATCCAGGCGCTTTCTAATCACTGTAATGGTTTAGAAACCTCATGCTCATCTTTCTTAAGCACCGAATAAAACAGTAGAAGTCCCCATATGAACCACAGGCGCTGCTTTCCTATGCCAAAGAGACTTTTCACAGCTGCGGGGGGGGGGCACCATCCTAAAAAGTTAACGTGACTTTTTTTGTATGTGTGTGTGTGTGTGGAATAAGTCACATCCTAGAATACCAGCCCATAAGACCTTAAGGAAATGGATCGAGTTGAGAAGTTCTAAAATATCCTTGTGATGCAAAATACGTCTTGATCAGCAAATAACGTGTGCCAGAATACAAGATTATGCATGTTTAACTCCAGATATCTTTAAGAGCACGCATGCCTCTATGCCAGCATACCCTTACAGCTAAGAGTGCGTGATTTATCCGTGACATTATCAGTATAGGCCAATATCTGCAATTTTTAAATGATCACATTGTCTAAATTTGTCAATATTGGAATAGCATTAGGGATTATTTCCAACATCAAACATTTTTTCGATAGCAGATCTCAACGCTGAAAAAGTCACACGTGTCCTAAATAAGCATTCTGCAATACATCGATGAGGAACTGGATCATTCATAATCATTTGGTTTCTATTTCTGAGGCTTTTTGCACTGATTAACCCCACCTACCTCGGAATAACATTGGTCACAAATCCTGCTCTTTATGCCTTTATATTAAACATCACATTTATTCTGATTGGCAAGTGCTGAGTGGAAAAAGATCAATTGCTTGCCACTGGAACATTTGTCACCTTTCTTCACAACCTGATTTGAGTTCTCACGTACAATTATTCACAGCTTTTTTTTCTGCAAACAAGGAAGAAACTGTGCAAATATATAGCAATGGACAACCCTCAAATGAACCATCAGTATAGTATATAAAGTTTATTTGGATCTTATAAAGTACACAAAATCAAGATCATAACACATATAACGGCAACGGCACATGAACGCATTGTGGAAAGGAGCGAAATATAAGATATCATTTTGATGATGTACATGAATCAAGTATATTTGTGGGTCTTGGAAAATGGCACAAGTGTTGGTCCATAGATTGCTGCCAAGGGTCTGTTCTCCAAACTGAGAACATGTGGCATCATCACAAGAGAGAACCAAGAATATTCCATACATTACGAATCCCATTTATAAACGAGCACTTATGAAACACAATTGAACTTGTACACGTGTGAGACAAACGCATGATAACAATAATTAGTTAAACAAGCTATACTGGCAGTTCAGCACACTGTTTTAAAGGGGAAATCAGATGCATTTTTTGCCCTAGCATTATTGCGTGTTAAACTATCCTAATACGGTCAGGTTTAAAGGAATAGTTTGTTCACAGACAAATAAAAAGTCATCAATTACTGACCCTCGTGTTGTTCTGGCCCTTTATTTTACAGTGCCCTTGATACACGTTACATGTTTTTTACTATCTAATTCATAATTAATATTACTCAATACTTCAATTTATATTTATATTTATACCTTAAAATAAAGTGTAACCAACAAATCCATGTCTTCTGAACTGACATTTCATTTTAAGGTGTCCGTGTCACAGTGTATTACGCATTTAAGTACGGAGTAATAATGAACTACATGTACTTGTATGTAATTCATAGTTATTCCAACAGTAAAAATAAAGTGTTACCTTGCTTTTCTTTTACAGTCTCTTTATGAACCTTTTGAAGCATCAGCATTTTTATGCAATTAATGCTTCATTTAATTTGTTTGCAGCCTAAAGGTATTTTAATACCCGATGCCATTTTTAATGTAAAAACAAGATGTGCTAAAACAGTCCGAGTTCATCAACCATTACCATAAACAAACTATTTTTGACACTGCATCCAAAAGGGCCAGACAAAGATGCAATTATCTCCATAATGGGCTGAGATTAAAATAATTTGAATTACGAGCAACTTTAGACTTGTTCGAATGACTGTCAACAGCAGGGCTAGATATCAATTTCCTAGTAAAGCACAAGAACAAAGGCCGTTATCCCTTCCAACTGAACCGTATGCAGATGCTCCAACATTCACTCAAACACATTACTTTGATGAAGCCGTTATGACTTCTGCAACGGCACACAAGCATTACGGCTGTTGGAGTGAAAATCAAGATCAAGTCAAGCTGAGGGTTGAGTCATTACTTTGAGGGCTGACGGAGGGAAATCTGTTGTTTAGTATGACCCTTTGCTTTTGTTTTGGGTAATGAAAGCCCATTGAGAGGCGGACTTGCTGGACCGCTGCCATTTTGCTCCGTTTCAATTACCCAGCATGCCTTCAGCAGGGTAATGAGGTGGGTGTCACCGCGGGGGTAAAGCGACAACCAGTGACCGCTGCGTCGCCACTTGGCCTCTCATTTCCGTGGTGATGAAGTGTCGATTGGCAGGGTCAAGGGGTGCGGGGGGGGGGAGAGAGCGACTGACATGCACGCTCGCCGAAGCCTCCTCGTATTCGCAGCACGGACCACCAGCTACCATATGTTTTTATCAGAGACAGAACCGCAAAATTGAGAATTGCGTTTGAAAAGCCGGTAAATAAAGTTGGTATTGATTGGATCTCATGTGTAATCCGTTTTGCTGTCTGACACCAAGTCCAGCAATAAAAGAGAATCATGTAGGACAGCATAATAGATAATACGACCATACATCAATTGGGGTTTTGGAGACGTGAGGGCGATAGATCATCTTCCAGCCGGACTGCTTAGCTATGGAATTTATAAACTAGCTCCTAAAATTGAAGCGGCTTTCCAATTTACAGATACTTTGTTGCTTTTTTCCACTAGAGTTGATTCTATTTCAAGCTTACCAGAACGATTCGCAGCTCTAAACTCAAATACGGCAATCTAGCGAGACAGACAAAGTTTGGCTGACATAACAGCTGTCCGACGGCTCGTCTCTCATCAATCGTTATCTGAAGCGCTTGATTCTGGAAGACCACCTTCAGTACATTTCAATTGAAGAATATTACTCAATCCAATTTTATTAACAGAACGTTTTTGCCTAAAACAGCTGTAAATGTCCATATTATTTAGTGTGATTAAATCGGAGCTTGCTTGATTTCATAGGAAAGCTTTTGTAAAGTTCAATTGTGGAGAAGGATATTGGGACAAACCAATGCAAATATTAATACGCAATCTATTTATGCTGATGCAAATATATATAATAATAAATTATCAGGACTGTTAAAAATGTACTGAATCATACATTCATTTAAAATCTAAAAGGGATAATAATAATTCAAAACTTTATTTTATTTATATATCAATCTTGCATTAGAATGATACAATTTCTGACTGAATGTAACAATGTTAAATTACTTGAATGTGATTTATTACTTTTTCAATGCTTCTCTAGTTATTATATATATATATATATATATATATATATATATATATATATATATATATATATATACACACACACACACACACACACATATATATATATATATATATATATATATATATATATATATAAAATATATATATTAGTGTCAATACAGCATTGATACACCTACAGACATTCGTTAATAAGCAGACCTCTGATTACCTTCAATAAAATGAACCACATTTACATAAACAACATACATGCCTGAAGATAAACTTTAGGGCATCAAGAGTGGTCACATGAGGCCAGCAAAGATGTCCGTTTGCCTGTGTGACATGAATTCATTTCAGCACACGTATGCCTTAGTTATGTAACACTTGCGCCATCTTCTGGATACAGAACATAACAGCAACTACCCGTATGACATGTAGGACACAACGTCAAACATTTGGAGAAACATTTCATTAACATAAGAGATCTTAAGGCAGAGAAACGTAAAACCGGGATAGGAGAGCGTGTCCAGAAATACTGAGTGCATGAGAGGTCAGCGTTACATTCCGGAGTGAGTTGCTCTTACCTCATCAGCATTGGGCAGCTGGACTTGAGGAGATCCCCACTCCTTGCTGATCTTCTCTCTGATCCTCTGAGGGATGATCAAGCACTTATCAACAGCCAGATCTGGGTAAATCAGCTTTAACCCTCCCCTAAAAGAATAGAAATGCACGGATGAATAAGCCTGCCTATTACACTCCATCATTATTCAATGAACAGTTGCCTATAGGTCACGCACACTGGCAGAAGCTGTGAATAGCCCATGATTGCACTGAAAGTTGAACTAGTGAGTAAGTCGTTGGGTTTGTACGGCGTGTTGTGTGGGTTTTGAGTGGGACCTGCGGCTTAAGCATCCGTGACTCAGAGCTCCGAGGGAGTCCTGCACATCCCACACCGGCCTACAAGCCAGACTTCTGGAATCACTTCATCTAAGGAAATATGGGTGGGAAATTAACCCTAGCATGCAAAAATCCTAAAGGAACACATTCGGAAAAGATCCCTATTGGGATTTGAATCCCAGCAGGATAGAAATGACTATGTAAGACATCAGAAGGAATTGACATGCATATGAGTTTTTCTTTTCTTTGTGCTATTTTTTTCCTCACGGTTTTTAAAGCAACATTCAGGATGTTTTAATCGTATTAATTAACCGTTTACTAAATGTAAAAGAAGTATGAATTAATCCCTAGTTTACAGTACATCTGGCTCCAAATGTATGCCTTTCATTATTTCATCTGTTATCTGTATTACAGTGCATTCATATAGTACACTTTTCTATATGGACAATGTATTATATTTTATAACAGTCATTTCCCAGATGCTTTTATCCATAATGATTTACAGAATAATTATTAAAGTGACAGTACTCTTGGGACACACATTAACAATATTCCAAATAAAAAAATAGCTCTGACAAATTTAGCTCCCTTTTAAATCCATCTAATGATCTGATTACGGATATATTCTATGTATAAAAGTCCCTACTAATAAATTGTGCTATTAAAAACGCCGACAATTATTTATCTATGTATTTTAATCATTCAATATTAGCTTAAAGTAAGATAGTGGAATTGTGGGAGATAGTGGAAGTGACATTCAGGGAAAGCCCTCCACTTTATAACTCTCCCAGAGATATATATCTGGACAGCATGACAACATTATGAAGCCTCACGTGCAGAACTGCGCATCTTCTGGACTCACGAGCTCGTCACAGGTGGATGCGATCACGTGACACGCAGAGAGCACGCACACAACAAGCGAAGTGCCACAAAGACGCATTTCCAGAGAAACAACCTTCAAGAGAAACGAGGGCCAGTCAATAACGCATCTCACTCTCTTTCATATTATATACTCGTATGCCAAACATACTTTAAATGCATTGTATATAACATGTATATATTGTCTGTCTGTTTGTTTGTTTTTTGGTTGACAGAACCATCATTTACCTGTATTTCTTGGAGATGTTAGTAGCTGAGGTTCACTAGACCTTCAAACTCTAGTCTAGTCGTCGACTAAAATAGTCAGGGAATATTATGTTGCGAAGTTAAATTGAGAAACACATTAGACCCGCCTACTCTTCACTGCCATTGGTTTCCACTGCAATTAGCCGACAACTTATTGGTCTATCGATGCGTCAATCATTTATTTTTATGTTGTTTGTTTTTGGAGTGGCACTGTTTAGTTTTTGGTGTAAGTGTCACATGCCAACAGATATTTGTTCCTGTAACAACATCTGCGTTGTCTATTTAGCGAAAATTATAGCCGTAGTGGTGTTTAGTCTTGTTTTCAATTCAAATATCTATAAAGTCTTAAATAATAATGGCACAAGATGTTACGTCTTGTTTTAAGATTATTTTCCTTTCCTCATTGGAAGATCATTTTGCTTATTTTTCACTTCATTTTGTTTATTTCCCCCTGAAAACAAGACATGATATCCTGTGCCATTTTACTTCTCTAGTAAATGCACCTTGATTTAAGAATATTTAAATGTTTGAACTTGAAACAAGACAAAAACACTAAGTAAGAAACGCATCGGACTGAATCGATCAGAAAGGTTCTGCAGTCAAGCATCTCCTTTGAAAAGGTCTGATTCATAATGAGACGATGAATGAATATGTGCCTGTATGGAACGTGGAATATGAGCGAACATTTTAGCATAAAATATTAATGATTCGTTGACTGTAGGCTATATTTCGTTATATAAATGTACATTTATGCATTTGGCAGATGCTTTTATCCAAAGTGACTTGCATTCAAGACACACATTGACATTCTAATCAGTTCTTTCTTTCCCTGGGAATCGAACCCATGACCTTGGTGTTGCAAGCGCCACACTCTGCTGTTTGAGCTACGGAAAGCACAGATACATTTTATTTCATGGACCTTAGGCTTAGTGGAATAATTTCCAGACTAATTTACCACATAGATGAAATTGAACCAAACTTTTGGAGACAAACAAACAAACAAATAAATACAAAATACAAATAGCTAGTCTGTGTTTATTAAACAGTATTTACACATTTCATGAACACATGCTGCGGGTTTCCTGAAAATACAAACTCTCCCTCCCCAATACCAACTCATGGAAAGGTTTCCCATACAAATAGTCATTGTCAGGCTTCTAAATACTGAGAGAACATTCAAGTTTTTCGTTCAGTCATTTGATTTCAAGGCTTTCGTGGCGTCTTTGCTGCACTGGCCCTACTGTAACTGCTCGCGCTCTGGTTTGTGCTTCTTTGCGATGGTGGCACTGGAGTTCATTCAAATGAGCTACTATTGGATTTAAAGCAATTATTCGTAATGGTTTCATGATGATATTCTTAAATTACGCACAGTAGCCTATCATTTTCTGCTTTGACCCCTGATTATGTATCTTATGTCCACAAGACATGCATCAGAGGCGAACACTGACGGGAAGGGCATGATTTCTTTAGAGGGCACTATACAATACACAGTGTATTATGCTGCACAGTGCATAGTTGTGCCCAAGAAAGAAAAAAAAGTTTTTACTATTCATATTGTGGACCAAAATGTGTAATTCGCACACAGCATGTCAAGGTAGTCGAGATTTTAAAATGTCCACCTAATTGATCATTTTCATTTCAGCACACACTTTGTATCATTCTATTCAATATTCTTCATATGTACTTGGAAGCAGTATGAGAACGTTCACACATGTATGACAACATGTTCACATGACACCAAGACAACACAGAGAAAATCACAAGGTAGACGAATAAGCAAACAAACTGTAAGACCGATTTTACACACACATTATGCACTTACTTGATGTAGAACACATACAATATATAAAGGATATCATTACATTTCAAATACGTCTCTCCTTGTGTACTTAACATTAAGGCATGGGGTATTTTCTCTGCAGCAACAGATTAGGAACACACTGTCCCGAGTTACTTCTTACCTGATGTACTTACAACCTTATGTTGCTCGCAGAGAGTTTCTACAGTCTGAATCGAGTCAATCTGGGCTGGTTAAAAACCCATAAGAAAGAAAAATCACAAGAAGGATCTCGGTTGCAAGATCAAATGCAGACAGCTTCTTGCTTCTTGTTACCATTTCTGCTAAGGGATTCTGGGAGAAACAACTGAGACGCAAAAAGTAACAAACTCCATAATGGCTAAAGAGCAACATCTGAGCAATAAATTCTGGGAAGATCAAAATGTAGCATACAGCACATCATTTCTGTCATTTCTCAGTACATTCATTTCATCACTTTCACTTTGATTTATATAATAGTGTTACATAACTGTAAAATAAACTTCACTTTGTATCATATGCTAACAGACTCTACGCCACACTTAAACACTTGTCTTTTATAGGTAGACTCATGCATGTAGAAATGATCTTCATCCATTTCCAAATAACCTTCAGATTTCTTGAATCACTTTATATGTCAATGACAAGATTTAGCAAATGTTCCTGAGTGCTATTACAAATACTTAAGATAGTAAGATACTGAGAAGTCTTCTCTCGGCTTTACAACGGAAGGAGCGCTATCATTATCATTCTGGATCTACATTCCAAGCACAGCATAGAACATACACATATTTTTGGTCTAAAAGAAATCAATATTCCTTAACATTCCCTTGCACGTGCATGTCAGCTCTTAATTTGATTTATTAAAGCAGAAAAACATTCTCTAATATTAACGGGTTTACAACTGCAGAAAAATGCATAGCAGATTGCCTTTTACTCTTCGTAGGGTGGTTTATCATCCTTTTTTTCACTGCAGAAGTCAATCTGGTGCGAACAAAACTACTCTATTTCATTCTACATTTAAGGTGCTATTCTTTTCTACAAGTATTGCACGTATTAGATCAGAAACATTCCAATCGCAAAGGGTTTAAGTCTAGAGTAAATGACCCATGCGTGTGAGGTTTCCTCTCCGGTCGGAAGGGAACGCACCGTAAATAGTTAGGTATATGTAAATTGTAAAACTGCATTGCATTAATCATTTGGAACTTTTCTCTCATTTTTACCTTAGTACATTATAGTATTAGAATAGTCATATAAATACCTTTTTCCCTAATTACTACAAGTTATATTAATATTTTAAAGACCCTAAAGTGTCCCCTATGCTGAAATACAGCAGAAGTAGGAAACACTCTACCACTACTCAAATGTAACATGCATCATAGGACGGTCACGGGCCTGCCCATGAAACCCATCCAAAAGCTATTTGGAAACATTTAAAACTGTGTTTCTGTTCATAACATCCACCTAATGAAGCAAATGTGAGCTTACTTTGGTAAAGACAGCAGCTAGTGCCCACACGTTTAATGTCAGTAGAGTTGAGGCACTCTTTAGATTCCCTGTAGAGAAGCCCAGCGGGATTGTTCACCTGGGATCCTGTTTTGATGTCTGGTTAATATATTACAGGTTGTTGCTCTTTTCCAGAATATTGTTATCGAGACAAAAAAGCTGCTTTCTGGAGGCAATCTTGATGTAAACCTGAACTTCATCTTGTGATAGCACAAATATGTGACTTTATGTCAGTAAATAAGCCCATAATCCTTTCAATGCTTTTCAATGTTTCGATTCGCATACTTGTCAGCTGATAACATGTGAGGTTACAATTATTAAGAGGATGCTTCAGTCCAACAAATAACCAAAAATATACGCCACAGTGTGCAGGAAAAACAAACAGTGTTAAAGAATCTGTCTGTTGTGCACCAGTAACATTCAGCCTGAACATTCTTGAAGAGCAGGACTAAAAGCACATTAAGTTAAACATGTTAAGCCCCATCAACAGGTATAATGTTTATCACCACAGAAAATACACAATTTTTGTATGCTCGTCAAGACTGCACTTAATTGATCAAAAAATACAGTGGAAACTGTGAAATATATTACAATTTAAAATAAGTCAAAGTCAAAGTCAAAGTCAGCTTTAATGTCAATTCTGCAATATATACAGCACATACATACAGAGAATTGAAATTCTGTAACTCTCAGACCCAAGGTGCAACCAGGTTACATTAACAGTAACAACAGCAACAAAATATATATATATCAACAACACCAAAAAAAAAAATATATATATATATATATATATATATATATAAAAATAAATAATAATAGATAAAATAAAATAGATTAAGGAAATAAAGAGATAAAGTCGCGATGGTAAAGACAGTGCAAACAATAGTAGGGGGGGGGGGGGGTCAGGTGCATGGGGCAAAAGAGAGGAAAAGGGGCAGAGACGGGAGGGAGTTCAATGCCCTGACAGCTTGGGGAATGAAGCTGTTCTTCAGTCGGCTGGTCCTTGCCTGGAGACTGCGTAGTCTCCTCCCTGATGGCAGCAGATTGAAGAGGCTCTGGGATGGGTGGGAGGGGTCTCTCGCAATGATGAGGGCTTTGCGGGAGAGGCGGGTGTTATAGATGTCCTGGAGGGGTGGGAGAGAGACACCAACGATCTTCTCAGCAGCTCTCACTATGCGCTGCAGTGCCTTGCGGCAGGATGCGTTGCAGGCGCCGTACCACACAGTGATGCAGCTGGTCAGAATGCTCTCGATGGTGCCTCTGTAGAAGGTGCGCATGATGGGGGCTGGGACTCCGGCTCTTCTCAGCTTGCGGAGAAAGTAGAGTCGCTGCTGTGCTTTCTTGGTCAGTGCTGTGGTGTTGGTGGTCCAGGAGAGGTCTTCTGTGATATGCACACCCAGAAATTTGGTGCTCCTCACTCTTTCCACGGTCGCACCGTTGATGGTCAGAGGAGGGTGCTGGGTGTGCATTCTTCTGAAGTCAACAACAATCTCCTTCGTCTTCTCCACGTTCAGAGAGAGATTGTTGTCGCCGCACCACCTGACCAGGTGGCTCACCTCACTCCTGAAGTTTGTCTCATCGCCGTTGGTGATGAGACCAACTACAGTCGTGTCATCCGCAAACTTGATGAAGAGATTGCTGTTGTGTATGGGTGTGCAGTCATGGGTCAGCAGAGTGAAGAGGAGGGGGCTCAACACACAACCCTGAGGGGCTCCAGTGTTCATAATGATGGAGCTGGATGTGTTACTGCCGACCCGTACTGCCTGAGGTCTTCCTGTCAGGAAGTCCAGCAGCCAGTTGCACAGCGAAGTGCTGAGTCCCAGCTGAGACAGTTTTTGGGTGAGCTGTTGAGGGATGAGAGGGATTTACTCACGCTGTCCCTGGGCAGTGTCAACATCTGGTCATCGGTAGGAGGAGGTGACTTCTGTGCAGTGGTGCTGTTGTGTGCTTCAAAGCGAGCGAAGAAGGTGTTCAGCTCATTCAGTAGGGAGGTGGTGCTGTCACACGTCCGTGCAGGGGGTTTGTAGTCCGTGAGGGTCTGAATCCCCTGCCACAGGCTCCTTGAGTCTCTGCTGTCGCTGAAACAGTGGGCTATCCTCCTGGAGTACTGTCTCTTAGCCTTCCTGATGCCGCGTGACAGGTTGGCCCTTGCTGTCCTCAGGCCCACCTCATCTCCAGCTCTGAAGGCAGCATTACGCGTCTTCAGAAGACTGTAGACATTCCCTGTCAGCCACGGTTTTTGGTTGGGCCAGATGGTGATGGTCTTTGTGACTGTTACATCCTCAATGCAGTTGTTGATGTAAGAAGTAACAGTCTCAGAGTACTCCTGGAGGTCTACGGTGTTATGGTAGGTTGCAGCCTGTTTGAACATGTCCCAGTCCGTGGTGTCGAAGCAGTCTTGAAGAGCCACTGATGACCCTTCAGGCCAGACTTGAATCTGCTTCTGGACTGGTTTGGTGACTTTAACGAGTGGTCTGTATGCTGGCAATAACAATACAGTGATGTGATCTGAAGCACCAAGGTGGGGGAGGGGAAGGGCTTTGTAAGCTCCTCTCTGAGTAGTGTACACTAAGTCCAGAGTATTATTTCCACGTGTCGGGAAGTCAATATGCTGATGAATTTTTGGAAACACACTCTTAAAGTCAGCATGATTGAAATCCCCAGCCAAGATGAGAAAAGCATCTGGGTGGGCTGTCTGCTGATCACTGATGTGTTTATAAAGATTATTAAGTGCCTCACTCCTGTTGTTGTTGTTGGAGCTGGGGGGGATATATACAGCAACAAGTATAATAGCTGTATATTCCCGCGGTAGATAAAAAGGCCGACACTTAATAATCATAAACTCCACCAGGGGTGAGCAGTGTTTGCAGACTACAACAGCATCGCGGCACCACGCATCATTGGTGTAAACACAGAGTCCGCCGCCGCGGGTCTTACCTCCCTCGACGAGCACTCTGTCCGCGCGATGGCATGTGAGCCGATCGAGCTGAATGGCGGAGTCCGGAACGCTATTGTTGAGCCATGTTTCCGTAAACACAAAAACACAACAGTCTCTTACAGTCTTCTGAGTAGAGCATAGAAGTTGAAGATCGTCCAGTTTATTATCCAACGAGCGTACGTTAGCCAGGATGATGGTGGGGATAGCAGGCTTGTGTGGGTTAGCCGTTAATCTAACCCGGATACCTCCGCGCTTCCCCCTCTTCTGTTTCCTCTCGCACCGTTTGTGGCGCGTCCACTGTGGGGGAGGTGCAGTAGTGGGGGACGGTGATGGAGTAGGCCTCCGGAGAAGACCATGGTCCCGCAGTTCTTGTACGAGCGCCGAGCTTGGATTGGAAACTGAAGTCTTTCCAACCTCGAGCAGAAACTCACGTCTGTAGCTGTGATTTACACGACAAAAAACATGAAAACACCGAACTGTCGGGAGAGAGAGAAGCCGCTGCGTGTGCACGCGCCGCCATTTAGTAATTTTTAAATTAATGAAATTTTAAAGTGTAATTTATTCCTGTGATCAAAGCTGAATTTTAAGCATCATTACTCCAGTCTTCAGTGTCACATGATCTTCACAAATCATTCTCATATGATGATTTGGTGCTTTCTTAAAAATTTGTATCAATGTTAAAAGTGTGTTGCTTAATATTTTTGTAGATACTCTACATTTTTGTAATGAATATAAAAGTTCAAATGAACAGAATTTATTTTAAGTGGAAATCTTTTGTAACATTATACGTCTTTTACTGTCCCTATTGATCAAATTAGTGCATCCTTGCCAAATATAAGCATTCATTTCTTTCAAAATTGTATTGTACTTGTGGACAGAACCAACCCTCCCTACGTAATAAATTTCACTCAGATGTATATCACAATACAGAAGAAAACATCTTTCGCCACTTTCGTTTTATCACAAACTTAAAGAGACAATTCATCCAAAAATGAAAATTCTCAAGTTGATCCAACACATTCTTTAAAATATCTTCTTTTGTGTTCAGCAGAAGAAACTCAGACAGCTTTGGAACAACTTGAGGGCGGGTAAATGATTTTTGGGTGAATTATCCTGTATACATTCTTTAAACTGTGTGCATTTTAATGTCTATTTCCTGGCCCTGTGTATTTCCATGGTAAATGTGCTTTATTTTCAGTGGTAATTGACATTATGCCACAGATAATGTGGAGTTAAGTCCCCACCTGGCCCTCCGCATCCATCAACCTTTAAATATCACATTAATAATACCTTCAGATGTTGAAATGCAGACAGCATTTGAATCTTGAGAACGTCAGTCTGATGAAGTGGTTTGTATGTAGATTGACAAAACACTGAGAAATTCATGTTTGTCATGTTTGCTGGTTGCTCAAAAATGTTTCTGTTTTCTTCTTATTCAGAGCTAAAAAGCACTTATTAACATTTCAAGTTGTGAGTATGTGCAGTCCTTGCATGTTTTTTCTACAGATGAAGATATGTAGCCTTTGGTGGTTATGTTTGAGAAACTGATACTGAGTGTAGATTGTCTTTACACAGGTAATTGAGCAGCATTCTACCACCGCAGGATATGATGCCACAAGAGGACATCAAAGCGGATCTGATGAAAATCCAACCAGTAAAGTAGATAGACTCTACTTTAAAGTGCTTTTAGTCAAAGCCTTGTGCTGCTTTGACTTACGTTCTCCATCCTATTTTCCCTTGTTCTTCAGCAGCAAAAAGCAGGGCTTGGGCAATCTGTGCAACAGAAAATAGGTATCTTGTAGAGTTGAAAAAGGCTATCATTCCTTGTTGTGTCTTTATATCCCACATTTAGGGCCATTAGGGGGCTTGTGCACCCTGAGAGCCAATCAGATGACTGCAGAAGAACCAGAAGAAGACGGAGAACTGGAAGAAGGTGAAGATGGAAGATGCCAAAAAAGCCACTTGCGTTTACACTGACGCTTCTGGTACAAGTAATCTTCTTTCTCACGCTCCTTTCGAGCCCGCTGATAGTGATCTTCTTCCTTTAGGTACCACACGGGAGGCCAGCGATGTTTCTCAAAGTGCTCCTGGTTTTCTGCAAAACAGAATTAGACTGTCACACTTGCTTAATGCAGAACAAATGTAATTTCTGCGATGCCTTACATTATGCAAAATGCTTTGCTTTTTAGAAAAAAATAAGATAATCTCTAAAATAAGATAAATGTAAACTATAAACTGCCATTCAAATGTTTTTGAAAGCGGTCTCTTATTCCTGCGATGATAAAGCTGAATTGTCATCATTGTTACTCCTATAGAAATCATACTAATAATATGTATGTATTCCCCAATCACCCCTGATAATTTGAGAACATGCCAATGAAAATCAGCAAGTGAAATTTGAGCTACTTGCATGGACATTCAGGAATAAATGGAGCCGGGTTACATTCACTCATTCAGGTTTGTGCTGAAGAGCCAAGACAGTTTCCCGGCCATGTGGAAAAGGAACATCTGAAGAGAGGTTAACGTGAAGAATACATCACATTGACTTACCCATTGGGAAGTACAACACATGGAAGGAAGTCTCAGCAATAGGTCTTACCTGAAGAACTTCTACAAGCACACTGGCTGGTAGCAGAGATTGAGCTCTGTCTAGAGTAAGACAAAGGTTTCTTCAAGGAAACCATATCATGGAGAATACTTCATATGGAATTACCGTCAGGGAGTCACCACACTAGGTATCAAGAGTACAGGGTCTGGCTTCGAACTCCTTCACTTAATTTGACTGCCGTAAGGTGCTGAAAAAGTAAGATACAGTGTGAGCCGGTCCAGGGAACTTATCGCCTCAAGGAGGGGAAAGGCACTATATACAAATGGTACGCCCTGGTCATTGCCCATAAATGACCTGTTGGTACCTAATAGCAACTGATTGCTGCTCTACATGCACCATTGCTAGTTCCAAGAAGGATGCAACACTTCTCATGGAGTGTGCACACACTCCTAAAGGACAAAGCATCCTCCAGTGGGCCATCCTCTGAAGAGTTGCTCAGAATAAGAGCGTTGAGAATGAGGAAACTGCTCTTTCCTCGAAAGTTTTGGTCCAGCTCCTCTTGCAAGCAGCGTAACAAAAAGAAAGCAAAACAAAGTATTCTCTATCTGGCCCTCCTCTGGGGGAAGGAGTGGTGCGCTCACCACCTCCTGAGAAACAGCAGCTCCCCTCATCTCTGGGTCACCCGTCTCAGGGACGCTTCAAAGCTGCTTCTTCACACTTCTTCAAACTGGTTCTTCACACTTACCTGAAGAATGGGCCTACCTGCGGGCAGCTGGATGCTGATTGTAGACTCAGTCTGCAGTGGAGCTCGTGTTGCAGCTGTAGGCAGACGCCCTCGGCAAAGAGCAGATGTGGTACGAGGTCTAGGCTTCCTGAAGGTGGCGAAGGACTTGCACTGAAGTCTTCATCTGCTTCTTTACTGCCAAAAACTGCTGAGCACACTCCTAGACAGTGTCGCCAAATAGGGCACCCTATGAGATGGAGGTGTTAAGAAAGCAACTTTTGTCGGCGTCCCACATATCTGCATGCTCCTGCCAGAAATAGCCTTCCTGGACCACTATAGTAGACATCATCTTGCCGAGTGCCAGCAGCATGACCTTTGTTGTTTTTAGAGCAAAGTCAGTTGCCAACCAGAGTTCCTGCATTAATCCCAGCTCAAGACTACTCTCCTGCAGATTTTTAAGTGCCTTGGCCTGATGGACCTGCAGGATGGCCATGACATGCAAGGCTGATGCAGCCTGTCCAGCAGCCCTGTAAGCCTTCTCCATTAGAGACAAAGTAAATGTATAGGCCCTGGAGGGGAGTCTTGGACGATTCTGCCAAGTGGCGGCATGCTCCCATTTTTTCCTTCAGATCACCCTGAGCGGTTGGACGAGGAGCAGTTGACATGATTAATTTGACTGGAAAAGTGTGTCGTAATCGCAGCATTGCCATGGTCATGTCCTCGCAGTGAAGACATGAACCATCCACGAACCCTGTCCCAACATGGGTGCAACCCAAACATATGAGACAAAGACTGTAGCGCTACGAGGACGAGGGATATTGACCGCACCCAGAAACACACAGGCGGAAATGCATCTTTAAAAAGATGCTCTTTTAGAGGAGGCTTGCTCTTTCAGATCGTTAAAACACCCAGGGGGAAGCTCTCTCTGCACTTATCTGTGTACTATTGTACAACTATTGTACTGTGCCATAACACCAGCAATCCTTCTCAAACAAAGTGAATGGAAGGATGACTGGGGCAAACATGGCAGGGCCAAGAGCTGTGGGAATGGAGTGAGGCTTGTGGCAAGTGCTTGAGCCACACCAGTCTCGAGTCTCACGGAGGAACTCCGGAAGGATAAAAGGAGTGATGACACTGCAAAAATAGAGATGACCAGGTCTGGACTTTATGTTGTTGTTGTTTCTCAATTTATACGACAGTCATCAGTTTTGTTGGTTGTTTATTTTTGGATTAAAGTTTTATGTTAATTGTTTGCAGGTTCAAACCTCATTATAGTGAAACTTCACTCGTGAAGTGATTCACCCAAGTGATTCCCAAGTGACAAACAGATAGTGAACAGGTGTGCAGTTTAATATTTTTTGTAAACAGTGATACATTTTTTCATGATTCTCTGGTGAATGGAAAGTTAAAAATAATATAATGTACAGTATTTGACATCTAACAAATTAAAATTAAAATCTTTAATTGTAAATTTTGATCAATTGTCACGGTTCTGTCTCTGTTTCCAGTGTTATTAGTGTTCTAGTGGACAGAACCGTGGCACTGCTCTCTCTCCCGTGTGTTTGTGTCTCATTAGTGTCTTCCCCGCCTCCTTGTTTCCCTTAATCATTCCCAGCTGTGTCTCATCACTACCTTCCTTCAGGTGCTCTATTTAATCCCAGTGTGTTTGCTGTCCTGTGTGGTGTCGTTGTCATTTGTAGATGTCTTTCCTGGTCCAGGTCTATGGTTCCCTGCCTTGCACTCCGGTTCGTTTAATGTTCTCTTTGAGGATCTGTTATTTTGATCTTTGTTATGTTTTCCCCCTCGTGGGTTTTTTGCTTTACATTTATGTTAATAAATCCACCTTTCCTTGCACTTGAGTCCTCCCTTTAATATATCGTGACATCAATTCAATGCATACTTTCTGAATAAATGTATGAATTTCTTTCAAAAACAATTTTTTTTGTACTGACAACCGAGTGTGTACAATATAAATGTATTTAATAAATATACAGACTATGTATGATATTATGAATATATTCCAAGATTATACTGTGAAATAAACAAACAGTTTTTTTAAAAATCTATTATTTACTGAAGTCCATTATTTAATTAATGTCTTGTCTCAATATTAATTTTGAAGTTAAGATCAATTTATTATTTAAAGATGTGGCAATTGTACCGATCTGAAGGCTGTTGAATTACCTGTAGATTTGGCCTTCATGTCACGAGGGAATTTGCGACAGACTCTATTGTAGTTGGTGCAGATGTGGTGGAGGCACCAGTTAGTCATCTGATGAGAACAGTGGAACTAATGGGAACAATCACATAGATCAAAACACTAGGGAGAAAATCATACATCATTTTGAAATACTACTCAAGATCAAATACAGTAGAACCCCGACTTACGAAATGCTCTACGTACGAAAAGTTCGACATACGATAAAATATTTCGGTTTTTTTTTCGAGTTACGACAAAATGATCGAGATGCGAAAACCGAAATCTCGGCGAGGCGATGATTTCCGAGTTTTGTTTTGATATTCGCGCTGATCTTGGTTCGGGTTGGATGAAGGCTACAGTTTGTCCGGTCAGAACAATGATGTCTCACTTAGGGAATGATCCAAAACTGGTATTTATTAAAGGTGCATAGATGTGTGGTTACACACGATTGATAAAACTTCAACGATTGGCACTAATTCCCTGTATTTCACTCAATAAACTATATACAATCTTCAGCCGATCTCTTTTACCTTAATCATCCATCAACTCTCTTCTGTCACGACACTTCCTGAACTCCGAGGGAAAGTTTGGAATAGTCCATTTCGCACTGAATGACAGGGATGGCTGGAATAGTCCATGTAAGAAGGGGAACACTTTTTACAATCCTGCTCTCCTATTGGTCAGCATCGCTCCCACCAGCCTCTTCTGTTAGCATAAACTTTTTTCTAATCAGTAACCATGGATATGAAGATTGTTGCTGAAGTCAAAGGGAAGAAGAGGGTGCTTTTCTTTGAGTCGAAAAGGGAGATTATTGAGAAATATGAAGCTGGGATGCGCTTCATCCCATGCTGAATATGGTGTTTTTGTAGGGCTTGGAACGGATTAGGCATGTAAAAGCCTGACTGACATACGAAAAGTTCGACATACGAAACCAACCTCGGAACGGATTAATTTCGTAAGTTGGGGTTCTACTGTATAGTACATTTAAGTCTTTAAGAGCTATTTGTAACAACAGGAAGGAAAGTAAGGATTAAGGAAACCATATCACAGTAAAATGGGAATCTCTTTTCAAGAGCTAGACATTTATTCATATATTTTTCAAATATATATTTTTTCATATATTCTCATTAGTTCTTGCATTGCACTGTCGTTAGTTATTGTAGATATCAGTCCAATCAAAGTCCATGTGAAAAAAATTGCTAATCTAATAAAAATAGGTGGCACAAATCTATTAAGCCTACAAGCTCTGCTCCCACTTCTGGCCTGTGGCTGCTGGCTACAGATGGTCAAATAAAAAATTAAAATATCCTGGTAGATTCTGAAATATATTTTAAATAAACTAAATGCTTGTATCAGATTTTACAAACAGCCATCCATAGATGTGCGAATGTGATAGGATTTCATTTGACAGCAATCCATTTTCATTCACTCAGTCAGAGGTACACTTACTTGGGCCATGTCCAGGTAGAGCAGAACATCTCCATCTATATCAGCTCCCATCATAGCAGCCTCTGTCAGTACAGTCACAGTGTACAGCTCTATGATAGACACACAACACTCATAAAAGCAACAGAATATGTCAAAATTATTTTTCATTTATTCAAAATTATTATTCACTCTACTGTTTGTTAACAATAGTTAATGTTCCATTTGCTAACATTAGTTGACATTAACTAAAAATGAGACAATAACCCTAAAATATTAAAGCATGCTTAGTTAATCGTCCTGAAGGAGGGAAGTTATGTCAGAATTGAACTGATGTGTGTGCATTGGCTCATGTGACATTTGCATCTTGCTCTCCACCCCACAAAGCGGTTACATAAGGAAGAGTGCGTGCGATTGCACATTCAGGTTTTCACTGAGGATAGGGTTGGGGTTAGGATAGGATTAACTCTAACTAACCTGATGTCAGGGTTCTGCCACATTCAGTCTAGTAGTCATTTCTTGGTTTTGTGGCAGTAGTCATTTCTTGGTTTTCTCTGACACTACCGTTATGTCTCGTGTTTGGTGTGTGTGCGCACGGCATCGAGGATTCGAGCCGCGCGCGCGCTTGTCTGTGACGTCTTTCGTGCGAGTTATGATGTCCGGTCCCGATTCTTTGGTCTGGTTCAGTTTCGGTTTTGAATCGGGATTCAGGCATTCATGACTCGTGTATGTTAGTCCTTGTCGTGAGCTCGTAAGAACAGGTGATTTTTACTCGTTCTTGCGAGCTCTGTCATGTGAGTGGGCGCGGTTTCAAGCCTTGCGCGAGCCGCGCCTCCTCTCGTCCGTGTGTTTATGTTTGGCACGCGGTTCGCTTGCCATCGGCCGCGTGCTTGTGTTTTGTCACGCGCAGTGGTTGTCAACAGCTGCGCGTCGTCTTTGGTTAATTGTCTGCGTGTTCATGTCTTGTCTGTTACCCCGCCCGTCTTGTTTCTTTGTCATTAGTTTGATTTTTCCCAGCTGTTTTTCCTTGTTAATTTCCCCATGTCCTCCCTATATATTCCGTCTTTGTCTGCTGTTCTGGGTTGCGTCGTTGTTGTTACTATGTCTGTTCCTGTGAGTCGTTTCCAGTCAAGTCAAGTCTGTAGTTTAGTTTAGTCAAGTCAAGTCAAGTTTTAGTCCAGTCTTAGTTCTGTCTTGTTTTTCCCCCTCAGGGTGGTTTATGTTTGCATTTTGTTTTGTTTTGTATTAAAAGTCCTTTTCACCCGCATCTCTGAGTCCTCGCTTTCCCCAAACCTGACACCTGAACCGATGAATTGGCATCCCTACCAAAGCACCGCTATTGCTGCCCCTTGAAGCGCCTTGCGTTATCTACCTGAACTCAAACAGGGTTCGCCAGCCAGGGGACTCACTTGAGGAATGAAGCGCAAACACCCAGAACGTAGAGTGGAATGGTGCAGCAAGTGAGACACTGAGCCCTCCCCACTACTGGGTGCTGGTGGTGAGTACACACAAGGGCACTGGCTCAACACAAAGGTTAACATTTGCAAATGTGTTATGTGTCACCCAGCCCACAGCTCTACAGATTTCTGCCAGCGAGGTGCTGAGTGCCAGCAGCCGGTGGAAAAAACCCCATCCTGGTAGAGTGCAACTCTAACCCCTAGGGGACACGGTTGGTTGTGGGCTTGGTATGACAGGACCAGTGGGCCACCCTCTGCTCCGAGACAGCCTTTAGAAGACTTTCCCTTCATCTGTTTTTAACAAAGAGCTAGTCTGAGGTCCTGAAGTGCTACATTCAGTCCACATACAGGCGGAAAGTGCGGGTAGGACAGAGCAGACCAAGGGCATTGCTTGCAGGTTCACCACCAGGTTCCTGAAAGATGTGGAACCTTGGGGAAGTATCTGGACATGTAACTCTAGGTTCATCGACTGAAGATGCCTGCAGGTCCCCCACCCACTTGGCATAAGCAAGTGCAGTCAGGAATGCTGTCTTTAATGACAGAATTTAAAGATCTGCTGACTGCCGAGGTTAAAAAGGGCATTCTCTGCAGGGCAGACAGCACAAGAGAGAGGTCCCAAGAGGGTACGAGTTGAGGGCGTCAAGGAAACGTGCCGCTCAGGAACCTGGTGATCGGGTTGTGCTTACCCACAGACTTGCAACAAATACTTTCAGATTGAGGCAGACAGCCTTTGACAGCCTTCTGCAACCCTTTGATACAGCAATCAACATCCAATCCTCCACCAGAGCTCCAAATGAGAAGGACCAGCAATCTCATCCAGAAAATCCACAGCTTACAAGAGGAGTGAGGGGCCTATGGAGATTGACTCAGTAGGTTTGCCCCCACTAAGCTTGGTCGTCTTCCTGACTCATCTACGGACGCCACCTCAGTGTGCTTTAAGCCCAGTCACATGAGGAAGTGATGTGAACATCGGGTATTGAGAACATCAAGAAACAGAGGTAGAATGACATCTTTAAAAAGATGCCGTTTTACAGCCATGTTTGCTCTTTTTGGGAAATGAAAAGGGAAAAGTTTGCACCACAACTTGACAGGACTGAGCCTGCACCTGTGTTTGAAAATGCTTTTGTACAGCAGGAAGACCATAACCACCGCTGAAGTTCTGTCACTCGCAATACACTGAAGAGCTTCCCCACAACTCAAACTTTGTTACTCTTGATGATTGCAGAGCAGAAAAAGAACCTCTTGGCTCTGAAGCGAAAAGCTGAAAAGCTCTTCCTTATATACCCCTTTCGCAGGACAGAGCACATGATGCAAGTCTCACACTCCATTGCGCTCATTTAGTTACACTCAAAGATGATTGGGCTCTCAGGCATCGAACATGACTGACTGAACTAAAGCCTGTTAAAATATGGGTAACACTTTAATTGACAGTATCCTTGTAACATGTTACATGTACTTACTATAGTGATATAAAAGTAAATTATACATAATAATTAGATGCAACTAATCTTAAACCAATCCCTAATCCTAAAATTCATAGTTACACTTTATTTTGATGGCCTACTTAGTTATCCTACTAACTATAAGTAACTGTAAGTAAGTAACTACTCAACTAACACTCATTAGAGTAGCCTATCAGTAGACAGTAGCAGACTGTTAATATATTTACATTTATGTCATTTTGGCAGACGCTTTTATTCAAAGCGACATTTCAAGATACACATTGACATTCTAATCAGTTTTTGTTTTCCCTCTACTGTTGGAGCTACAGGAAAGCCTGTTAGGCTTAAGTAGAATAAGTTGCAAATGTACTTCTATCTGTTGGGGAGCATCAAAATAAAGTGTTATCAGATATTAAACAGACAGTCAACTAATACAGCCGTGGCCAAAAGTTTTGAGAATGACAAAGTATATTTGAGAAAGTCTGCTGCCTCAGTTGTATGATGACAATTTGCATATACTCCAGAATGTTATGAAGAGTGACTAGATGAATTGCAATTAATTGCAAAGACCTTCTTTGCCATGAAAATCCCCCTAAAACAAACATTTTTATTGCATTTCAGTTCTGCCACAAAATGGCCAGCTGACATCATGTCAGCGATTAACTCGTAAACACTGGTGAACTCATGCTGATTGAGTTAGAATAACAATCTGGAAGCTTTAAATGGAGGGTGGTGCTTGAAGTCACTGTTCTTTCTCTGTTAAACGCGTTTACATGCAAGAAAACATGTGCAGTCATCATTGCTTTGCACAAAAAAAGGATTCACAAGCAAGGATATTGCTTCTAGTATGACTGCACCTAAATCAACCGCTTCCAGGATCATCAATAACTTCAAAGAGAGAGGTTGAATTGTTGTATAGAAGGCTTCCATGCACCCAAGAAAGGACCGTCTCCTAAAGTTGATTCAGCTGCAAGACCGGGGCATCACCAGTGCAGAGCTTGCTCAGGAATGGCAGCATGCAGGTGTGAAAGTGAGGTGAAGACTTTTGGAGCATGGCCTGGTGTCAAGAAGGGCAGCAAATAAGACCATTCTCTCCAGAAAAAAAAGCATTGACAGACTGCTATTCTGCAAAGGTACAGGGATTGGACTGCTGAGAACTGGGGCAAAGTCAGTTTGGGGCATCTGGAAAAAAGGTTGTTCGGAGAAGAAAAGGTGAGTGCTCCCATCAGTTCTGTGTCATGCCAACCTGAGACCATTCACGTGTGGGGTTGCTTCTCAGCCAAGGGAGTGGCTCACTCACAATTTTTCCTGACAACACAGCCATGAATAAAGAATGGTACAAAAACATCATCCAAGAGAAACTTCTCCCAACCATCCAAGAACAGTTTGTTGAGGGAAAATGCATTTCCAAGCATGACGGAGCACCGTGCCATAAGGACAAAATGACAACTAAGTGGCTTGAGGAACAAAACATTGAAATTTTGGGTTCATGGCAAGGAAACTCCCCAGACTTTAATCCCATTGAGAACTTGTGGTCAATCCTCAAGAGACGGGTGGACAAACAAAACCCCACAAATTCTGGTAAACTGCAAACATTGATAATGCAAGAATGGGCGGCCGTCAGTCAGGATGTGGCCCAGAAGTTGATTGACAGCATGTCAGTGTGAATTGCAGAGGTCTTGAAAAAGTAGGCTCAACACTGAAAATAATGATTCTGTGCATAAACTTAATGTAATTACCAATAAAAGCCTTTGACATTTATGAAATGCTTGTAATTATACTTCAGTAGACAAAAATATCTGAAGCAACAGACTTTGCATTCTCTACACCTTTGGCCACGGCTGTATTCTAACGAGAGTTAGTTGACATGTAATGGCAAAGTTTCTAATAGTCGTAAAGGTTAAACATAATAAAGGTTAAAATATTACTTTTAACAAATGTATTATTCCAGTGTAAATCAGACTCAGACTATGTGCATTATCACCAAAAACAGTGTGTATGTAGGTTGATTTGTGTACCTGTCAGTGCAACGAGGTGAGGCAGACAGAGACGATTTGCTAGTACAATGAGTTCCATGGCATCCAGATCTGAGCGAGAGCAGAAGCGACCAGTATAGAGATACTCCAGCACAGCACGCATGCAGCTCCGAGTAGTGTTAGGAAACAGCACCTGACAAAACACAGAAACAATCTCAAATAATCTTTTTGGATGCTTGGGGGGATCCTGCAAGAGTGATATGATAGGAATCAGCTGTGTCCATCAGTAAAGTACAACTAGAAGCATTCTAGATCACTTATGTTTGCTAACATTCCTAAACACACATGCTTGAATACAAGCCTCACACATGCTTGAATACAGTGCGGTCCAAAAGTCTGAGTGTATCACATGAGCACTCAGTCTCTTCAGTGTCGTAGTACTTGTTTTGTCCTACATTTTCGTAATATACAGCAGCATTCAAGCTGCATGAAATCATCAGGTTTGTGTAAAACCTGATGTTTATGTTCTTTAGCATGATCCAAATAGCATATTTAGCTTCAGTGGAAGCAAAAACATCTTCCAGTACAAGAGATACATGATCAGTGTCACAATTCTCACACAATGTCACTTCATATATGATTAGTGCTCTAGATATTAAGAAAATCTGTTGTATACATTTTCATTGTCAGTTTTTTTAACACTGTAAAACCTGGCATATGATTTTTTTCAGGAAACGCACAATTACCGTATTTATTCGAGTACAACGCGCAAAACTTTCTACCAAAAAAATAAATCAAAGTTAGGGTGCGCGTTATACACGAGGGCTGGGCTGGGATGGGGTGGGGTTTGTTTTGACGGCCGGTCCTTTGAGGGCGCCGGCGAATTGTGAGTTCGCGCTGTGCATTTTACGGGCTGCAGCTATGGGCCCAAAATCCCGCCAAATGTACTGCGGTCGTAAATCAAAAGTTTAAGTGTATTTAAAAAAATAACAAGTGTAAATCAAAACTTTAAACGCATAAAAAACTATGTTGTGAGCAAAACTTAAACTTGTTTGTTGTTTCTTAAACATTTCGCTTTCATTCCTCAGTTTTTTGTGTTCTCTTCCATTTTCTGCTCACTTGATATTTTTCTGCTCGCTTGCAATCTTTTCCTCTTCGCTCTCGTTTCCAAGTTCTGCGCTTACGATCCAAAAAGTTGCAGTTCAAGTTTCATGTAAATTAGGGCGGGCGTAAACGTCACCATTGGTTCACTGATTCTAGATTGACAGCTCCCATATGCAGCCGCTCACTGTATGCGAGGGCGAAGAAAAAAAAAGTCCCCTCGCTGCTTCATTTCCTCGCCCACACGTTACGGTATACTCATAACCAGGGGTGCACATAACTTTTTCAGTGAGTTACTCACATATGTAGCATTGTCCTAATAAGTGCAGTCTTTCTCACTGTCCTCTGCGGCGCGATCGACCTGTCCTTCGCGAACGCGGAAGTAGCGGAGCAATCGATCTGTCGACGGGGGGCGGCGTCAAAAGAGCCATATATGGCTCGCGAGCCATAGGTTTCCGACCCCTGGCGTGAGCGATGCTCTGCATGATCCGCGTGCCCCCTTCACGTGAATGATATGCACTTCAGTGATTAAGTGGTTAACATTAATTAATTGTGATCGCTTTTGTTCACGTAGTGAAATATACACGTACAGTACCTCTAAGCAGAACTGTCACGGTTCATGAGTCTGTATGTATGTGTGCGGTCACTGAGCACCTGATTCTCATATCATCTGCCTATCTCCCCGCTTTCATTCGCGGCTCCCGCAAATTCGTTCGTTCGTTCGTTCAGGCTCCCGCGAATTCGTTTGTTCGTTTGTTTGAGGCTCCCGCGAATTCATTCGTTCGTTCGTTCGTTCATTCATTCATTCATTCATTCATTCACGGCTCCCGCGCGTTCATTCATTCGTTCACGGCTCCCCGTCTCACCACTTTCACTCTGGATTATCACTTCATTTGTTTTCTATTATAATAAATTCACTCATTTGCACTTGAATCCTTGCTTTCCCCGCTCCCCCCTCCTCCCTCCTCTCTCCTCAGCTGAAGTGCATTACAGTAAATTGTCAAGTGTTTTTAGAGTTTAATTGTCAATTATTAATTAGTATTTATATGAGATCTTAATGGTTATAATTTTAACTGCAATTAATAGGGTAAAACCCCAAAAATATTTAAAATGGGCATTTGTGGTGGTGTGGAACGAATAAATTGATTTTTAGTGCATTCCAATGGGGACATTTGTTTTGGTGTACGAGCATTTTGCTTAAACGAGGTATTACTGTATAAGTATATGTTATACAATAAATAAATGTTTTTTTAGCATGGCTGCACGTGTTCAACAATGCTTGGTGTGAAACAAAATTTTATACCGATTTTTAATCGAAAATTAGTGGTGCGCATTATACACGTGTGCGCGTTATACTCTAATAAATACGGTAACCTTCATCCTTCCTTCACACTTGGTAACAAATCCTTCCTTCACGGGTCAAAATGACCCGAAGCCCTAAAATATTATATATATATACAGTGGAGTTTGGTTATGTCGACGGCCTCGGGGGTTGCAAAAAAGCGAGAGAACCAACAGCCAATATGGCGATTTGTTTGATGAAGTGATCGGCATGCTATAAAAATGTACACTGTATATGTTTGCTAACAACAAAAGGCATATGTGCACCAACTAACAGCAGAGATTTACCAGTATACAATAAAAAACACCTTCCATTCTCAATACAAACCTTTAATTATATTCTCCAACATTGCAAACACAATTTCGCTCACAGCGTAAACAGTCATAACATATTCATGAGGTCATCATGCTGGACTAGATTGCATACTTTCTTGCGTTCTGCCCGTCTAATGTGCTTTCTCAACAAGTATGCCCGCGTATTATCATTAGGGACCAACCAAATTCACGATTTCACGGCCGTGACATTTTCCGTGAAATCGGCCACTTTCCGTGAAAACACCCAACAAGCGTGAAATAGTGAAACTATTTCATTAATGTCACGTGTCATTGCGGAGTCTGTGGCTACGTGCGTTGTAGTCGTATTTTGTTTCCTTTTTGTTTTTTAATACAGGTGAACAGTCGAAAAGTGATATTTTAGAATACAAAACAGCGGGTGTGACAGCAGATGGCCTGATTGCAGTGATTGGTGCCCAGTAAAAATTGTACCTGTGAATTTTCCGTGAAATCTAATGTTTTTTTTAAAACCTTCCGTGAAATTGCCAGTTTTTACCCGTGAATTTGGTTGGTCCCTAATTATCACCAATAAATGGCATTAACCAGCCTTGGAATTCAGGGTTTGATTCCCACTCCTTCCTGTATTTTTGGGTGTACAGTTTTGACTGAGACATGATAAGCAAGCCAGCTAGTTAGCTTTTGTCACAGACAAGCGCACACAATGGACGAGAGTACGTGACTGAGGCTGTGTGAGTCAAACAAATGCAGTGGTTTTATTATTTTTTAGACAAAGAACATTTGACATCCCGTACTGCCATTGCGTAATCAGCCAGCGGCGACTTCCCGGACATGCGCGATTCATTTGCACGTGGAGGAGTGAACATCTCCTGCTCTGCCTGCAACTGGGAGCGGCTGCTGCGTGAGGACTGGGCCGCCTGTGAGCGCTTTGGGATGGGGATGCGGCAGAACTCGCTGCTCCTTGAGAATAGTAAGACCGATATGTGCTTTCACTTCAGAGTCTCCGAAAGTCTCCAATAACTTTTTTGAAAATTTGTGCTAGAGTGGTCTGAAAACTCGTTAAATATAGTGACAAAGGCTCCAAGTTGGCAACACTGACCGCGATCCACGTGCAACACAAACTCAGCGCATGCGCAGTGAACTCTCAGTCACGAGATAACCATGTGAAGTGGCGTATATGTCCCTCTTTTTTGCATGAGATATTAGATTTCGGCGACGTAAAAGAATCGACATAACCCACAAGAAAATGCTAAGACAAATAGGGAGTTTGGCGGTTCCACTTCAAAACATCGACATAATAGGATTGGCGAGTTAACCGTAACTCGAGATAAGTGAACTCCACTGTATATATATATGAGAAATATTCTTTCAAGAAATGTTTGTTCAAATATATATCCATTTGATATTTCCAATTTAAATACATGATCAGATTCCTAACAAAAATATGTTAGTCATGTTAGACAAATGATGAAATTTTACATGATGTGTCCATTAAAATACAGTCCAGAAACAGAAGTTTTAAAAAGGTTTTTCCACAGGTACTGGACATATGCAAGTGCAAGTTACCTCTTTTGTACAACTCTCCACAAATGGTCCACCAAACATGGCTGACATCCAGTCACAGCTTGATATGAGTAGTGGTTTATGGGCCATAATGGTGCCATCATCCAACCTGAACACCACATCTGTAGCACAGGACAGAAGATCTTCTGTAACTTTTCAAATCACCATTATAATGGCATATCATATCTATGTCATATAAATTTGCTTCACACTGTTCTGAAAAAAATAATTCAATTGCAAATTCAGCTAATAGGCTATTTGACCATTGGCAACTTAAAGGTCCTCTGAAGTGCCTCGATATTTGCAGCATTATTCAATGTGTTGAGTTCCACTTTCCAATTTCTACTGAAGCAGGACGACAGGATGAGGCATATCTATCAGCTCCTCTCCTTTTTAAAAACAGCCAGTTGCGTTTTGTTTATATCGCAGCTTGGCTAGAGCCATTGAATTTAATAAAGCCGCAGTTTCCTCCTCATCTTTTTCATTCTCCTCCTCCATGGGTCCAATACGTTTTGTGGTCGGTGCCAACTCGTCCATTCGATCCACTCTGTGCTAACGTGAAATCAGACTTAATTCCCCAATGAAAGCATATTTACATTGTCTGAGTCGTTACCTATCCCCTATACAGTGCACTATGTGCCATTCACCAAATGTGTGAACAAATAATCGGTTTCATCTGCAGTTTCAGTGTCTACTTATAGAGTAGGCGGTGGGGTTTCATATTCTAGAGAGCATTTGATTGGGCAGTGCAGAGTGATGTATTCAAAATAACATTACAGTAATTACAGTAATTGTATTTGTTGCATTTGTATTTGAATACTTAGAATAGAAGTATTGCTCACAGAAAAGTATTGCATTAACACATGTTTTGCTATACACATGTTTATTCCTTTTGTGTGTATTGGAACAAAACAATGCAAAAAAAAGCAAAAAATAAAAAATAGCAAATTTGACAATTTCACACAAAACTCCAAAATTGGGTTGGACAAATTTTTATTTATTTATAACCCTTAACTTAATATTAATCATTACCTTCACTTAATATTTGGTTCCACACCCTTTGGAAAATATAACTAAAATCAATCTCTTCCTATAACCATCAATAAGTGTTTTACACTCTCACCCAGAATTTTGGACCACTCTTCCTTTACAAACTGCTCCAGGTCTCTCATATTGGAAGGGAGCCTTTTTGCAACAGCAATTTTAAGATCCACAGGTGTTCAATGGGATTTAGATCTGGACTCATTGCTGGCCACTTCATTTGTTGCCATCCATTTATGGGTGCTTTTTGAAGTATGTTTGGGGTCATTGTGCTGCTGGAAGACCCACGATCTCTGATGAAAACCCAACTTTGACACTGGGAACACACTACATTGCGTTCCAAAATCCTTTGGTAATCCTCAGATTTCATGATGACTTGCACACAGTCAAGGAACCCAGTGCCAGAGGCAGCAAAACAACCCCAAAACACATTTGAACCTCCACCATTATTTGACTGTAGGTACTTTAGGTAGTTCTTTCCTTTGTAGGCCTCTTTCTATTTTCGGTAAACAGTAGAATGATCTGCTTTACCAATGACCTGGGGCGTTTTCCCAGAAGGATTTTGGCTTACTCAAGTACATTTTGGGAAACAGTAGTCTTGCTTTTTTATGTCTCTGTGTCAGCAGTGGGGTCTCTTCCCCTCTTGGGTCTCCTGCCATAGCATTTCATTTCAATCAAAATCAGACACTGATGCACCCTGAGCCTGCAGGATAGCTTAAATTTCTTTGGAACTTGTTTGGGGCTGCTTATCCACCATCCGGACTATCTTGCGTTGCAACTTTATCAATTTTTCTTTTTTGTCCACATCCAGGGAGATTAGCTACAGTGCCATTGTCAAGGAAAATGAAGGGAGGATGCATGGGTGAAGGAGATTTTTTAAAATAACCAAAAGGAATATAAACACACAAAGAAACACCCACGAGGGGGAAAACGATAACTTAAGAAGAATAACTAAAGACTCAAAGTACACGAACAAACCGGGAGATCGGGGAGTACAACACATAGGAACACAGGCATGGAAAGACATGGAAGACAACGGCGCGACGCCGAACAGCAAACACTGAGGGATATATGACACATGAGCGAAGGTAGTGATGAGAGATAGTCAGGAATGATTATGGGAAACAAGGAGGCGGGGCAGACGCTAACATGCGGCGAATGCAAGTATGCATCGCCGCGTGTTCACAAGGCAGACAAGCCAGCAACACGGACGACATGAAATCACATGGACACGAGAGCACGCACCGAGGCACACAATCTCACATAGACATGAAGAGAGAGCAGTGTCAGGGTTCTGTCAAACAACACACTAGAAACCAAAACTGACGTGACAGTACCCTGACAGCCATGGGTTGCAAATGTCCTGATAATATTGCACACTGTGGACAAAAGAACATCTAGATCTATGGAGATGGACTTGTAACCTTGAGATTGTTGATATTTTTCCATAATTGTGGTTCTCAAGTCATACAGTTCTCTTCTCGTCTTTCTGTTTCTTTCTGTCACACACAGACACGCAATGCAAAGACTAAGTCAACTTTTTAATCTGTTTTCAGGTGTGATTTTTATATTTCCCACACCTGTTACTTTCTCCAGGTGAGTTTAAAGGAGCATCACATGCTTGAAACAATCTTATTTATCTATAATTTTGAAATGGTGCCGATAATTTTGTCTAGCCCATTTTTGGAGTTTTGTGTGAAATTATGTGAAATTTGCTTTTTTTCCTCCTTTTTTCACCCAATACACACAAGGGGAATAAAAATGTATAGCAAAACATGTGTTAATACAACACATTGCTGTGAGCAATACTTGGTTTTCTGGAAAAATATCAGGGGTGCCAAAAAATTTGCCATGACTTTAATCTGTATTCATATTGGTGGTAGTGAGTTTTGAATGCTTATCTCTTCTATTTGTGAATTTTGTCATTTTTGGAGCACAACCATTCATACTAAAAGTAGACAAAATTAAAATTTGATTTCATGGGAACTTTAAAAGGCACTTTTTGACTGGCTCAACATTACATTTTACTGAAGCTCAATCATAGAGTAGGAGTTCTCAGTGCTTTCAGATCAAATAAAAATAAAAACTCTGTCAGCATTACAGGACAGCTTGATGTCCTCAAAACCCTGAGAGTGCTGAAAAACACAATATGTCCACACTGGTTCCCACTACCAGAAGAGCACCGATTATAAAACTAAAAGCCAGCTGAAAAAATATGGTGTCTTGTTTTTCTCTATGGGGGTGAACAAATAAACTGTAATAGAGGGGAAAGAGCTTGAAGGCACATTCTGCTAGAGCCCATCTGACAAATTTGCTTTGGTTATATGAATAAATACAGGGCGACCTTCCGCTAAGGTGGACACTGTACACCCAACGTGTGCAGATTCCAAAAACACAGAAGTTTGCTTTTTAATACAAAGCAGTATTACACACAGTATTGTCCTACATCAAAGGCTAGGATGACAAATAGGGACATTTGCGAGAAAAGGGCAAAGGAACAGCTAAATTGGTTAATGGGTTATCTTAATGCTATGAACAGTCAGTGCAGCTGAAAATATAAGCTAACAATGCTAATCACAGTGCTCACAAACAAAGACCTACAGATTTTTAAGGTTTGGATGAATATGCACATTTTATTACATAATTGTGATCACTTAGCTGGTGATAAAATTAAGACTTATAATCATTTTAATACACCATTTCGTTTCCTTCTGTTATTTGTGAATGAGTTCAAATTGTTTGTTTCAATAACTTCATTAAAAACTCAGAATCAACTATTTGTTTTTTTTTTGTCTCGGTTGTGGAGGTCACCTTGGTTTCCTGAGGAGGGAATAAGATGCTGTGGGCACGCTCTGTGTGATGTCTGAACCATAGCATCCATTCTGAGAGGAGCTGGATGCGTGAGGAAGAACCAGAGTTGACAGCAAGACGTTTTAAATCTACTTGGGCTTGGCCAACACCATACAGATTTGCTCCACCGCCTCTTATCCCCGGACCTCAGCCAGTGCCTCGACAGGATGTCTGCTCCCTAATTTTGGGCCCCAGGGATGTAAGTTGCCCTCAGTGAGAGCATCTTCCCCTGGGACCACAGGTTTTGGAACTGCAGTTTGCAAAATGGTGAAAATATATAACCTTGGATGCTGCTGTCATGAGGCCCAACAGTTTCTGGAACTATGTTACAGTGAGTGACTGGCATAGATTTATCTGCTTTATGGCCGGTAGGACTGATAGTACACCTTAGGATGATATCAGTACACTGACAGTACAATATAGGACGATATTAGTATACCTTGCCCCCGAAGGAAAACCTCTGGAGCTTCCTGTGTTGTGGAAGGATGAATATATGGAAGTATACATACTTGAGATCTATCTTCACAAATCAGTCCTCGGACCTGCAATATGATTTTCATCAAGGTCAGTATTTTGAACATGAGTAGCATAACCAAGCTGTTCAGATGGCGGAGGTCCAAAATGGGACGCAAATCCCATCTTCCTTGGGAACGATAAAATTCTGGCTGTAGAAACGTAATTCTCTGTCTGGGAGTGATACACATCCGGTACTATGGCCCCCTTTCCCCAGTCTTTACCTCCAAAACCAGAAAAACTGTAGCCACTTTTGAGCCCTCCCAGTTCGGCTATGTTTCTGGGCGGACACTGAGATGTGGGTTTGCTGGAGACAGCTGCATTCTGAAGCATGCGAGGTGGCAGGGTTGGCAGTATGGCCTCCTAAAAAGCACAGAGGGGAAGTGGGCACCGCATACTGTGAGTTTCTGTGCAGCACAGTACGTGGAACTGGTTTTTAAAGTTTGTGATATGAGAGCGATGAGGGAGATGCCAGGTTTGGCCTGCTGCAGTGCCATAGTGTGCAGCCTGACCAGACATGACATAAGCTTTAACCTCCAAAACTGAGGTTGTTTTAACTGGCTTGGTGAGTAACGTCAGGGCCTTTAGGGACAATACTGACTGAGGGGACAGATAGTGTCCCCTCGACTTTAGGGATCGCCCCATGGCTGTGCTCTTTTAGGCCTATTACCGAGGAATAGTGCGATGTAGCGGGACTATCCACCTGATAGGAGGCCAGTCTCTTCCATGAGCTCCACACCTTGGTCTAATTTACTCTTGGGATGAGTGCCCTGCCTCTCTGCTGGCCAGTCAATGTTTAATCTGGTGACAGCTCGAGTTACAACCTCCACCAGTTCCTTATGGGCTGCAGAGTGAGGTGGCAAATCCTCATCTCCAGCCTAGACGTAACAACATCCAGCTCCTTATAACCGGACAGTTGCAGCATTGGTGCCTCTCCCTGGGCAGATGTAACCGCAGTGCATTTATGTGGGAGAAGGCACTGGACCCATCGGGTGAGGTCAGAGATAAGGCTGGGCCCATCTCTAACCCCTCCGTTTGGTCCATTTGTGATTGCTAAGATCTAGATTGCTGTTGAGCCTCAGCTACAATGGGACCTGAGCCCTGAGGACTGCAAGCCTGGGCACTCTTCTCAAAGAGCCCCAGGCAGTAGCGGAGCGTCCTTAACGGGAGATGTTATAAAGAGCGGTGACTGTGCATGCTCCGCTCCCAAACAAGCAACAAATAGATTGCGTGTGCATCCTTGCCTTTATTATATTTCGGGTGGGGATACACATAATCTAAAAAGCAGGTTGTTCACCATTCTCACACTCTTGTATTTTTGTTACACTAGTAACAAATTACATTTATACTTATATTTTTTGCTGGTAGACAGGCAACAATAAATAAGACAAATGATCACACAAACAGATGCTGCTGCTGCTTTGTTTGGCATGTTTTTTATAGCTTCTAGGTTCATGATGTCATCCGCCTCTGACAACCCTTCACACCATTGGTTCGATTTCATATGTGCTTCATGACACAATCAGATCGTTCCCACAGTGTCTTTGACGCAGAGCCACATGACCCTTCTCTTGAAAGGTCATGTGGCATTACTTACCGTTTTCAAATACAGAAAGTTTTAGTGAAAATATATGTAAAAAGTTTTTTTAGCATATTGACAATTATATAATTTTACAATTTGTTTGTTATATTGATGCATTAAAATGGTAATTAAATAATAGCCTATAATTAAACACTGTGAAAAACATGCAATTTAACTAGATTTTTTATGTATTAGATCTTCCCCATGTATTATTAATAATAGTTATTCATTTTGATATTATGAATAGTTGTTTGGTTGAAGTGATGTTCTTCTAACTGAGCAATTCCATTTGTAATTGTGTAAGTGCCTTGAAATGTACTGTTAATTTCATGTAAAACAAAAATGGCAAACTGTAAATGCCCTAGTTAATATTATTAACCAAAAAAATAAAAATTTATGACTTGACTATTGTTCTGGTCCATCCCTAATAACTAAGAATAAACACAGTTTACATGCCTCTCACCAGAGAAGGTCCCTTTGGCCAGACATTCTTTCACTCGATTTGTGCGTCTCACGTGAAAGGCCTTGGTGATCTCCTGATTCATGAAGGCCTCATCATTCAGGATGTTAGCCACCATCATACGCAGGTCAAACACTTCTAGTAGCTCTGCGATGTGAGCCACCTGCATGAGCTCTTTCTCCCGTTCATCTAGTTTACCTGTGTACAGGTACCGCAACACGGATCGGAAGGGACCAGGTTGCATCGAAGGGTCCATGTGCACAACAGTCATTTTTCTAGGGTTGAAGGTGACAGGGTCATCCACAATTTCTTCTTGGATACTAGTGAAAGCACGACTCAAGGCAGGGAGCAGACGACCACGGCGATCTCCGTCGCCTTTTAGAGTTCCATCACTGGTGCAAGCACGCAAGTTTGCTCTATCTCCGTCGTCACTACTTTCACAAACGTCAAAACTAGCTGCGCGCATCAGCAAATCACGGCCAGAAAGAGGTGGTCCTCGAGGTCGTTCTCGCTCCCGTTCGGTCCCCTCAGAACCACAAAGTTCAGTCAAGAAGAGATCATAGAACTTCGAGGAGGATGTGGCAAGGTAAATGCGATGGGCGAAGATCCTCTGCCGTTCCTGCAGGACTAAGATGACGTCAGCACAGAGTGGGTCCTCCAACAGGCGAATAGGGTGTTCTTCTATGTTACTGGGAGGGGCGGGAACGGTGATAATGGGTGGAGGGGGTTTAGGGGGAAGGAAGGGGGCTTGGAGGAGTGGCCTTTGAACATTTCGTAAATGCGACTTCCAGAACTGCAGATGACGGCGGGAAATGAGGGCTGCACGGATAGCATTGTCAAAAACATCCTTAACCCCAAACTGAGCAACTATGCTGGTCTCATAATAAGGGACGCCTAGTTCTTTAGCCACCTCACGGCCTTTCTCTGGTGGCAATATCTCATTGGATTTGATGGGCCTGAAACAAAGAAATAGCATTGTATCATAACTACTAGTATCAGGAAAGTAGCTTAAAATATGTCCCTATTCATTGAAAATCTTCCCCTCTACCGCTACTCTACAAAGGTTAACGTTTACTGAATAAATAATTATTGACTATACAGAAAGTAGTCAAGACACATCGCTCAAGTGGGTGAGTATATGACAGAATTGTTTTTTTTTTAAGTGAACAACTTATTTAAAATATTGTTATAGAAATAGTAGTTGACAGGGAAATATTTTTACAACTGGGGTGTCCAGTCCTGCGCCAGAGTTTCCAGAGTTTTCTCCACCCCTAATTAAACACACAAGTCCCTTTCGGGCAACCAAATCCAAGTCCCATCTATTTGAATTGGGGAATCCTGAAATCTCAAAAACTGCTTGCCATATTCACAATTAAATAGCATATTTCATTTCAGGAAAACAACTGTGCATGAACTGTCCCATAAATGTTTTTTCTTATGCTAAAAATATAATTTTTCAGACTTGACAAGCCAATATACAAGTCCTAAGAGTATCGCAGTTGAGTCTTTGACACATCTGAGCTAACTAATCAAGATCTTTAGGATGACAAGAAACTTTCAGATGCTAAACTCTGCAAGACATTGGCCCCACAGGCGCAGGATTGGACACTGCTGGTTTCCAACATACAACTGTAACATTTTTAGCATTGATGGCTACCAATAGTTGCAATTGCTGTGGTAAATTACCTGGCCAGTGGGCGGCGAGCTCTGTTCACTGCCTCCAAGTCAGCGTACCGCAGATCAAGCTGGCAACCCACAAGGATAACAGGAGCTCTGGGACAGAAATGCTTGATCTCAGGGTACCACATCGTCCTCACATGGTGGAGTGAGTTTGGGTTTGCAATGGAAAAACACAACACTACCACATCAGACCTGTTAGCAAACCAGAGACATTTCATTAACTTGTACAGCTTAAAGTTGCTTAGGTTGCTGGATAAGCTTTTTCAGATCACCTTTGACTTCTGCACAGTATACTCTAAGCTTATCTGTGAGAGCAAAGTGTAAACTGATACAGTTCTGTAGAATGTCACGAATTTCACATATTTGTTGTAAAACTTTTAATGTGTTTAACTGAGGAACTGTTGTACCTTTTATATGTATTTTGTTTGTACAGTATTTTCACAAAATATGTACAACATGCAAATAATATAGACAATAATTTATAAAGTAGTATACTTAATTTAGTGCAAAGTAGAGAGCTAATTTTCCAAGTTTACCTTCCATATGCAAATCTACGGTCCTTGTGATGGTCACCAAAAGTGTCCCAGAGACGTAAGGACACGCTGACATCATCCACCACATCCCTGGATCTTTCTAGAACCTGGCCAGAAACGCACACCTATCACATGCATGGATATTTACCCAAGAAAATGCGTACAACACATTTTAAAATATTTATTAGATAATTTATCAGGGAAACTAGATTATGTTTTTCCATCAACTTTTCTTTCAAATGCATGTACTTTCTTTGAATGAATAAGAATATGACATTAGGCATTTCCCACCTCCTGGCAGACTCGGTACTGATCTATTGCCCAGACGGTAGGCACATGTGTGGCAAGTAGCTGGTACTGTGTCAGCGTCGCATTGCAGGCCCGTGCACAGATGAGCCGGGTCTTTCCAACTGCGTTGTCCCCAACCACCACACACTTGATAGTCTCGACATTTGGCCTCTCATAGTCCATATCAGAATCCATAAAACGGTGCCTTTAAAATACAACATTTTTTTAATAATATAATACAACTTCTTAAATATTTAATTTAGTGTAAAAAAACAACAACTGGAAAAAACAACAAAGTTTCCAAATGTAACATGTATGTTCTGTTTTGGTTCTGTTTTCATTTATCTTGTTTGCAAGTGTTCTCACGATAGTCTTCTTGGTTGTTAATTAGTTTCACACACCTGTTCCTGTTTACTCCTTGTCATTATTTAAGCCCTCGGTTCTTTCAGTTCCCTTGTCTGGTATAGTCAGTCTAACAACCATGTATAACTTTATTTTTATACATTACATTTAAAGAAAAATATTTGAATAAAATACATTTAAAAACTTGTTTCAAATATAATATTAAGATGTGTTCACAAATATGTATTGTAGATGGATTACTTTTTTTGAAAATGCCTAACACACTAAAAGTGATACTCAAGGGCCACATGTAAACACATTATCTGCTTTACACTCTGTTTGCAATTGTGAAACAAATGCTAAACAGTTCTCTACATTAGACACATGATTCATTTGGGAAACACTGGCATTTAAATGGCACACTCATTTGTCGATTCATGTGTTAAAACTAGGGATGAGCGAGTACAGCATTATCTGTATCTGTTAACCATTTCAATTATCTGTTTTTGTATCTGTACTCGGACTGGGTGGGCGTAACCCGGAAGTGGGTGGGATTTAACCCGGAAATGGGCGGGGCTTTAACCGGTATGTTATTTTTAATCATGCAATTGATATGGGTTGATCAGAAATTGTTATATTTATTGCTGATTAGAAAACTATTTACATGCTTCAGAGCAATGGTTTTGATCACGATAACACATGCAGTTGCAATTAAGAAGAAATCATAATTTTTAATCATTATTTTTTGGGTGAAGTCAAAAAACTGGTTAGAGCCAGCAGACGGTCAAAAAAAAGGAAAACAAATCTCTGACAGGCTAGTCACATTCTGCCAAGCACCACGTCTGAACAAACCCCACGTTTACCAGAACTCTACAGGTTAATAAGTCAGTACTACAAACAAACCGAAATAAAAAACAAACCTGTAGCTGAAGAAACCCTAAACGTTAACGGAAAAGACTCGCAAACCTGAGGGAGAGACAGAGAGAGAGAGAGAGGGAGCTGTTCTCTTCTCAGCGTTCTGCGTGTGAATGAGCGGAGCGGAACACAGCAAATCAGCATGTGTAGGGGAGGGGCGCTGTGACTAGCCTATCACAGAACGCTGACACAATCAGCTACCCAATGAGGATTTTTATTCAATCCGAGCACAGATATTGACTTGTATTACTCATATGATACTCATACTCGGCAAAAATGCTTTATCCGTACCGGATCCTTGTTTCAGCCGAGTATCCGGCTCAACTCTAGTTAAAACACTTACATATAATTTGTTCACTTAGAAATAAAAACTGATTGTTTTGAGAAAAAAATATAGCGAGATGGATGATGAGTCTTCTCGAGATTGTTGACGGGGCTTTCCTGACTTTGCTTTTAGTGTCACAAGTGGAAGATGAGGGATGAGCGAGGACCCAATCGCAGGGGGAAGGTGTTTTATTATTAAGTGAAAAACAAGAACAAAATGCAAACAAAAACTGCCGGGGAAAAAACAGGACCACCAAGACAAGGCAAGGTAAAATACATCTAACATCAGACAATGACGCAGCACAGGACAACAAACACGAAGGGATTAAATAGGGAGCACATGAGGAGGATAATGAGGAGAAACAGATTACAATGCAATTACAATGTAACAAGGGATCAAGACGGGCGGGGTAACACAATGACTAGACATGAACATGCAGTTCCCTGTCAAGGGAACTCAACACTGCGTCGAACGCATATGGGAACGCCTTAGCGTGATTGTCGCTCCTTGCCCGCGTTTTATCACGCGTAAGGACACACTCTCTGTGTCTTTTGTCTGGGCAAGGATCATGCACGCTCAGCGCTGGAGGGCTCTGAGTGTGCAGAGTGTCTGCAGCTGCCGCTGCGCACTCTCCGCTCACGCTTGGCAGTCTTTGAGGAGGCTGCTCAGGCTCGCGGTCCTCGTGGGTCTGGTCCTGCTGTAGTTGAGGCTCAGCGATGGCTGCACTCGTGGGGATCGTGGGGATCGGCGCCTTTTCTCCTCCCTTACCTGCTGAATCTGCTTTCACTCAGGATTCGGAAGCCCACCATGCGGTGATTACTTCCGACCTGGGTGATGACGCATTGCTGAACCTCTCCAGTTCTGAGGAGCTGGAGGTGGATGTGGTCAGCATTGATGTGGATGAGGCTGAACCGCCATCAGCCTCACCCGCATTCGAGGAGCTGCTCGAGGTGGTTACTCGGGCAACAGCGAGGCTTGGTCTCGAGTGGCCAGCCGAGCCCAGGGATGCTCATCCTAAGAGTCGGCTGGACGAGCATTACCTGCCTGCTCGGATACAACCTCAGCGCCGGGGTTTGCCGTTCTTCCCAGACCTCCACACCGAGGTGCCACCCTTGTGGGAGCCAAAGAGCGCGGCTATGGGGCGATGCCTAGAGTGGAGGAGGCGCTGGCTAACTACCTCACCCCTCACTCATCACCGCCCCTTAAAGCCCCGACGCTGCCCACCAAACCCCTCCGGGTTACCTCCACCATGGCGGGCAGAGCGTACTCCGCGGCTGGTCAGGCTGAATCTACAGCACCTGAGGTCTACACACCTCGTCACTGCTGCAGGCCTACCAGGCGGAGCTGCTCTCAAACCTCGATGAGGGCGGGGGAATTGGCCCTGAGGCAGTAGCCGAGCTGCGCAGGGCCACGGATCTCTCTCTCTCGGACTGCCAGGGAAATGCCCAGTTCCATCGGCCGGTCCATGGCAGCCTTGGTGGCCACAGAAAGGCATCTGTGGCTCAATTTGACCACCCTCAGAGAGAAGGATAAAAATATCCTTATTGACGACCCTCTTACTCCTGGACTCTTCAGCGATGCTGCCAAAATGGCTGTTGAGAGGTTCCAGGAGGCTGCTAAGCAGGAGGTAGCATTCAAAAAGATCCTCCCCCGCCGCTCTCGGGCAGCTGGGTCTGCGAGCCAGCCGCAGCCCAGCAGCAGCTCCTCCCACCGCCTTGCTCAGCGGCAGAGTGTGGCCTCCGGCCAGCCTCCTCAGTCAGGTGGCAGTGCGGGTCGTCATGCCCAGCCGCAGCCTTCTGGTAAGAGGACAGATCTGAGGACTGTCCTCCAGGCCAAGAAGGCTAAGAGCAAGAGGCCCTGACACTTTTGTCTTTCGGCCTTGCAGCACCGGTCCTCCTCGAGGTGTGGACCAGTGCATGCTAAGCGCAGTGGATGGCCTGGGGTCTCGAGGGACCCAGGCTATGCTCAGCTTGGGCAGTCTCGTCCAGTCACGCTCCTCACGGGCCGCGCTGGGCAGGTTGCCCCCTCCGAGGAGGGTCCTAGAGCATCCTCCCTGGCGGCTCTATGGTTTCGGCCAGGGCCCCGGGGTGGCAAAATATATATGTCCAGAGGTTGGCCTCGAGAGGCTTATAACCCTAGTAGACTTTCTGGTGGCGTGGTGGCGCCTCCCAGGTATCTCTCAGTGGGTCCTGCGTACCGTATCAGAAGGATACACTATTCAGTTCCGGGTTTGTCCTCCCGGTTTTGCAGGTGTGTTACCAACACTGGTGAACCCCGAGCAGGCTCTGGTCATGGAACGAGAAGTCGACTCATTGCTGAGGAAAGAGGCCATAGAATATGTACCTCTCTCAGCCAGAGAATCGGGCTTTTACAGCCGGTACTTCATAGTTCCCAAAAAGGATGGAGGCTTACGCCCTATTTTAGATCTCCGCGCACTGAACAAGTCAGTCAGGCGGCTGAAATTCAGAATGCTAACTCTGAAGCAGATCGTGGCACAAATCAGATCCAACGACTGGTTTGTCACGATAGATCTCAAGGACGCGTATTTCCACGTCTCCATCCTCCCTCAGCATCGGAAGTTCCTCGGATTCGCTTCCGTTCGGTCTAGCTTTGTCTCCTCGCACTTTCACCAAGTGTGTGGATGCAGCTCTAGCTCCGCTCCGGTCTCGAGGGATCCGGATCCTAAACTACATTGACGACCGGCTCATTTTGGCCCAGTCTCGAGAGTTAGCGGTACAACATTGAGATGTTGTTCTCGCACACATGAAGGAGCTTGGGCTGAGACTGAATGCCCAAAAGAGTATGCTCTGGCCGAGGCAGAGCATTACTTTCCTAGGCGTTGTATGGGACTCTGTGTCAATGTCAGCACGGCTTTCCCCCGTGCGCATTACCACAATCCTATCTTCAGTCAACGACAGCTAGGCCAGCTGGTCACTGTCAGACACTTCCAGAGAATTCTGGGCCTCATCGCAGCAGCCTTGTGCGTCATACAAGGCATGTGAAGGCTTGCTTCACATGAGGCGTCTGCAGTGGTGGCTAAAGACCAGGGGGTTTTCCCCGAGGGGAAATCCTTCCCGCCTGATCAAGGTTTCAAGGCGCTGCCAGCGAGCCTTGAGTCATTGGAAGAAACCCTTGTTTCTTGCCCAAGGACCAGTACTGGGACCAATCTGTCACCGCATAACGCTGCCGACAGACGCCTCCCTCTCGGGTTGGGGGGCGGTCTTGAGGGACCGCTCAGCTCAAGGTCTGTGGAACGAAGGTTGCCTCTCCCAGCACATAAATGCACTAGAGATGCTGGCAGTATGGAAGGCGCTTCAGGCCTTTCTCCCAGACCTTTGGGGTCACCACGTGTTAGTCCAGTCCGACTATATAAACCACCAAGGGGGTCTCCGCTCTCTCCAGCTCTGCAAGCTAACCGCGAGGATCCTCCTCTGGGCCCGGAACAAACTTTGCTCCCTTCGGGCAGTTTATATTCCGGGATCCCAGAACATGGGAGCAGACTTCCTGTCGAGGCAGGGGCCGAGGCCCGGGGAATGGATGCTCCACACCGAGGTGGTGGAGCAGATTTGGGAGAAATTTGGTCGGGCTCAAGTGGACCTCTTTGCATCCCACGAGGCGACTCATTGCCCTCTGTGGTACTCCCTTTTTTCCCCAGCCCCTCTAGGGCTGGACGCGATGCAGCAGGAGTGGCCGAGGCTACCCCTGTACGCCTTTCCCCCCGTAGCCCTGCTCCCGGGGGTTCTAGAGAAAGTTCGCCAGGACAGGGTCCGTCTCACCTTAGTTGCCCCGCGGTGGCTGGGCCGGGTGTGGTTTTCGGACTTAGTGTCCCTCCTAGACGGCACTCCTTGGAGGATTCCCGTCAGAGTGGACCTTCTGTCTCAGGCTCAGGGCAGGATCTTTCATCCTCGCCCGGAACTGTGGAATCTGTATGTCTGGCCTCTGAGGGGGCCTGACTTATAGACTCAGGTCTCTTGACTGAGGTCGTTGAGACCATTCTCCACTCTAGAGCCCCGTCCACGAGGAAACTCTACACTCAGAAGTGGTCCATCTTAACTTCCTGGTGCAGTGACAAACATTTAGGTATCGTCCTGGAGTTTCTACAAGAGAAGTTCGCTGCCGGGCTGTCCCCCCTCCACGCTTAAGGTGTACGTGGCTGCCATTGCGGCTTACCACGTACCCCCAAGTGGTACCCCTTTGGGTCGGGACCCCCTAGTAGTTCGTTTCCTCCGTGGCACTTTAAGGCTGAGGCCTGCAGTACACTCCCTGGTCCTCCAGGCCTTGTCCCAGGAACCCTTCGAGCCCCTTGAGAACATCTTGGATAAATTCCTCACCCTTAAAATGGTGTTCGTCCTAGCCATCTCCTCTTTCAAAAGGGTTGGCGACCTTCAGGCCCTGTCAGTGGCACCCTCCTGTTTAGAGTTTGCCCCTGGTCTGGCGAAAGCCTTTCTCTCTCCCAGAAGAGGTTATGTTCCTAAAGTGCTGTCAAGCCCCGCTCGTCACATTGTACTGCAGGCCTTATGTCATCCCCCCTTTGATGATCGTGACCAGGAGTCTATAAACAAGGTTTTTAGACTCCTGAGGTTTTTACGCCAAGGTTTTTACGCTCTGCGGCCCCATGGCGTAGGTCGGAACAACTTTTTGTATGCTTCGGGGCTCCTAAGGGAGCTCCAGCATCTAAACCTACTCTAAGCAGGTGGATAGTCGAGGCTATCTCACTGGCCTATGATGCAGCGGGTCAGCAGTGTCCACTGCATGTCCGCACCCATTCTACTCAGAGCATGGCTACCTCTAAAGCTTTTTGCGCTCCCCTTGCCGATATTTGCGATGCGTCTGGCTGGTCCTCACCGCATACTTTTATTAGGTTCTACCAATTAGACCTGAACCCCGCTATAGGAACCCTAGCCCTTTCGTAGTGAGCTACGTTAGCTTGGCATACTCCGTTCGCCGAGGCGTTGTGGGTATTCTCGTTCCCATATGCGTTTGACGCAGTGTTGAGTTCCCTTGACATGGAATGTCTCAGGTTACTTACGTAACCCTAGTTCCCTTAGAGGGAATGAGACACTGCGTCTTGTGGCCTCAGCTAAATCGCATGCCGGCTGTTTCAGACACTAGTCAAGCTGAGGCTTCTAGTTAGCTGCGTGCTGATATACTCCTGGCTCATGACGTCACCCTCGGCTACGTCCTCTAAGGGAACTAGGGTTATGTAAGTAACCTGAGACGTTTCTGTCACTGAAACACTAGAAAACTTGTTTTCGAAGGTTTGCACTTTGAGGCCTATTTCGAGGTTTGTGTTACCAGACCACCATTGTTGTGTAGGTGGGTGTCCAGAACACATTTGGGGGGTTTCTGGTTTCGGCTGAAAGCGCTGTTGTGTACGTTAATAACTAATGTAATGTAATAACTAAAGATTTTTACAATGAAATATAATCAATAAAAAACTGGAAAAAAAACTTTCTTATAGAGCTGCTGTACAGCCAAAATAAATCTTTATTACATTAATTTCCCATTATAACTGTAAAGCTGCTTTGAAACAATCTGTATCGTAAAAATATTTGGATTTAAATCATTAAATAGTTAAGAGTCCTTAACTGGATCATTATTGCTGTGATTATTATGTTTCAAGCATGTTATTTGTTTGTCAGCAGTTCATCTAATCCTAATTGATGGAGAGTCTAGCTTTTCATTTCTTAAACAATCATGTAGGAAGACACACAATGTCCGTATTTCAGGATTACAATGTCAAGATTCATCCGGTTCAAACTGTGAAAGAATGATTAGTAAGGAGAATGAAGAATCATTATCACACAGGAATCGGATCCAGAGTCCAGAGCTTAAATTCATTGAGAGTGTTTGGGATGTGTTGGAGGAAACATCTCAGGTTATGTACATAACCCTAGTTCCCTAAAAGGGAATGAAACGCTGTGTCGGCAACGCAAATGAGAATGCCTTAGCGCGATTGTTTCTCGAAGCACAATAAAACCAACGTGTTCAAATGCACATTGCGGAGATGACGTCATGAGTCTGGAGTTTATAGATGTGGCGTGAACCCAGTATACCAGTGTCTGAAACAAACCCGGCATGAGCAGGAGCTGAGGCTGAGCGACGCTGCATCTCGTTCCCTTTTCTGGTTACGTACGTAACCTGAGACATTCCCTCTCAAGGGAACTCGCGCTGCATTGACAACTCAAATGGGAATGAGGAATACTAATGCCGCCTCTGCGTACGAGTGTACAGTAATACCTCTAGATACGAGCATAATACGTTCCAGGGCAGAGCTCGTAACTCGAATTGCTCGTATCTAAAATCATGTTTTCCCATAGGAAATAATAGAAAACAAATTAATCCGTTCCAGATCCGTAACAATGGAAAAAAAACATGTTTTTTATTGGTATAGAGACACACACACAACCACAATTATAGTACATTTATACAGTATAAGGAATTGTGTGATATCAAATAAAATGTGGTTTTAATTATAAGTGTTTACAGACGGCAGGTGCGAAGGAGGGGGGAAGGGGGTTGCTTTGGTAACGAGGAGTCAGCTGATTGAGAATCCATCTGCAGATTTATTTCAATGGGTAACCAGAGTACAGACAAGTGGCAAAACAGAATCGTAAACACTGACAGGCTTGGGTCGAGGCAGGCGGCGAACATACACAAATCCAGATAAACAGTCCAAGGTCAGAAACAGAATAGCAATCCAGGAATAAACGCTCAGAGATGATCACCATAGCAAATCAAAACTTTACAAGGTAGTGTGTGGGTGTTGTGTTAATATAGTGTGTGTGATGAGCTGCAAGATGCAAGCAATCAGTCTCTGGTGAGTGTCATGGGAATTGTAGTCCGAATAACAGGTTAGTACTCTGGTGAGAGCTCCCTCTGGTGATCCGGAGGAGAAGGAGAGGAAGCTTCACCTGAAACGGATACGCAGACTTGAGTCCATATCATAATTTACACGAAACTTAAATTAACATAACTGAACTTGGCTTACATATTTATTTAAAAACTATTTAATATTATTGTTTTGCTTTTTTCGATTTGTTTTCTTCCCTTTTTTCGCCTGACTACCCTCACTTTCACTTGGCGCAGACATTTTAACGAAATACCTATCGAGTGAGATTTGTTTCTGTCTCCCATTCAAAATAAGTAAGGCACACGTTGTCAAAAACCGCCCAAGCATGACCAGTATACAATTTATCTTTTCAATAAAATCAGAAACCTTGTAGAAACCTCGCCACATAGCCATTACTTCCTTAATTTCACTTGTAGAAATGTTTTCCTCCGGTTCACGCTCCACTGCTGATCTCTTACAACACCTGCATGTTCCATCGTCTGCATCTCGATCAGCTCCTCAATCGACAGTTCCTCCTGATGCTCCTGCGTGCTGGATCCCTCACGCGAGCACCGCGCTCAAATTTATCCACAATTTCTTGCTTCATTCCCATGGTCATCATGTGCTTCTTCTTCTCACTACAATCCTTACCACTCCCTTTCTTATAACTCATCGCTATTATGAAGAATATTGCACAATATAAAAAGAAAATCAGCTTGTGCTCGTATCTCGAATATTTACTCGTATCTAGAAGCAAAAATCTGCTCGAAGGCTTGCTCGTATCTTGCAATACTCGTATGTCGAGGTATTACTGTACACTCGTGTTGCCAAAGTGGGGTTCAGGTCTAACTGGTAGAACCTAACAAAGGTGTGCGGCGAGGACCAGCCAGCCGCACCACAAATATCTGCAAGGGATGCCCCTGCAAGAAAGACCTTTGAGGCAGCCATGATCCTTGCAGAGTGGGCACGGACGAGCAGAGGACACTGCTGTCCGGCAAGCTTATAAGCTAGGGAGATAGTCTCAACTATCCACCTGCTCAGGGTAGGTTTCGAAGCTGGAGCCCCCTCAGGAGCCCAGAAGCAAACGAAAAGTTGGTCGGACTTATGCCACAGGGCAGCTTTGTGGATGTAAGCATCAGGACAGACCTTGTTTTTGTCATTCTCTGAGTGCCACGAAGGAAACAGACTTTAAAGAAACAAAATTAGGGCGTCCCGACCCAAAGAGGTACCACTCAAAGTAACATGGTAAGCAGATATGGGAACCACGTAATCCTTTAGTGTGAATGGGGACAGCCCTGCAGCGAACTTGTCCTGCAAGAACTTCAGAACAATGAAATCCTGGCAGGTAGCTGGGTTCAAATGCTTATCGCTGCACCAAGAAGTGAAAATTCCCCACTTCTGGGACTAGAGTTTCCTCGTGGATGGAGCTCTGGAGTGGACGATGGTCTCAACAACAGACTTTATCAAAGAATTTGCTGATTTTCTCTCAGAATTAGTAATGGCTGCAGATAAAATCATAATTGTCTGTGATTTTAATATCCATGTAGATAATGAAAAAGACGCATTGGGATTGGCATTTAGAGACATTTTAAACACTATTGGAGTTACTCAACATGTATCAGGACCCACTCATTCTCGTAATCATACTTTAGATCTAATATTGTCACATGGGATCAATGTTGATACTGCTGATACAGCGCGATGACATCTCAAATCATTACTTGGTTGCGTGTAGTTGCGTTACCCTTAGCCAAAGTCGAAAAACTAACTCCCTGTTAGAAATATAGTAGAACTATCACTCCTAACACAAAAGATAGCCTTATAAATAATCTTCCTGATAAGTTTCATCTACTTAACATCCCAGATAGCCTAGAAGAACTTGATGTTGCAACAGAAACGATTAACTCTCTCTTTTCCAGCACTTTAGACACTGTTGCTCCATTGCGCTTAAAGAAGATTAAAGAAAATAGTCCAACACCGTGGTACAATGAGCACACACGGGCCCTCAAGAGAGCAGCCAGAAAAATGGAGCGGAGCTGAAAAAAAAACTAAGCAAGAGGTTTTTCGCATTTCATGGAAAGACAGCTCTATTGCATTCAGAAAGGCCTTAAAATCAGCTAGATCTACTTACTTTTCTACCCTCTTAGAAAAAAAACAAATACAACCCTAGGTATTTATTTGATTCAGTGACTAAATTAACAGGAAATAAAGCCTCAACCCCAGATGCTTTAAAACAGCACATCAGTAATGACTTCATGGACTTCTTTACTTGCAAAAATCATAATATTAGAAAGAAAATTATAACCATGCAACCGTCTACCACATTATCACAAAATACAGTACATTTTAGTGTCCCTGAAGAAAAATTCCACTCCTTTATTGCTATTGGGGAGGAAGAATTGTCTAAATTCATTAAATCATCAAAATCAACAACATGTATTCTAGACCCAATACCAACTAAGCTACTGAAAGAGATGCTTCCAGAGATCATAGATCCTCTTCTTAATATTAATAATTCATCTTTCTCATTAGGTTATGTACCAAAAACCTTTAAGCTGGACGTAACTAAAGCTCTTATTAAAAAAACACAACTTGATCCTACACAATTAGTTAATTACAGGCCAATATCAAATCTACGTTTTTTTGTCAAAGATTCTAGAAAAGGCAATATCTTCACAACTATGTTCCTTTCTAGAAAGAAACAGCATCTATGAGGATTTCCAGTCAGGATTTAGACCATATCATAGTCTCTCATTAACTCTCATTAGAGTTACAAATGATTTGCTCTTATCATCCAATCGGGGTTGTATCTCTCTGTTAGTGTTACTGAACCTTACTGCTGCAGTTGATAAAATCGACCAAAAAATCCTTCTGAATAGACTTGAAAATTATTTTGGCATTCGTGGAGTTGCATTAGCCTGGTTCAAATCATACTTATCTGACCGTTGTCAGTTTGTAGCAGTAAATGAGGAGATGTCATATCGATCACGGGTTCATTATGGAGTTCCTCAAGGTTCAATACTAGGACCATTGCTTTTCACCCTGTACATGCTTCCTTTGGCTGCAATTATTAGGAAGCATGGCATTAGCTTTCACTGTTACTGATGATACTCAGCTCTATTTTTCTTCTCATCCAGATGAAATATACCAATTCACTAAATTAACAGAATGCAAAACTGATATAAAAAATTGGATGACTAATAACTTTCTACTACTTAATTTTGAAAAAACAGAGATTATAATTATTAGACTAAAAAGTTCTGCACGTAATAATCTAGACTACTGCCTAACACTTGATAGCTGCTCTGTCAAGTCTTCGTCGTCAGTTAGAAACCTGGGTGTGCTCTTTGATACCAATCTTTCATTTGAAAGCCACATTTCTAGCATCTATAAAACGGCATTCTTCCATCTTAAAAATATATCTAAATTGCGACATATGCTCTCTAAGACAAATGCGGAAAAGTTAGTTCATGCATTTATGAGTTCAAGGCTAGATTATTGTAATGCTCTACAAGGTGGTTGCCCTGCACGCTTAATAAACATATTTACTTACGAGAACCAGGACGTATGAGCATATTAGCCCAGTTCTATTAAACACAGAATACATTTTAAAATCTTGCTAATTACTTAAAAAGCATTAAATGGTTTAGCTCCACAGTACTTGAGCGATCTCTTAACACATTATAGTCCTTGCGATCAGCTTATAATACCTAGAATATCAAAGTCAACTGCTGGCAGTCGATCCTTTTCCTATTTAGCTCCTAAACTCTGGAACAGTCTTCCTAATACAGTTCAGGAAGCAGACACACTCTGTCAGTTTAAATCTAGACTAAAAACACATCTCTTCAACCTGGCATACACATAACACATTATACATACATTTTTAATCCAAATCATGTAAAATGATTGTTAGGCTGCATAATTTAGGTCAGCCGGAACCAGGAACATTCCTGTAACATCTGATGTACTCGATACATCAGAAGAAGAATGGCAACTACGCAGATATTAGTCTCTGCTCGAGCACAGCACTGCCCTGAAGTGTCTGCGGAGACCGTGACTCTACTAGTCCCTCCCCTTTGACGATCATGAACCCATCTCTAACCGAACCAAATTGGACTTTATATTGGACTTGAATTGTTGTGAATATAATAATCATGTACTGTTTGGCTGTTGGCCAGAGGAGAACTGGTCCCCTGACTGAGCCTGGTTTCTCCCAAGGTAATTTCTCTCCATTCCATTCTTCATGCATTATGTCACTGCTGAAGTTTTGGTTCCTTCCAGCTGTCGCCTATGGCTTGCTCAGTTGGGGAAACTTAACACTTAATATTCATCAATTGTATTAATTCGCCTTCTCTTTTAAGGCTGTTCAGCCAAGCAAACTTTGTTTATATTGTTTTCCTTTGACTACTGCTTTGAAACAATCTGTATTGTAAAAAGTGCTATATAAATAAAGGTGACTTGACTTGACTCATGTAGGTGACAACCGATGTGTTGTCGGTCCGGACAAACACCACTGCAGAGGTCTCATATGGAGCAGTCCAAATGGAATGAGACCTAACACTCTCTGGAAGTGTTTGACAGTGAGAAGCTGGCCTACCTTGATGCTCTTGACTGTGAATAGGATGGTAGCAATGCGCACGGGAGAGAGTCGTGCTGTTATCGATACCGTGTACCATACAACGGCAAGAAAGCTTATCCTCTGCAGAGGATAAAGTACGTTTTCCTCACCGTTTAGTCTCAAACCCAGCTCCTTCATATGCATGAGAACAACATCTCGATGTCGAACCGTTAACTCCCATGACTGAGCGAGAATCAACAAATCATCAATATAGTTTAGTACACAGATACCTTTGGACTGCAGCGGGGCTAGCCCTGCGTCAATACATTTGGTGAAGGTGGAGGGTGACAATGCTAGGCCAAACGGACATATTCTGTATTAATAAGCCTTGCCCCCAAAGGTGAATTTGAGAAAACTCCTATGTTAAGGGAGGATGGACATATGGAAATATGCATCTTTGACATCTATCGTGACAAACCAGTCCTCGGAACTGATTTGTGCTACGATCTGTCTCAAAGTCGACATCCTGAACTTCAGCCACTTGACACTCTTATTCAGCAGGCAAAGATCGAGGATAGGACGCATGCTTCCATCCTTCTTTGGAACTATGAAATACCGGCTGTAAAAGCCTGATTGTCTGTCTGAGAGAAGTACATATTCTATGGCCTCCTTGACTTGACTTGACTTGACTTCTTGTTCCATAACCAGAGCCTGCTCAGAGTCTACCTGTGTTGGTAGAACTCCCATAAAACTGGGCAGGTGAGCCCAAAACTGGATAGTATCCTTTTAAAATGGTGCACAGGACCCATTGAGAGATACATGTCAGACGTGTCTATGCCACCATGAAATCTACTAAGGGTACCAGCCTCTCGAGGCTGGCCTCTTGAATAACACGAGTATCCGCTCCAGGGTCCTGGGATAACTAAGGAAGCGCCTGGAGCGGCTGCTCTATGACCCTCCTTGGAGGGGGCGTTCTGCCCAGCACAACCCGAACAAACTGGCAGACACTGCCTGCAACATGCATGACCTGGCTCCCTCGGGATGCCAGGCATGCAGCCATGCTTGGAGGGTGCTGACACGCTACGTGCACCATGTGGAGCGAGCCAGCGGGGACTACCCTGCGAGGCCAGACACCACTGGCGTTAGGGCCTCTTGCTCTTAGCCTTCTTGGCTTGCAGGATGACCCTCAAGTCAGTCCGCTTGCCAGATGGCTGAGGCTGACCTGAGAGCGGTGGGGGAGGATCTTTCTGAACGCCACCCCATGTTTAGCAGCCTCCTGAAACCTCTCAACAACCATCTTGACTAACCATCTTAAAAAGCATAAGAGAGGCGTCCATAAGGATGTTTTTATTCTTTTCATTTAATGCGGTCAAACTGAGCCACAATTGTCTCTCCATGGCTACCAGGGCTGACATAGAGTGGCTGATGGAACTGGCCGTCTCCCTGGCAGCACGGAGATAAATATCTGTGGCCCTGCGCAGCTCCCAATTCCCTCGCCCTCATCGAGGTCTGTGAGAAGCTCCGCCTGGTAGGCCTGCAGAAGCGAGGACCTCGACACCTTGGTCTGTAAACGTCTGGAAAGAAAGGCAAACTAAAAACAACCGGTTCATAAGTCATATCTTTTAATGAAGTTGACTACACAGTGTGAGCAGCTGTGCAGCAAACGTGTTTTCTCTGTACTGAGAAAACGTCTCAGGTTACTTACGTAACCCTAGTTCCCTTAGAGGGAACGAGACACTGCGTCGGAACGCATATGGGAACGCATTAGCGTGATTGTCTTTTGAAGCGCAATTGAAACCAGGTGTGCGAGTGCAATCACCGAGGGTGATATCATGAGCCAGGAGTATATAGGCACGCAGTGAACTAGAAGCCGCAGCTTGACTAGTGTCTGAAACAGCCGGCGTGCGATGGAGCTGAGGCTACGAGACGCAGTGTCTCGTTCCCTCTAAGGGAACTAGGGTTACGTAAGTAACCTGAGACGTTCCCTGTCAAGGGAACTCAACACTGCGTCGGAACGCATATGGGAACGAGAATACCCAAGCCGCCTCAGCGAACGGAGTACGCCAAGCTAACGTAGCTCACTACGAAAGGGCCAAGGTTCCCAAAGCGGGGTTAAGGTCTAAATGGTAGAACCTAATAAAGGTATGCGGTGAGGACCAGCCAGCCGCATCACAAGTATCAGCAAGGGGAGCCCCTGCGCAAAAGCTTTAGAGGTAGCCATGCTCCGGGTAGAGTGGGCGTGGACATGCAGTAGGCACTGCTGACTCGCCGAGTCATAAGTCAGTGAGATAGTCTCGACTATCCACCTGCTCAAAGTTAGTTCTGACGCTGGAGCTCCCTTAGGAGCCCCGAAGCATACAAAGAGTAGGTCTGACCTACGTCATGAAACCGCTCTGCGGACGTAGGTGTCCAGTGCTCACACTGGACAGACCTTGTTCTTTGACTCCTGGTCACGACTGGAGGGGAAGACATAAGGCCTGCAGTATAGTGTGACGAGCCGGGCTCGAAAGCACTTTAGGAACATATCCAGGTCTGGAAAAGAGGAAAGCTTTCGCCAGACAAGGAACAAACTCCAAACAGGAGGGGCCACTGAGAGGGCCTGAAGGTTACCAAGCCTCTAAAAGGAGGAGATGGCTAAAAGGAAAACCGTTTTAAGGGTGAGGAATTCCTCCGAGATGTCCTCGTGTGGCTCAAGGGTGCCTGGGACAGAGCCTGGAGAACCAGGGACAGGTCCCAGGGTGGCACCCGAGAGCGTACTGCTGGCCTTAGCCTCAAAGTGCCACGAAGGAAACGCACTGCTAGGGGGTCCCAACCCCGAGGGGTACCACTTGGGGGTACGTGCTAAGCCGTAATGGCAGCCATGTACACCTTAAGCGTGGAGGGGGACAGCCCGGCAGCGAACTTTTCTTGTAGAACTCCAGAACGATACCACATGGCAGGTCACTGGGTCTAAATGTTTGTCACTGCACCAGGAAGTGAAAATACTCCACTTCTGAGCATAGAGCTTCCTCATGGACGGGGCTCTAGAGTGGAAAATGGTCTCAACGACCTCAGTCGAGAGACCTGAGTCTATGAGTCGGGCCCCCTCAGAGGTGCTTGAAGTGCTAAACAGACAGCCACGCTTCCGGCACATACTATGTGCCAGGAGAGGTGGAGTCTGCTCCACAGACCCTAAGTCGAGCGGCCCCTCGGGGCCACCCCCCAACCCGAGCGAGAGGCGCCTGTCAACAGCGTCACGCGGTGACAGAGTGATCCCAGTACGGGCCTTCGGGAAAGAAACCAGGCTTTCTTCCACTGATGCAAGACCCGCAGCATCGCTTTGAGACCTTGATCAGGCGGGAAAGGTTGCCCCTCGAGGAAAACCCCCTGGTTTTTGAGCCACCATAATGGTCACAGATGGCGCAGGCCTAGTGGAAAAGCACTGGGAACTGCCGCCACAAAATTTAACACTTCCTAGAAGCGTCTGACCATGAGTGGCCGACCTAGCCTATGCTCTCGACTGAGGACGGGATGGAGGCAACACGCACGGGAGAAACCGTGCTGAGTTTGACCCAAAGTCCCGTACAACACCGAGGGACGTAGTGCTCTTGCCTCGCTGATCCAGTAATAATCAGATCCAATAATAAACATAGTCTGTTAATGACTATCATGAGAAGATTATATGACTTATAATCAATATGGATCTATTAGTCTATCATGCCATTGCAGTTAATTATTTAATAGCTCAGTATTAACTGATGAAGATATCAAGTTAAAGTGATGTACATAATCACATTGCTGAAATATTGATTCGATCACAACAGCATCAAAAATCCACTATACTTCATCTTCATACATCTAAATACAGCATCGCAATACAGAAGCAGACACAAACATTCTCAGCTTTAGATTACATTACTCGGAAATAAAGCGTAAAAGTATTCCACTGAATAGAAAATAAGTTATATAAGAAACACATTATTACCTCGTGTCTTGAAAATGGAGGTGGTTGGTAAAGCAGCAGTCTTTGGTTTCCAAGGAAACAGAATTTAGTCTACTCCTCTATCACTGAGCCACAAGCAACTCTTACTTAATGCAATTGTGTTCCTATATTCTAATCAGATGAACAAAGAATAGTTCATAGCTAACGGCTTCCTCAAATCTATGCATCATCAACAGCATATAAATAATATTGCATAAAAATGTAGTGTATGACACCATTCTATAGACAACTGCTATAAACAACCTACATCAACGAGAGAGAAAACAGCCTGATCAATACTGTGCATCTCATCTGAAGAGTTATGCCTTTCCAGCCAGTGTACTCTCATGGTTTAAGGCATAGTAAGCAATTAATTGTAAGGTTAAACTCATTAGTTCATTAATTATATAATTATTTATGTATTATTAGTATTATAATAAATATTACATCTTATTAAAATTACCTAGGTCTACTTAAAAAAATAAATACTATATAAACAAAGTCATAACATTTATTTCAACTAACTAATATATGTTTTACTCTATAATCAAATTAATTTTAAAGAGTAGGCTAGGTGTGAGAGAAATTAACAAATAACAATAAATGGAACCACTGACAAAAAATGTTGGAAGGATATTGAAGGATATTATTTAATATTGTATGTCCCGTTTGCGGCTGAGAAAGCCAGAACAGGCCCTATATATAACGGGCTTACCTATCAATACAATCATTTAAAGCATGGATTGCATATTAATTTCCTGAATGCAATAGTGTGTTCATTCACCGCCTCTGCCTACAGGCTGTTATTCATGCTGCAGATGTGTTCTTGAGAAATGCTACATGAATATCTTCTCACACCGGTGATAATAAGCTACACACACACACACACACACACACACACACACACACACACACACACACACACACACACACACACACTGAGGCTGCGGCTGCTCTTACCGCATCACAGGGAAGTGCTGCATCGGCTCGGCCGATATGGGGAAGCGACAGAAGAACAAATGCATCGGATAAGGCTGGAAAGCTGGAACTAAACTTCATTTTCGGATCGAGAATATACCGCGCAGAATCGCTGCCGCCAATCAAACCGCTCGCGAGAGAAGCCGCTCTACGCTTCTCCTTGTCAAACGCCATCGGATGAATGGTTGGCTCTGAGCTCGGGCTCGGTGGAGGACAGCGGGGCTGGACACAGTGTTTCCTCAGTTACCGTACGAACTGTACAACACAGGCACAGAAACACAGCACTGCCCATTCACTGCAACACAAACACACCGCACAGGGATTTAACGAGGGCTAAATTCAATATCCTCAAGCAATGTGACCCTTGGATAAAGAGGTAATGTTTGTGTTTCCTCTGATTTTTATTTAAAGATCAGAGTCCAAGGGCCTAATCTGGTTTTAAGAGTAATACCTGGTTAAACAATCCAGATTTTACATGTGTGGAGATTTTAAGGAAAAAAAAAAAAAAACATATATTACCATGTCAGTTGTTCCATTGATAAGCTCAAAACCAAATCTGTGTGTGTGTATATATATACACACACAAACACAAACTAATTTTCTTTTGAGCAAGGGACAAACTCTTTTTCACACAACTGTATATATATATATATATATATATATATATATATATACACACACACAAATATATGTGTATCTGTACATATATCAGTTTTTTACTGCAGTTTTTTTTTTTGCCAGGGAGTAGGTTTTCTTGTACTGAACAAGAGCAGCAGATATGACGTTCAGATAACAATCCCTTCACCCTCTGACGTGTACAATCACACCGGTGTTCACATATGTATCACGTGATCAACCGCTAAATTCACACTTGTTTTCATGCGATATCTGGCACTGATCCAGAAAAAGAGTGCTCAGAGCTTGTCATTTATCACAAAAATTCAGTGTTTTCAACCACATGAGGTTTGTTTTAGGTTTCAAACATTCAAACATCAAACATACAGTACTCATAAGTACTGGCATAACAATACATTTATACTTTGAAAAATACACACTGGTCAAGGTCAAAGTCAGCTTTATTGTCAATTCTGCAATATATACAGCACATACATACAGAGAATTGAAATTCTGTAACTCTCAGACCCAAGGTGCAACCAGGTTACATTAACAGTAACAACAGCAACAAAATATATATATCAACAACACCAAATATATATATATATATATATATATATATATATATATATATATATATATATATATATATATATAAAAATAAATAAATAATAATAGATAAAATAAAATAGATTAAGGAAATAAAGGGATAAAGTCGCGATGGTAAAGACAGTGCTAACAATAGTGTGTGTGTGTGGGGGGGGGGGGGGTCAGGTGCATGGGGCAAAAGAGAGGAAAAGGGGCAGAGACGGGAGGGAGTTCAATGCCCTGACAGCTTGGGGAATGAAGCTGTTCTTCAGTCGGCTGGTCCTTGCCTGGAGACTGCGTAGTCTCCTCCCTGATGGCAGCAGACTGAAGAGGCTCTGGGATGGGTGGGAGGGGTCTCTCGCAATGATGAGGGCTTTGCGGGAGAGGCAGGAGTTATAAATATCCTGGAGGGGTTGGAGAGAGACACCAACGATCTTCTCAGCTGCTCTCACTATGCGCTGAAGTGCTTTTCGGCAGGATGTGTTGCAGGCGCCATACCACACAGTGATGCAGCTGGTCAGAATGCTCTCGATGGTGCCTCTGTAGAAGGTGTGCATGATGGAGGCTGGGACTCCGGCTCTTCTCAGCCTGCGGAGAAAGTAGAGTCGCTGCTGTGCTTTCTTGGTCAGTGCTGTGGTGTTGGTGGTCCAGGAGAGGTCTTCTGTGATATGAACACCCAGAAATTTGGTGCTCCTCACTCTTTCCACGGTCGTACCGTTGATGGTCAGAGGAGTGTGCTGGGTGTGCATTCTCCTGAAGTCAACAACAATCTCTTTCGTCTTCTCCACGTTCAGAGAGAGATTGTTGTCGCCGCACCACCTGACCAGGTGGCTCACCTCACTCCTGAAGTTTGTCTCATCGCCGTTGGTGATGAGACCAACTACAGTCGTGTCATCCGCAAACTTGATGAAGAGATTGCTGTTGTGTATGGGTGTGCAGTCATGGGTCAGCAGAGTGAAGAGGAGGGGGCTCAACACACAACCCTGAGGGGCTCCAGTGTTCATAATGATGGAGCTGGATGTGTTACTGCCGACCCGTACTGCCTGAGGTCTTCCCGTCAGGAAGTCCAGCAGCCAGTTGCACAGCGAAGTGCTGAGTCCCAGCTGAGACAGTTTTTGGGTGAGCTGTTGAGGGATGATTGTATTGAAAGCTGAACTAAAATCAATGAACAGCATTCTGACATACGTGTCTTTTTTGTCCAGATGTGTGAGTGCTGAATGGACAGCAGTGGCAATGGCGTCATCGGTCGAGCGTTTTGACCGGTATGCAAATTGGTGGGGGTCCAGGGAGGGGGGAGGACAGATTTAATGTGGTGCATGACTAGCCGCTCAAAGCACTTCATAAGGATGGGGGTAAGTGCGACTGGGCGGTAGTCATTGAAGCAGGATGGAGATGATTTTTTAGGGACAGGAATGATGGTGGTTGCTTTGAAGCAGGTGGGGACAACAGCTTGACTCAGTGAGATGTTGAAGATGTCTGTGAAGACATCAGCGAGATCCTCTGCACAGTCTCTCAATACACGACCAGGAATGTTGTCAGGACCTGGAGCTTTGCGTGCGTTGACCCTGCTGAGGGATCTTCTCACACTGTCCCTGGGCAGTGTCAACATCTGGTCATCGGGAGGAGGTGGTGACTTCTGTGCAGTGGTACTGTTGTGTGCCTCAAAGCGAGCGAAGAAGGTGTTCAGATCATTCAGTAGGGGGGTGGTGCTGTCACACGTCCGTGCAGGGGGTTTGTAGTCCGTGAGGGTCTGAATCCCCTGCCACAGACTCCTTGAGTCTCTGCTGTCGCTGAAACAGTGGGCTATCCTCCTGGAGTACTGTCTCTTAGCCTTCCTGATGCCGCGTGACAGGTTGGCCCTTGCTGTCCTCAGGCCCACCTCATCTCCAGCTCTGAAGGCAGCGTTACGCGTCTTCAGAAGACTGTAGACATTCCCTGTCAGCCACGGTTTTTGGTTGGGCCAGATGGTGATGGTCTTTGTGACTGTTACATCCTCAATGCAGTTGTTGATGTAAGAAGTAACAGTCTCAGAGTACTCCTGGAGGTCTACGGTGTTATGGTAGGTTGCAGCCTGTTTGAACATGTCCCAGTCCGTGGTGTCGAAGCAGTCTTGAAGAGCCTCTGATGACCCTTCAGGCCAGACTTGAATCTGCTTCTGGACTGGTTTGGTGACTTTCACGAGTGGTCTGTATGCTGGCAATAACAATACAGTGATGTGATCTGAAGCACCAAGGTGGGGGAGGGGAAGGGCTTTGTAAGCTCCTCTCTGAGTAGTGTACACTAAGTCCAGAGTATTATTTCCACGTGTCGGGAAGTCAATATGCTGATGAATTTTTGGAAACACACTCTTAAAGTCAGCATGATTGAAATCCCGATATAAAATAATGATATATGATATCCTGATGTCTATAAAAGAGGAAATAGCAATCCATTAAAATATAAACTGACAAGGTGTTTTATTCATATCCGATACACATTGTATTGGTAACTATAAATTTCACTCTATTCTTCTCCCACTTCACTGGCCACTTACTATCACGTATTTCAGAAGAAGTGACTGAATTGACGTGTTGTAAATCAGACAGACCAGATTCTCTGAACTGCGGCGCAAACCAACACAGGGGCGCCCGTCGCACTTCACAGATCAATGAACATGATCATTATAAAAATTAAGCGACAAAACACATTCACTTCCACATATCTGAGAATCTGAATATCAGCTAGTTGATAACAGAGCCAACAAGTTGGTGACTATTTTGAATAAAAATTGATGATAGATGTGATACATCTATCATACAGCGCTTTTTACTTCTTCCTAGGGGGGGTGTGACAGAAAATTGAGAAGTACTGACATATATGTATATACATATACCTGTGAACTCTTGCACCGTGAACTCTGCCCTGAGCTCCTCTCCCAAGTACCACCTAGGCCTCCCGACGGCATTCCGGGGAGGCCCCTCAAAAAAAGTTTTTTGGGGGGTAGGAGTTACACCTTATGGGCGGGTGTGGCAAAGGAGGCGGAGCCCCACCCTTGAACTCCCACTCGTCCTGGCCCCTTGTTTCCCCGGCGCAACCCTGGACGTCTCCGACTGCCTGACCCCTGGTTCCACCTGTACCACCCTGGACCTCTGTGGCCTCAACACCACCCTGGAGACCACCCTGACTCTGAATGACTCTGTATATCCCGGTCTCCACGGTACCCACTGTTATTTTGTTATAAAAACCCTTTCGTATTCCCATGTCCTTGTCGATCGTTGTAACTGTTTGTTGTTGTCTTTCCGGGTGTGGATGTTTATTCCGAGTTCCTAGTTCCCTGTTAAGGGAACTCGCACTGCGTCGAGACGCGAATAAAACCAACGTGCGGGAGTGTATGTCGCCGAGATGACGTCATGAGCCAGGAGTATAAAGGCACGTCACGACCCGGAAGTGGGTTAGCTTTTTGTGTCTTCAACAGTGTAAAATGCCTGCTGCTCGGTCCAACAACGGTTTCCGAGGAGCGGGTGAAGGAGCACTGCGCGTTCGGTCTTTTCAGTCTCGGCGAATATGCACTCGCTTATAATCTGACTCCATGTTTAAATATGACCGCGAGTTGATTTTAGAAAGCCAATTGGTCGTCGGTCATTAGTATAATAATTTGGTAAATATACATTGGATTATTCTATCGAACTTGATACTCTTATCACACTCGTTCATTCGGGTCTCAGTGTCGCTCAGAGTCTCACGCCGGCTAATCCGCGCGGATCTCACGGTCACAAATGGTCAGTCTTGGTCACTAGACAGAGGTAATTGACTAATACTGTTTAGAGGGCCGCTTTCCTAAAAGTACTTTATTTAGTCCCCATAGATCCGTATACCCGTAGTTACATTAACACTATTTCTAGTCAGAGGTCACGACCACTACTATAGATATAAGCCGACCAATATTACTTTCTCTATAGTAGCTTTGGTTTAGTCATATCGTGGTTTCCCACGTACACTTAGCTAGAATTATATTACGGTAACCAGAGGGAAGGCCCACCCTGTTTAGGTCGGTCGATCAACGTTTCGTTGCCCTAAAAGGAAATTCCATTTATCGGCCTTTACGGTCTAAGTACACTTAACTAGTGCCGAAGTATTAGCCGGATCTCTAAAGCCTCAGTCGGTGGTCTCCTAATTTCCAACTCAAACTGGACTTTAGTCCGTTACTAACCTGATGCGTGTTTGCGGTAACAAGAATACACACAATCTACTAGAGTGAATAATTTAGAAGACAGAGTAAATCAAACGTAACAATTTATTAACATTCAGGTAAATGTATTGTGCCAATTACATAGTCGAATTAAAAGATAATCAATACCAACATCGAATGCTCAGAAACAGAGTAAAGATGCATACCTGAACTTTGGAAAATACGTAATGCTAAGTATCCGAAGGCACTCAACATTACGGGCTAATCTTGGTTCTAATTTGCCTTGATGAACTCATAATGCGGAGTGTCTGTTTGGGACACTCAGCATCGTGAATGAATCTGGCCACCACAAGAGAGAGAAGCCTTGAACATTCTGATACATTTTCTTAAATACCCAGACCAGGACAGGAACTTCTTTGAAGTGTTAAACATAACAATGGACCTTTTGGTTTCTGAGGACAGTCGGTAATTAGCATGGAAGACCTTGGGAGGGGTAATCCCATCCCAAATAAGCCAAACATTTCTAACTCTTTCACCTTTAACACCCGTGGCTTGCTTCTTATGGGAATAAGACCTTTGTACCAGTCACACTTAGACATTTCAATTGATACCAAACATGTATAGCATTGTATGATAATTCTTCACATTAAACCATGTATTCTGTTGAGTGAGTTTCAGGTCCTTTGGAGAGAAGAAGTGGGGGGGGGGACATATTGAAATGCAAGAGTGAGATTGGGCTGTTGTGCCCAGCAGGTTGTGTCTCTGGAGGATGCGGATTAAGACGATATGTCACAGCATGATGCGTCTCGTGAACAGTTTTGTGCTCGGCCAATCTGGTCCACCTTACAACAGCGCTCAAAGCTAAACGTGTGTGTGTGTATGTTTTGCTGGAAAATCGCGTGCCCCGAGTCTAGTTTAAAAGAAAAGGGATTTCACGTGTGATTGATATGGCAAACTTACCAACTGCACCTTCACTAATGCTTGGGCACTGCGCCTTCAGGAGATCCATGTTCTGAGCCTCATCATAGCTCGGTCATGTCAGTTAGCAGTTCGGCATCGAGGTGTCGTTCTCGCTCACTGGAAGGTGCGGGGGAGGGCTAATCTTACATGGTACGCGCTCGAGGGCGTCGACTGTGTAGGTTGCCATTCCTGTCTGACAGTCTTCGAGGAGACTGTTCAGACTCGCGGTTTAGGTCCTGCTGCAGCTGAGGCTCAGCGGCGATCGCTATCGCGGGGAACAACGACCTAGCTCTGAGGAGTTGGGCGTTGTATTAACTTGGTGCCGTCAGTATGCTATTAGAACTGCTGTGGTACAGTGGATGTTGTGTTTGCCTATCATACTGGAGACCGGTGTTTGAGCCCCGGTTGGATGCACTTTTTCCAGCACCGAGTCTAGACTGTAGATGAGGTTGGCCAGCCTCAATCTACAGTTTTGGGTACTTGCATGGGTGAAGAATATGCACGATCAGTGCTTGAGGGCATTGATTGTGCAGACGGTTTGCAGCCACTGCGAACACTTCGATCCAGTCGAGACTGCTGGGCATCATGGTAACAGCTTCCAGTGCGGTCCACTCGGTCGTCTGTACATGTGGCCCCTTCAGTGGTGGTTCAGAACCAGAAGGTTTTCCCCGAGCAAACCGCTTCCACACTACCAAGGTCACGAGGCAATGCCTACGCACCTCAGGTATGTGGGAGCAATTCTGGTTCTTGTCCCATAAAAGGCTCATACTGAGAGCACTCTGTCACTGCGTATGCCGTCAACAGATACCTCTCTCATGGGTTTTGGGCGGTCCTGAGGAATCGCTCGGTGTAAGGTCTGTCGGACTTTTCTCCCAGACATTAGGGACATCATGCTGTTGTTCAGCTTCACTAGCTTTCCCTAGCTCCAAGATTCTGGGCTGTATCTTATCAACGATCTGTTGATCCTTTCTCAGTCACAACAGGTAGCAGTCTGGCATCGAGATGTCACTCTCGCTTACCTATGAAGCGCACAGTTCTTCCCCGTGCGCATTTCTACTGTTTGTCCACAGTCCAGAATATCAAGCTAGGCCAGCTAGTCACTGTCAGACACTTCCAGAGAGTGTTGGGTCTCATGGCGGCAGCATCCAGTGTTATCCCACTCGGCCTGCTCCACATGAGACCCTTGCAGTGGCGGCTCAAAACCAGAGGGTTTTCCCCGAGGGGCAACCCCTTCTGTCTGATCAAGGTTTCAAGGCGATGCCTTTGAGCCTTGCATCCGTGGAGGGAGAACTGGTTTCTTTCCCAGAAGCTCGCACTGGGGCCCATCTGTCACCGCACATGCTGTCGACAGATGCGTCCCGCTCGGGCTGGGGGGGGGGGGGGGGGCGGTCCTTAGGGACCGCTCGGCCAAAGGTCTATGGGACAGGCACATCTCTCCTGGCATATCAACGCCTTGGAAATAATGGCTGCCTGGATGGCACTACGGGCGTTCTTCCCCGACCTCAGAGGCCATCATGTAGTAGTCCGGACCGACAATACGTCGGTGGTCTCCTACTTGAACCACCAGGGGGTTTCCGTTCTCGTCGACTATCCAAGTTGGTGGGCAGGATCCTCTTCTGGGCCCAAGGGAGGCTGCTCTCTCTTCGAGCAGTTTATATCCCGGGGGCCCAGAACTTGGGGGCAGACTTCCTGTCGAGGCAAGGGCCGAGGCCCGGGGAGTGGCGGCTCCACACCGAGGTGGTGGAGCAGATTTGGGAGAGATTCGACCAGGCTCAAGTGGATCTGTTTGCGTCTCAAGAAACGACTCACTGCCCACTCTGGTTCTCCCTTTATCTTCCAGCGCCTCTCGGCCTGGACGCTAGGATCAGGGTTGTCAAAACTACCCCTGTATGCCTTCCCCCCCGTAGCTCTGCTCCCAGGGGTTCTGGAGAAAGTTCGCCGGGAGAAGATCCGTCTCACTCTAGTTGCCCCGCGCTGGCCGGGCAGGGTGTGGTTTTCGGATCTGGTGTCCCTCCTAGACGGCCCTCCGTGTGAGATTCCGATCAGGAGGGACCTCCTGTCCCAGGTTCAGGGGAGGATCTTCCATCCTCACCCGGAACTGTGGAAACTATGGGTCTGGCCCCTGAGGGGGTCCATCTCATAGAGTCTGGTCTCTCAACCGAGGTTGTGGAGACCATTTTCCACTCCAGAGCCCCCTCCACGAGGAAACTCTACGCCCAGAAGTGGAGGTTCTTCACTTCTTGGTGCAGCGAAAAGCAGCTGAACCCAGTTACCTGCCAGGTTGACACCGTTCTGGAGTTCCTGCAAGAAAGGTTCGCTGCAGGGTTGTCCCCCTCCACACTAAAGGTTTACGTGGCTGCCATAGCTGCTTACCACGTACCTTTGAGTGATGCCTCTTTGGGCAGGGACCCCCTCATGGTTCGTTTCCTTCGTGGCACTCAGAGGCTGAGGCCTGTGGTACGTTCAAGGGTGCCTCCTTGGGACCTGTCCCTGGTGCTCCAGGCCTTGTCCCAGGCTCCCTTTGAACCGCTGGACGAAATTTCAGATAAGCACCTACCCTAAAAACACTCTTTCTGCTCGCCATTTCTTCCCTCAAGAGGATTGGCGACATTCAGGCCCTCTCCGTGGCCACTTCATGTTTAGAGTTCTCACCCGGTTTGGCTAAAGCATTCCTTTACCCCAGGCCGGGTTATGTACCTAAATTGCTTTCTAGTCCTATGCGCCACATAGTACTGCAGGCCCTTTGTCCTCCTCCATTTATTGATCATGACCAGGGGTTAAAGAACAAGGTTTGTCCAGTGCGAGGACTGGACGCCTACGTCCACAGAACTGCCACGTGGCGTAGGTCAGACCAAATCTTTGTCTGCTTCGGGGCCCCCAGAGGTTCCCCTGATTCTAAGCCTACTATGAGCAGATGGATATCTGAGTCTATTTCCTTAGCTTATGAGCTTGCAGGACAGCAGTGCCCGCTATCTGTCCGGGCTCATTCTACCCGGAGTATGGCTGCCTCTAAAACCTTTTTTGCAGGGGCTTCCCTTGCAGATATTTGTGATGCGGCTGGCTGGTCCTCACCGCATTCCTTTATTAGGTCTACCAGTTAGACCTAAACCCCGCCTTGGGATCTTTGGCGTTATCGTAGTGAGCAATGTTTCGCTTGGCATACTCCCGTACGCCGAGGCGGCGTGGGTATTCCTCGTTCCCAATCGCGTCTCGATGCAGTGCGAGTTCCCTTGACAGGGAACGTCTCAGGTTACGTACGTAACCATAGTTCCCTAAGAGGGAACGAGACACTGCGTCTTGCAGCCTCAGCTCCTAGGCATGCCGGCCTGTTTCAGACACTGGTCAAGCTAACGCGCTTCCGGGTCGTGACGTGCCTTTATACACCTGGCTCATGACGTCATCTCGGCGACGTACACTCCCGCATGTTGGTTTTATTGTGCTTCAAGAGACATACACGCTAAGGCGTTCCCAATCGCGTCTCGACGACTACTGAGTGCCATTTTGAGTTTGCTATTTAAAGTGTTTTTATTTTCGGTCTCCAATTAAGAGACTTTCATTTGGAAACCTGCTCTCCTTTCTCCCTGCTCTGCATCGCACACCGCACACAGTGTATGACAGATAATGTTCATTTTAACAAAACAAAATATATATATATCACAAATTGAGCACAAAAGGAATGGCACTGGTTTGGAGTGGTTTTAATGACATGGGGTGGCGAGTGACATCACAAAACCAAAATAATTATTCAATTTTGTGTTAATGTTCAGTTTTGATATTTTGATATTATTATCAACTGGCCAGAATTTTGAGATCACAATAGACTTGAAGGACTATAATGTGTTAAGAGATTGCTCAAGTACTATGGAGCTAAACCATTTAATGCTTTGTAAGTGTCATGGTGTGTGGGGCTGAGGAAGGCACAGAGGCACAGGAAATCGCTGTAAATACTTTAATGATGAACTTAAACAAAAACACATTTTAACAATACAAAACAAAACTGCACATCATATGCAAAATTTAAAAAGAAACACTTAAGAACTATAAATCAAAACGGCACTTATTTGTGGAAACCTGGGAGCATGGATACTGAGACCGCGGACAGGGAAACACAACCATCTCACAACAACACTCAACAGGGACTGAAGGAGACACAGGGTTTAAATACACAAGGAAGGAATGAAGGAATTAGACACAACTGACAAGACTAACGAGGTGACTGATGATGCGACAGGTGAGTAGAAATACGCTAGGGAAAATCACAGGAGGACACAGGAAGTAGACGAAGACCCAAATTACATGTAACAATAAGTAATTAGAATGATTTTAAAATGTATACAGTGTTTAATAGGGAGCAAATGCAGTGTTGCCAGAACAGGGCTAATATGCTCATACTTCCTGGTTCTAGTAAGAAGTCGAGCTGCTGCATTTTGGACCAGCTGGAATTTGTTTATTAAGCATGCAGGGCAACCACCCAGTAGAGCATTACAATAATCTAGCCTTGAACTCATGAATGCATGAACTAACCTTTCTGCATTTGTCATTGAGAGCATATATTGTAATTTAAATATATTTTTAATATGAAATAATGTCGTTTTAAAGGTGCTAGAAATGTGGCTTTTAAATAAAAGATTGCATTCAAAGAGCAAACCCAGATTTCTAAATGACAACGAAGACTTGACAGTCCTAGTACTATGATACTGTCTAAATCCTGAATGCAGATATTATTTACTTCTAAAAGGAACATAATTGTGAGGATATTGCTGTCACACTTTGTGCGCTGGAGTGCGGAGAGAAACACAGGAACTCAGGAATCAAACAGAAATTACTTTAATTAAAAAAACACGGGAAAACAAAGCGGCACACTCTTGTGCAGAACTCGGAGAGAAGGCATCCAACATACACAACATAACATTAACAACTGACAAAGACCAAGACAGACAAGAGGGCTTATAAAGACAGGGATATGAGACACACCTGTGGACACTGACGAGATGAGTGATTCAAGACAGGTGTGGAAAGATCTAGAAGGGCCCGGAAGTGAACAGGAAGTGATATCACGATAGACAGGGAGTGATAACAGGAAGTGAACCCATGACCTCAGTGACAGGGAAGTGACAAAGACACAGAAAGACAGGACCAAGGGTGACAATTGCCTTTTGTAGTATCTTTGACAGAAAATGCAGATTCAAGATCAGCCAGTAATTGACTAATTCTGTAATTTTTTAATAAGTGGTTTAATTATAGCCAGCTTAATAACCATTTTTGGTAGGTATCCTAATAACAAGGATGAATTAATGATATTAAGAAGAGGATCTATGACCTCTGGAAGCATCTCTTTTAGTAGCTTAGCTGGTCTAGCATATATGTTTTCAATTTGGATGATTTAATGAGTTTAGAACCTTATTATACAGCCAGCCATTGAGTGAGGACAGTCTGATAAGTATCTCATCACTCTGGCAAACAGGAATGGGGCCAGAGCATATTACAGTGTATGACATTGTACTTGTGTGTTCACACACCTGTTAAAGTTAATTTTAGTGATCTTTGACTGGTGATGCCAGACATCATTGGTGCCGGTGTGAATAATGATCTTAGAGAATTTATGATTAGCTTTAGCCAGAGCTTTGATGTCAGGCACTCTGATTCCTGGCAAACATGTGACTATGGTGGCTGGTGGCTCTATTTTGATGTTCTGTGTAATCGAATCGTCAATAACTAGAGCGCTTCAAAGGATTCTTAGTGAGTGTGTTACTGAGTGAGAAGAACCTTTTTGATAGCAGTGTTTTTTTTCCCTGCAGATATACCGTCTCACAGTCACTTAGTTGCCCTGCTACGCGGGCTCAACAACCGGAACCAAACAATGTACAGGATTTGCTAAGCTAGTAGCATCTAAACCAATATCTAATACACTAGCATTCTTACTATCCTCGATTAAAGTTTGGATGCGTGTCTCTGATTCTGAAATCTGAAATCTCCCTGAAATCTCCCTGCATTTATCACAAGAAAAAAACTCAGCTGACAGAGAAAGCTGTGCTATACATGTGACAGGTAGTGCAAGTGACAATAACAGGAGAAGATGAAATGCTGATTGTGTAAATAATTTGAACGTGCTCCCCCCTGAACTTTTTTAATAAAACATTTCACAAGTTCAAACTTACAAATGATTAGATAGAGCAAAGTAGCGGATGTGTTTCTTAGATATGCTGTCTGGGGGTGGGCTCTGAGCTTGGAATGTGAGTACTTCTCAAAAAAGCTTGGCATCAGATGGGCAGGACTCCTTTGCCCTATTTGCAAATTTAAAAGCCCTATGGAGTGGTCCTACATTCTTAGAACCCAAAGAATCCCTCTGACATTTTGTTCATTCTTCAGTGGGCACTGGCCTCCCAGGGGCCAATCAAACTTTCTGTATGTATTACACATAAACTGTATATAAAAGGTAAACAAATATAGGGGGCTAAAGAACTAATATAAGGCTGCATAAGCTAGTTCAAATGAGGACATGGTTACTCAGTAGGGGAATAAGCTTGATGTTTGATGTTTAAATACGATATTTAGTTATAAAATACTGATAGTACAAAAGGCTGTTTTTATTCTCTCTCTCTTTCTAAATGGTATGGTTGCAAACTGTAACAGTTTCATAAACTCAGCTGCTTGACAGTAAGACAAAAAAAGGGCTGCCTGGACATAGAAGACTCTAGAGTGTTAAATGGCATTCTTGCAGGAATTAAAACTTTTCATCTCACAGAACTGACTCTTTGGTCTCATCTTTTACCTCTAAGGGATAATGGGGAAGTTTCCATGACACCGTTCTCTGTGGTTCTCTCCTTTGAGTGTACCTACTTGTGACAATAACTCTCAACCTATAACTTTCTGAATGCATAGTTATATACAAACATATTAAAATGTTTTTTTTTTTTATTGTCACAATGCAATTACATAATTTACCTTGTATTACAGGTTATGACAAATGTTGTTTTAACACTTTAGTGGTTTTATACACTGGTTACTAAAAAGGGAAGTGAGTAAAGTTCATTGTCAACAGTAGAACATAAATGTGTGTGTGTGTGTGTGTGTGTGTGTGTGAGAGAGAGAGAGAGAGAGAGAGAGAGAGATAGTTCCAGCTATAAAGTGCAAAGAGTGGCATATGCCCGACACTTGATAAACAGAGAGTCACTCACTAGTATTGTATTCAACATTATGGGCACTGAAGTGAAAAACACAGGGACACTGTCTTTGAAAAAGTTTCACATCCCTGAGGATTATGGATTTATTCTTCCTGAGCCTCTGGTAGGTCATTACACTAGCATTTTATCAGCTGTGAATAATCAATATATTATAAAAAAAAATTGTTCCCTATTGTAATATTGTATTAAGAATTTACTAGATTGGTGTATTATATGCTGTGTAAAAAGAAAATGCTAATTTGAAATTGATGCTAAATTGACAGTCCACAGTTTTCTTGACTCAATATAATACAAGTTACTGTGCTATTGGGAATGTATTAACAAACTTTAAAATAGAGTAAAAGCACTGATTGCTTGCACATAAAAGCATTAGACTTTGACACTGTTTGCTTTCTGAGTGACCTTTATCTATTTGCTTGAATGGTAAATAGGTTAATATAAAACTTTGCACATTTCAAAGACACGGATTTAACTTTGAATTACCAATGAAGCCAAGAAAGCAGATAAGACAGTGGTCTTAGAAAACTATCTACGTAGACTAAATTAGTAGAAATTTGAATCGTTAACTTTGACTCACGTTTAGTATATGTTTAGTATATATACATATATATCATATCTTTCAATGATTAGTGTAAAACACAAAAACCACCTCAATATCCACCTTTGGACTTTGTAATCAGTCATAATTATCTCTTTGGCTGAGAAAAAGCGTGAATGTATAGTATTTTTTATGGATCTATTTATACATACAGGTATACATTAAATATATATAGGTTTTCTTCATATTAAAACACATTTGAATAATAGTAAATGTAAAGAACATAGATCATGAACATTGTGACATACTGTGTTAAGGACACTGTTCACTGTATTTCAGACAGACCTGCCGGTGCACTACAAGCCCTGGATGGACATTGCCAGAAATATGCCAGAACTCATCTCTTCTCATTCTTTGCGCCTCAGAATTCATGATGTATGATCTTCCATACTAAGTAAACAATAGTGAAAGTGTCTCACATTTTTGTTTTTTCTTTAACATCTATTTTTCAGCTCCAATATATATTCTAATAGATTGTTTCAGTAAACCATTTATTTTTACTTTTATTTCCCTTTCTACCTTTATTTCCTTTTATTTTCTTTAGAGGAACTACAGCGGCTTTATGGGGATTTCATTGTTTAACCCTTTCAGATCCACAATAATAAATCTTTTATGACATCCCGTTTCATTAAAAATGAAGCTTTCAGCTTCATTTTAAAACAAAGTATTTTATATAGTTTTAATATAAACAGATTAGTAATACAGTAGTTAGAATTCTGCCCTATTTTCTGCCTGGTGTCAGTGACAGTCAATCTAATAATCTTATGTGATTTAGGTACCAAGTGAGGGGGAAGAAAACTAATGGGGATGTTGATAATGGATACAGGATTTGAAAGGGCCAATGATTCAATAATGATTGTTCTTTGATTTTTTTGTGTGTGTTATCCTATCTCAGATGCCTCTGTTGGAGACTCAATTGTTGCAGACATATCGTGAGCTGCGTTTGGCCCATCTGGCTTTGAGCATGATGACTATGGGTTATGTATGGCAGGAGGGAGAGAGAGAAACAGTAAAAGTACAAGAGTGATTTTATATGCATTTCAGACAACTAATTGGACTGAACTACAGAACGGACCTCTCTGACTATTTACTGTGTGTCGTGAAATTCCAGGTGCTTCCACGGAATCTGTCAGTGCCGTTCTTTGAGGTGTCTCAGAGACTGGGTCTGCCCCCAATTCTCATCCACGCAGACTCAGTCCTTGCCAACTGGAAGAAAACAGATCCAGATGGGTAAACTCACTGATCCTTACAATATGATATAAAAAACACTATGTTTTATTCAGTAACTTTAGAGCTGCCATTTTAGGCATTCAGTTCTGGACACAATTGTTCAATTGGCCAATCTGAGACTGCCATTACAACAGCTACGAGCAGGGGCTAACCCTGGGAAAGAAGTACACTTCTAGCATAATTTTAAAAGGATATACTTAAAAGATTTGATCACCCAGAAATTAAAATTCTGTCATAAATTACTCTCCCTCATGCCGATCAAAACCTGTAAGACTTTTGTTCATCTGCAGAACACAAATAAAGGTCTCGAGATTTCAGTCCCTCCATTGACAGCTACCACACTTTTGCACTTCAAATGTTCATTAAGAGATCATAAAATGAATCCATAAAATGAGTGGTTTAGTCCAAATTTGGGCATTTATTCACAAATAAAAATTGATCAGTGAAGATAAACAGAAGCTCAACTGTATTTGCTTTCACTATAAAACATGCAAGAATGAACCTCACTGTTTCTTGACGAAGCTCAAACGTGATGCGTAACACGAGAATGAACCTCATTGGTTCTTGATGAAGCTCAAACGTGATGCGTAACACGAGAATGAACCTCATTGTTTCTTGCCGAAGCTCACACGTGATGCGTAACACGAGAATGAACCTCATTGGTTCTTCCTGAAGCTCACACGTGATGCGTAACACGAGAATGAACCTCATTGGTTCTTGCCGAAGCTCAAACGTGATGCGTAACACGAGAATGAACCTCATTGGTTCTTCCTGAAGCTCACACGTGATGCGTAACACGAGAATTAACCTCATTGGTTCTTGCCGAAGCTCAAACGTGATGCGTAACACGAGAATGAACCTCATTGGTTCTTGCTGAAGCTCAAACGTGATGCGTAACACGAGAATGAACCTCATTGGTTCTTGCCGAAGCTCAAACGTGATGCGTAACACGAGAATGAACCTCATTGGTTCTTCCTGAAGCTCACACGTGATGCGTAACACGAGAATGAACCTCATTGGTTCTTGCTGAAGCTCAAACGTGATGCGTAACACGAGAATTAACCTCATTGGTTCTTGCCGAAGCTCAAACGTGATGCGTAACACGAGAATGAACCTCATTGGTTCTTGCTGAAGCTCAAACGTGATGCGTAACACGAGAATTAACCTCATTGGTTCTTGCTGAAGCTCAAACGTGATGCGTAACACGAGAATTAACCTCATTGGTTCTTGCTGAAGCTCAAACGTGATGCGTAACACGAGAATGAACCTCATTGGTTCTTGCTGAAGCTCAAACGTGATGCGTAACACGAGAATGAACCTCATTGGTTCTTGCTGAAGCTCAAACGTGATGCGTAACACGAGAATTAACCTCATTGGTTCTTGTTGAAGCTCAAACGTGTTGCGTAACACGAGAATGAACCTCATTGGTTCTTGCTGAAGCTCAAACGTGATGCGTAACACGAGAATGAACCTCATTGGTTCTTGCTGAAGATCAAACGTGATGCGTAACACGAGAATGAACCTCATTGGTTCTTGTTGAAGATCAAACGTGATGCGTAACACGAGAATGAACCTCATTGGTTCTTGTTGAAGCTCAAACGTGATGCGTAACACGAGAATTAATCTCATTGGTTCTTGTTGAAGATCAAACGTGATGCGTAACACGAGAATGAACCTCATTGGTTCTTGCTGAAGCTCAAACGTGATGCGTAACACGAGAATGAACCTCATTGGTTCTTGTTGAAGCTCAAACGTGATGCGTAACACGAGAATGAACTTCATTGGTTCTTGTTGAAGCTCAAACGTGATGCGTAACACGAGAATTAACCTCATTGGTTCTTGTTGAAGCTCAAACGTGATGCGTAACACGAGAATGAACCTCATTGGTTCTTGTTGAAGCTCAAACGTGATGCGTAACACGAGAATGAACTTCATTGGTTCTTGTTGAAGCTCAAACGTGATGCGTAACACGAGAATGAACCTCATTGGTTCTTGTTGAAGCTCAAACGTGATGCGTAACACGAGAATGAACTTCATTGGTTCTTGTTGAAGCTCAAACGTGATGCGTAACACGAGAATGAACCTCATTGGTTCTTGCTGAAGCTCAAACGTGATGCGTAACACGAGAATGAACCTCATTGGTTCTTGCTGAAGCTCAAACGTGATGCGTAACACGAGAATGAACCTCATTGGTTCTTGCTGAAGCTCAAACGTGATGCGTAACACGAGAATTAACCTCATTGGATCTTGCTGAAGCTCAAACGTGATGCGTAACACGAGAATTAACCTCATTGGTTCTTCCTGAAGCTCAAACGTGATGCGTAACACGAGAATTAACCTCATTGGTTCTTGCTGAAGCTCAAACGTGATGCGTAACACGAGAATTAACCTCATTGGTTCTTGCTGAAGCTCAAACGTGATGCGTAACACGAGAATTAACCTCATTGGATCTTGCTGAAGCTCAAACGTGATGCGTAACACGAGAATTAACCTCATTGGTTCTTGCTGAAGCTCAAACGTGATGCGCAACACGAGAATGAACCTCATTGGTTCTTGCTGAAGCTCAAACGTGATGCGCAACACGAGAATGAACCTCATTGGTTCTCGCTGAAGCTCAAACGTGATGCGCAACACGAGAATGAACCTCATTGGTTCTTGTTGAAGCTCAAACGTGATGCGTAACACGAGATTGAACCTCATTGGTTCTTGTTGAAGCTCAAACGTGATGCGCAACACGAGAATGAACCTCATTGGTTCTTGCTGAAGCTCAAACGTGATGCGCAACACGAGAATGAACCTCATTGGTTCTCGCTGAAGCTCAAACGTGCTGCAAGACACGTCATCCTAACACCACACTCTGCACACAAGACATGTCACAGACAGTAGAGTGCGCGACTGAAGCACACTCGAAGCCACGCGTTCACACGAAGACACTACAATGCAGCAGACAAAAAAAACCCCACAAAACACGAGACAACTAGATCAATGTGACAAACCCTGACAAATAGATTATTAAACATAATGATTTTCAGTCCTTTTAAAGTAAAACTTTTAACTTATAAGGTGCACCTTTCAAAAGTTAGTAAATATGGTTAAAAAAACATGGTCATGAAAGTGGAATCTCTTTAAGTACACTTTTTTGCAGTAAAAGCAAGTAAACAAAAGCAAAACAATAAAACAACATACACACGGCCTATAGATAGACAAATGAGCTGTGTTTCAGATTTGTCCTATGCATTAAAAATTGTATATTTCTTTTTCATGCACAACTGGACTGATTGTTCCCAGGCCTTTTTCCATGGAGTAAGTATTTTGTTGAATTAACAGAAATGTGTGTTAAATGTTGTGGATTTTGAGAACCAGCAGATGGAGCCATCTTATTATCCATCTTGTTATGTACAGTGTGGAATATGTAAATGTGGTCTGTGTGTATACAGATCCTCTTTGTAGCAGCTGATCTTACAAATATATTTATGTTAAGAATTAGATACCAACATGATGACATGTAAAACAACTAAAGTAAATGAAGTCTTTGAAAAATTGGATGTAGATGTTTAAAGCTAGTGTTAATCTGCCGTTCCTGCTGACTGTTCTTGCTTCCTGTAAGGAACTTGGAGTTGTTGTTGACATTGCCAGGAGGGGAAAGTGTAAGAGGTTTTTTTCTGGTGACACTGCTGGTGGAGTTGGCGGCTGTTCCTGGCCTGAAGGTCTGATACCTTTACAAAAGCCACAGAGCACTGAGAAATCGCTTGTATTGAAATTGTATTGTATTGTAAATGAAACGTATTTCAATCATCTTTGTTTTATTGACAACTTATGCAAATAGTATGGCACTCATTCTGTATTACCATCTGATAACATTAATGTTCCCTGGTAATGCTGTTTCTTTTTTTTTACAGTCTCTCCTTAATGTCATAAACGGTGTCCATTATAATGATGTTGCTATGGTCACCAAAGCACTGGATGGTGTCGGTCAGGCCATAGACAGCATGAAACAGGCTCTTAAACTAATGCATGGTAATACTTTTTAGGTGATAAATGACAACTATACGTTCATTCAAGTGGTTTTAATTCTTATTATGACCGTTTCAGAGTATGTAGATCCCTCTATATTCTACGGCATTATGAGGATCTTTCTGTCTGGGTAAGCCACACTGTTGGTTTCACAGCTTTTTGGGAATCCCCGCTGAGTTCTCCTGAATCTATAAAACTTAACTGTCCTTCATGTGGGTCTTAGATGGAAAGACAACCCATCAATGCCGGAAGGTCTCGTGTACGGGGGAGTTCACGAGAAGCCAATGGAGTTTTCGGGAGGCAGTGCTGCACAAAGTAGTATCTTACACTGCTTTGATGAGCTGCTGGGAGTCCAACATGAAGGCAACGGCGGTGAGAGAATCATCAGTAATTTCCCTTGTGATTAGATCATTCCTGATTTCAAATTTTGCCTTGCAGTTACAGTGGTGATTATTTTGGACAACATGGATCATCAGGTTTTGCACAAACTTGCAGAGTGCATGCCAATGATAATGTTATTAATGAACCAGGGAGATCATTTCAGTTGCAAAGTATGTCTCGTCTTGCCTACAGGGCAAAGGTTTTCAAGCTGGGTCCCAGGGACCTGAGAAGAGGTGCGCAGAAAAGGATTTTACGAAATCAGAATCAAAATCAGAATCAGAATGACCTCTAGTGCAAAGTTTGTTTACACACACACACACACACACACACAAGGAATTTGTTCAGGTAAGAGGAGTTTTCAGTGCAGAAAATAAATACAGATATTTCATAGGGACGATAATATTACATAATGATATTAAAGGCAATCAAATAGAATATAATGCAATACAGTAAGAAAATACACAACAAACATGTATATATATATATATATATATATATATATATATATAGAGAGAGAGAGAGAGATAGATAGATAGATAGATAGATAGATAGATAGATAGATAGATAGATAGATAGATAGATAGATAGATAGATAGATAGATAGATAGATAGATAGATAGATAGATTTTCAGGCTTATACACCTAGCATTAATCCCAGTATTTAAAAAGTTATAAATATTGAAAATAGTAAATAAATATATACCTATATATCATATAAATATATATATCATATAATGTTATTTATAATATTATTTAATTGTAATTATTTTATATATATATATATATATTTTTTTTTTTTTATATTCATGTGTATGTCAGTGTAACGAGGACTCAGGTTGGAATCCCAGAACGCATTGAAAGGGTGTGAGGTTGGTGGCAGGTTTGAGGATGGAGTTCTGGGCATACTCGGCCCAGGGGAGAAATCAACTGCAGTCATTTTGATTCTGTTGGCAGTACATACAGAGGAATTTGGTGATTTCTTGATTCAGACGTTCGGTTTTTCCATTGGATTGGGGATGATATCCTGATGTGAGGCTTACATTTACATTGAGCAATCGGAAGAAGGCGGTCCACACCCTGGATGTGAATTGGGGGCCTCGGTCTGAGACGATATCCTCGGGGAGTCTGTAGTAGCGGAATACATAATGGAGCAAATGCTCGGCTGTTTCCAGAGCTGAGGGGAGCTTAGGCAAAGGTATTAGACGACAGGCTTTGGAAAAATCGATCAATGATAGTGATGATGGTGGTTACCTTGAGAGGCTGGTAGGTCGGTGATGAAATCGATGGCTATGTGGGACCATGGTCGCTGTGGAATGGGCAGTGGTTGCAGTAGTCCTGCGGGTAGTTGTCGGGGTGTCTTTGCGGCTGCACATGTCTTTGTTTACTTCCTGGTTCTCCATGTGCTGTCCTAGTGTTATCCTAGTGTCTTGTAATCACTCACCTCATTAGTTTCTTCCCAAATCATCCCCAACGTATTTATACCCTGTGTTTTCCCATTCTCAGTTTTAGTAACGTCTCTTTGAGTGGTCGTGCGTATTTCCGTTGATGTCATTGTGCACTTTCTTTTGAGTTATCATTAAAAGATTATTTGTTCACTTTCTAGTCTACTTTCAGTAAACAGTTTTACACTATTTTTGATTAATTATATTCAGCAAAAACATTAAAAAATCTTACCGACCACAAAATTTGGAACGATGACAAAAATAGACCTAAATATTGTCACAGTCTTGTCACATCTAGCACTTCCGGGTTTCCCCGTGTCTCCCCATTCCTTCCCACACCTGTCTTGTTAGTTGATTACCCAGTTAATTATGTCAGCTGATCCTCATTTGCCCTCGTGTATTTGAACCCTCATGTTTCCCTTGTCAGTGATTGTCTATGTTAGGTGGTAGTACGTGTGTGTTAAGTTATTCTCCCTCCGAGCTTGAGTTTTGCACCATCGCGTGCCTTTTAGTTTCTCCTTTGTTAATTAAAGTGTTTTTGTTTGAACCTTATCGTCTCCTGGCTTCTCCACATCACACACCTGCACCTAGTGATGGCCAAATGAAGCGTTTCGAAGCAGCTTTCTGATACAATTGTGTCAAATGGTTCATTACTCGAAGCTTCATTCAGATAGAAATTGCAGCGCCACCTCCTGGTGAAGTAAATGTAATGCAACAAAGCTGACAACCAATAAATGGAAGTAGGCTTATATGTTAACGCCCTGTTTATTATGTGTTTACCGAGGCGATCAAAGCTGAAACAGTGTTAGTGCTGTGAAACTCATTTATGTTGGTGAATTTGACCAATACTGATGATACTGAGACACTTTGATAAAACATTAAGCATGATGTGTGTGTGTAATTACTTCTTTAGACAAGGACAGAAGATCAGACCAGCTTAAAAAAAGTTGGAAACCATCACAGAAATTCTAATGGTTTCTATTAAAATACCAACGGGAACCATTGGCTTTTACCATTTAAACCGCTACAGAATAATTTTTTTGTAATGTGTTTGGGATATATTCCATTAGGATTCAATGCCCCCACCAATAGAACCCAACACACATCAGTAGAGACCACTATAATTCTCATTTCAACCAATAAAATTCCCATGAAAACCATTAAATCCAATAGAAATTCTGTAATGTTTTCTATAGTTTTTTTTTTTTTGCAGGGCAGTAGCCTATCATGCGTGAAAGCTTTATCTTGCTTAGCTGAGGGTTTTGAAGTTTTTGTCTTTGACGTATGTTTTTATGTAACAATGTTCGAATGTTCTTTAATTAATAATACAAATACATAAATAAAAATGTCGTAGAGGGTGTGCTTTGGGTACATGCAGAAGGCTTAGACAAAGTGTTCATGAAATAGTATGGTTTTAATTCATAAAAAATATTTTCTCCAGTCTTTGGTGAAAGGTGATTTGTCTTTTTCTTTTTCACTATTTCGCCAGATTTAGAGAACATTCTCTCGCATGGAACAGATGATGCATGAGTACACAAAAACAGTTTAGAAAGCTGTTATAAATGAGGATATATTGCTTTGAATATACAACAGTGAAATAAACTCAATCCACTCTCCTCAACAATAACGCAAATGCAAACACCGACTCCTACAACCCACGGTTTGGTTTCACTTTTATAAGAAATACAGCCGCCAGGTTTGAAACCCGTCAACACTGATCGGGCTGTCAGAGCAGTCAGGTGGTTCACTGCCGGAGTGAAGCAGTGTGTTTGCTTCAAACGTCATTTTCACGTGACTATTGACGTAGATACAGGCTCCGAAGCAGTGGTTCATTGCAAAGCCCGTTCGAGTTTGAAGCAAGCTTCGGAGCGTCGGTGTCAGACGTAACATCACTACCTGCACCCGGTGCCTTACATATATAAAACGCAAAGACAATATTTTCCAGTTAATGTATTTATATATTTATATAGAACACTTTTGAATTTGTATTGAACATTTTTTGTTTGTTCTAACAGGGGCCTTTCTGAGACGAATGAGGTACTACATGCCGCCCTCTCATAAGAGTTTCATTGAAGAAATCTCTAGTCAGCCGTCCCTGCGCAATTTCGTGCACCAGCAAGCGGATGAGCACCTGACGCACGCATTTGAACAGTGTGTGGCTCACTTGGTGGAGTTTAGAAATTACCACATCAACATTGTCACCCGTTTCATCACTATCCCGGCCTCTCGTGCCAGACAGCTCCATGCAAACAAAGGTTTGGTCGAGGAGCTCGACCCAGTCAAGAAAGCGCCAAGAGCACTGGAGGAAAGAGGTACTGGAGGTTCAGGGATCATGAACTTTCTGAAGACTGTGCGTAATGAAACTAAAGACGTCTACATCTCACAATGTACTAATGGGAACCAAGTCTTGCCAGACGCACCGATGACAGCGATACAGACGGCTGCATCTGAGCTCACAATAGAAGGAGAATAACACCAAAGTCTCTATGAACGGTGATTAGACAACCCACGATCATTAGTAAAAATTACATCTTTTTGCTCCACAAAAATTTCACAAGTGAAATGTCCAGTGAGTGGCACAAAATCATTACATGGTTAATCTGCAACAAATGAACATGAATCTGGTGATGTTTTAATAAAGGTGCAGTATGCAATTTCTGAGAAACGCTGTTGAAAGTGGATCAGACAGAGCATATTTTCTTATGAGCATATATTCTCATGTGCTTTTTAGTTCCTTGCCGTTTGTTTGTCATCTTCAGCTATGATAAAGAGACATCCACTTTTGCATTATGGTTGTAGAGCAATAAAGTGTGTTTGTTTGGGTTGATTTCAAATATTAACAGTATTTCTAAGAAATCACTTACTGCAACTTTAAATTGGTTGTATGGCTGCAGATTAAAAGATTAATGCTTTTGCACGTTTGAAAATAACATACAGAGCCACTTACATTGAACCCTACTCTAATCCTCACTGATAATATTAGAAAAGCTAACATAAAAACATCAGCTGTACCAAAATGGCTACTATTTGGGCACTAATGAGGGCACCGCCATTTGTAGTGGTGTCAGAAACCATACTGAATGATTTTGAGTGCACTCATTCAATCCCACCCGATGTATCCTCAACAGCTAGAAAATACCCATAATGCACTGTGATGGTTGTGCTGCATGAAGTCCCACGTCTGACCAGAAGATGGCTCTGCGTCTGAATCATCCTTCCCTTTTCCAAAACACTGGTCCAGTGTGGGTCCAGTGTAATATCATACGTGTATAAATTCCTTTTTAATTGATTATTTAATTGTTTCATTAAGTACATTTCAATGTCAGTTCCAGATACATCTTTTCATCACTACTGGAGCTGCCAGTTTGCTAAGTTTCAAATGATTATCAAACGGCACAAACAATGCAAACAGCAGAAACCATTTAGAGTCCAAATTCTCTCACTCATTTTCATCAAGAGGACTATATTATACAGCAAATAGTGAATGAGGGTACATGAGGTGATTTTGAACACAGCCATCAACTTGTGCTGAAGCAATCACGCAATTTGCTGTGTCATGGGACTCATAGTCTCTGAACGCTCTCAGGGCTTGATGCTTATTCTTTTCCAAAGAGCACATTAAAAACTTTAGGGCACCAAGGAAAATTTGTCAATTAATGTGTTTTTCCTTAATAGAGGCATACAAGAAGACTTTTTTTAAACAAAATGATTTAATTTAGTAGAATACAAAATGTACACTAGGTATTTAAATAGTTTCGCTAACTGTAATATGAAGTTAAATGCTTTTTCCTACAATGTCAGGGACAAAATCCCAGACAAAATCTACAAGAAATGGCAGATACATATTATTGTGTAACCAAAATACCACTACAGTAATCCCTTGCCCTCGTCACTCGTTCAAGTTCCGTGGCCTCAGTGCATCGCAGATTTTTCAAAAGTATTCATAGAAAAATAAAACTTCTAAAATACCGCCATATCGGCAGCCGTATTGCGGAAAGCAGCGTTGCTTCATCCTGATGCGAGACAAACGGTTTCCCATGATACCAGACAAAGGGAGAAACTCTCTCAGAGGCTTTGTACACGCCCACTACACTCAGACAAGACACGTGATTGGTTCCCGGCGCGAGATTGACCAATGAGAGCACGAGTGGATGTATCCGTGAGCTGATTTGCTGATTCTACTTTGCGGATTTTCAAGTAGGGATCACTGTAATAATCAAGGAGGAAAAATGTCAAATAATAATAAAATAATCCCAAAATGCATGAACCAGTTCAGCGCAAATCCTACAATGCAGCCAATTTCATTAGGTAAGGTTAGGGAGTGGCAAAGGGATTAGGGTTTAGTATTTGTTATAGCATTGTGTAGAACAAGGATGGGCAACTTTGGTCCTGAAGGGCCACTTTCCTGCAAGGTTTTGCTCCAACCCTAATTAAACACACCTGAATAAGCTAATCAAGCTCAATAAAGCTACAGGCAGGTGAGTTGTTGTTGTTGTTGCAGGGTTGGATATAAACTCTGCAGGACAGTGGCCCTACAGGGCCGATGTTACCTATTCCTGCTGTGTGCAATCAGCACTGTAACTGACATTACTAATGAAACCTTTAGAACTGGCTGCAGGGCACAGTTTGAGTTGAGCTGGTTTGGAAAATTAAATTAAATTCACGCTCCCAAAACACACAGGGACTCTTATTTTGAAATGAAGCTTTACTATTGCAGACTGCTTTTTGAAAAAGAGGAGGGAGAGCAAACATGCAATCCTACGACCATCCAAAACATATCACAACACTATAAAGTAAACACATTGTCAAAATTCATCAACAGTTAATCATAAGCAATCAATTGGCACTGCTCTAAAACCGCAAGCCTGCAGAACAGCGGTGCTTCTTAAAACATGCAGTGCTTATATTCATCTAATGAAATAATAGACCATAATCTTTAATAATAACAGTATAAGGCTTTATCTAGATTCTAAATTAGTGTGTTTGTTGTAGCATTTAAGATAATTAACCCTTGTGTGTCAATTTGAAAAGGACATAAATGTCCAACCTGCCATAGAAAGCTTTTCAGCACCAGCTCAAGTTTGGTCTCATTTTAAAGAAGACTCTTGCCAGATTTTTTAAAAGTAAAACAAAACAAAAAAGTTGTGGAGGTTTAAGTTTATGAATAGTATGAATATATTATGAAACATGTTGAACTCAAATGCAAAGACTCATCTACCCAGCAAGATCACTATGTTCACAGAATAGCTATGCAAATGAATCTGGTTATATGATGTCAATGTCAAAATGTATTCAGTTGCAAATCATGCACTATTGTAAAAGTGTTTTGAGGTCACAACATGTAACAATAAGTGTTGATTATTCAGTAACCCGCCTATAATTACAATTAGTGTGAACATGCCACCAGTCGTGATTTCAGCTTGAAACTGCAGTGAATTGTATGTATCGGTTTTTGCAAAAATTTTCTTCTTTCTTCCAATGACCACATGTTGCAACTTTACCTGCTACTTAGACATAATACTCTCAAACATTAACTGCAATAAATTAGTCTCATATCAGATTTAAAGACGAGATTCAATTATATACAGTGGGGACATATAATGTCTATATGTCTTTGAAGATGTAAATTGATTGACTTCCCATTACAAATGTTGTAATTTTGGTCGTGTCAAGTCAAGTCACATTTACATATATAGCGCTTTTTACAATACAGATTGTTTCAAAGCAGCTTTACATTGGTCACAATATAACAATAGGTGTGCATAATTATTAGGCAACTTCCTTTCCTTTGGCAAAATGGGTCAAAAGAAGGACTTGACAGGCTCAGAAAAGTCAAAAATAGTGAGATATAGTGCAGAGGGATACAGCAGTCTTAAAATAGCCAAGCTTTTGAAGCGTGATCATCGAACACACAAGCTGAAACATCAAGACTGGGCCAAGAAATATCTCAAGACTGATTTTTCTAAGGTTTTATGGACTGATGAAATGAGAGTGAGTCTTGATGGGCCCGTGGCTGGATTGGTAAAGGGCAGAGAGCTCCAGTCCGACTCAGACGCCAGCAAGGTGGAGGTGGAGTACTGGTTTGGGCTGGTATCATCAAAGATGAGCTTGTGGGGCCTTTTCGGGTTGAGGATGGAGTCAAGCTCAACTCCCAGTCCTACTGCCAGTTTCTGGAAGACACCTTCTTCAAGCAGTGGTACAGGAAGAAGTCTGCATCCTTCAAGAAAAACATGATTTTCATGCAGGACAATGCTCCATCACACGCGTCCAAGTACTCCACAGCGTGGCTGGCAAGAAAGGGTATAAAAGAAGAAAATCTAATGATATGGCCTCCTTGTTCACCTGATCTGAACCCCATTGAGCACCTGTGGTCCATCATCAAATGTGCGATTTACAAGGAGGGAAAACAGTACACCTCTCTGAACAGTGTCTGGGAGGCTGTGGTTGCTGCTGCACGCAATGTTGATGGTGAACAGATCAAAACACTGACAGAATCCATGGATGGCAGGCTTTTGAGTGTCTTTGCAAAGAAAGGTGGCTATATTGGTCACTGATTTGTTTTTGTTTGGTTTTTGAATGTCAGAAATGTATATTTGTGAATGTTGAGATGTTATATTGGTTTCACTGGTAAAAAATAAATAATTGAAATGGGTATAAATTTGTTTTTTGTTAAGTTGCCTAATAATTATGCACAGTAATAGTCACCTGGGGCCTCATGTACTAAGACTTGCGTTGAATTCATACTGAAACATCACTTACGGACAAAGCTGTGAATGTGCGAACGCACAAAAAAATCCAGATGTATCAATCTCTGCGTTCGAAGGATCCCGCGCATATTCTCTTCGTACATCCCGATTCACGTGAAATTGAGCACACATGCACGAGCACAACACTCCACCCAGTCTCCTCCCTTCATTAAACTGATTTAAATATGGTAATGAGTCCACTTGGGAAAAGGAAGCGGCACGAAAACGAAAGTGAAAGTACAGAAAGTGAATTGGAGGTGCTACTATCGGAGGTAGAAATTAGAAAAAAAAATATGAAAATATGGGGGAGTTTAGCTGATGCCGTCAATGCGGTTGGATCTGAAAGTTGCACTGTAAATGATCCTAAAAATAAATGGTCTTATAATTGTCTTTAGTGGATAACCGCGGTCTTCTGAAGGGTTGTTGTGTAATTAAAAACAATTATTATATATAATTGTTATATAATTAATTTAATTAAATGCAAATAAATAAAAATAAAAGTACTATTAGATAGAACCATAACTTTAAATGCATCACTCATCAAGAAGCCATCGCGCACTCTGCCAGCTACCAGCTGTCACCCAACCAAGCTTTTTGTAAGGATGTATGAATCATGGGTTGACCCAGGCCACCTTGCCACAATATTTTTTAGGCGTATTTGCGCATCACATATAATCTGCACATTTATTGAATGGAAATGTTTCCGATTCTCGTATGCAAATTCATCTTCAGATGGTGCCTTATTTGTGTGTGCAGTCGATCGCTCCGATTACATTAGGGAAACCGACTATCGCTGTAAATTGCATTTTAATGTTTGGCTGGTCAACTGCATCATGTGGGGACAGCTGGTTTTGCGCAGCTCAAATACGACTCGTTTATTCCTGAGCGGTCGGTCAGTTCCCTTTGGAAAGAATCAGTTGCCAGGAAACCAAGCGTTGTCGGCATCTGTAACGGAACGGGAATTTGCGTGTTTCCCCGCTGTCTCTCTCTCTAGATTCGGACCCATCTAGATTCGGAGGATAGCCCTTGGAAATCTGAAATGGCTAATAAGGCAGTCATCCTGGGCCAGGAAATCATTGTGGTCCCTAAAAAACTCGTTCTCTTCGGATTCTGCCATTAGCAATGTCCTCTAATATTGCCAAAGCTGCCATTGCCATAGACTAATTGTTCATTTTACCCTTCAATTTGCACGTGTTTTTATATGTTCTTACTTAATTGCATAATTTATAGAATATTCCCATAAGGCTTGTGTGACAATATATATATATATATATATATATTTATATATATATAAATGATTTTATACATTGCAAATAAATAGCAATGCTTCACACAGACTTATAGAAAAATTCGTTGTGTCATGTTTGCAGCTTCACTTCATTGCCTGTAGTAGTCGCCAATGGACAAAACAATGAGATATGTACTTACGCCTGACATGAACTTGCCGTGGAGAAACGCACATTGTCACGTTAGTTTCACTTTTAGTACATCCGACCGTGAGCGTGAAAGCTGGCGAACGCAACGTTTTTGTGCGTAAGTAGTGTTGATACATGAGGCCCCTGCACACACAGATATCCCCCTAAAATAGCTAAAACTAAAAACTACTTAAAATATTGATACAAAAATATTCAGCTTTGATATTAATGAGTTTGTGTTCAGTGAGAACATGGTTGATGTTCAATAATAAAATTAATCCTCAAAAATACAACTTGCCTAATAATTCTGCACTCCCTGTATAAACAAAGTTTGTTTGGCTGAACAGCAGCCTTAAAAGAGCAGGCGAATTAATACAATTGATGAATTTTAAGTGTTACGTTTCCTAAACATTAGTTTAGTATGTGCTGCACATTATTTACCGTATGTACTTACAGCGATGGTAAATCCATCAGAGCTTTTTCTGTTGCTGACTCACTTACTTTAGTCTTGGAAAACTGGAAAACAGACATTCCTTTGTCATTACATGCAATTAATTATCCTGCTTTGAAACCATAATCCAATCAAAACCCATAGTAAACCTTTTTACTTGAACCATGCATGTTTTGTAGCCTCCCTTCAATGAAAATTAGTGTTATGTACTTTTTGTGGCAAAGAATGCCACGATTTCAAGCCAAACCATAATTTGAACCATCAACTTCAGTTGCCATTATATGCAACCACTAATCTTTCCATTTCATTTAAATCAGAATGCAAAATATGTCCCATGTCTCACTCTGGGTAGTTTGATTCAAACCATGAGCCTCGATTCCTAAATGACAATTGACTGTAATGTGACTGCTCTCATGCTAGAAAGCTTTCCATTCACAGATGCTTATTTTTAGTAAATGACTTTCAATAAGTAGCGTTTCAATAAGTAGCGTTTGCCTTTGCCTTTTTGGATGAATAAAGATCCTACTGTAATTGTATAATTCTCTGCAAAGATTATGCATGAATCTTGTTGCTAATTTTCATGGTTATTTTATCCTGTGGTAAACTCATTGATGAAGTACAGTGTGCAGTAAGTACAGACATACAGTACAATGCTGGTAATTACTCAGCTCCTCCCATTTAATGTGAAGAGTAACTTACGGAAGAATGTTTCTGCCTCAGAGTAAAATAGGTTTTTGTGTGATAAATAAGAAGTTAAATCATATCGCAGTCGTCACCTTTACTTATATAGCTTTTTTTTTTTTTTACTATAGAGATTGTTTCAAAGCTGCTTTACAGTGGTCACAGGAAAACAATTAAAAAAAGTTTGTTTTGGCTGAACAGCAGCTCTAGAAGAGCAGGCCAATAAATAATATTGCTGAAAATTAAGTGTTAAGTGTCCTCAACTAAGCAAGACAGTGGCAAGGAACCATGAATGAATGACTGAAGAACAGAATGGAGAAAAAAACAGGCTCAGTTGGGGGACCAGTTCTCCTCTTGCCAACAGCCAAACAGTGCATGTGTAATGATTAATAGACAGGATCGTGTGCGATGCGGAATACAGATGATGAGGAGAACAGGATCCAAACTCCAAATGACTTTAATAATAATAAACCAAAACAAAAGACTTTAAATTCAAAACAAATAAGCACACTTGTGCAAAAACTAAACCTAAACAAAAACTCTAGGAACTCAGGAAGACAGGCAGAACATCCACACACTAGACCATAACTTCATTAACAACTGACAAACACAAGGGAAACGCAAGAGTGATTTATACACAAGGGAAAATCACAAACACCTGGGAGACTAACGATTAAGTGATTACATGACAAGTGCAGGGAGTGAAACAATGACAAGACTGACAGGAGGTGACAAAGAAGACCCAGACAGACAGGAACCAGTGTTACAGCATGATATTATTGTTACAACCCCTTGGCTATTAAAGGTCTAGGGATTTTGGGAGGGGAACATTTTGAACAGAGTTAAAATACTGCAGTAAAGACCACTGTGTGTGACTTGAGAATAAACGGAGACCAGTCAAATACTGAAAATGAAATCACCATTTAATAAATATCACCCAAAACCACAAAAGAAAAAGTAACCCAATAACGAATATAAGAAAATTAACCAACAAAGATATCAGGGGAGAACAAAAGGAACCCTGGATTGTGCCAAACAAACGAAAGTAATATGATCAAAATAATCTTACTAAACTATTATCAACTAATCCTAAACTAAAGAAAAGAAAGTAAAGAAAAAGTCTTCAGCGCCCAAGACGCCCTAAACTTCCCTACACTTTCTAACAAAACAGAAAAATACAAAATGTGGCACAAATCCTCTTACCTAGTGTTTTTAACAGAAAACATTCCTACGTGTGCAGGTGTAAGTCATGTGACATCTTGCCTAATACCTTTTGTCTCCACCCAACTCGACTGAGATAAGCATTTTCCTCACAGTTTCTCAACAAGAGGGGAGTACCAAAAGATGAACAACATGACAAAAGAATTCTCCCGATAACAAACCAACACTAAGTTAAACAAAAGCAAAATCATCAACAACAACAAAAGTCAAACAAAACAAGACAATCAATCTCTTTCCCCTCTCCCTCCGGTGCAGCAGTCCGCTCCTTATGAAGGGTGTTCCGCAGGTGTTTGTCGTTAGAGCTAATGAGAACACGCCTTCCAGGTAACAGCCAATCATGGACGTCTGGTGTGATGGACAGTTCAGGCAGCCTATCAGGCAGACCTGCCAGTAAAAAGGGACAGACACTACAACAAAACAGAGAAAGCAAATAACCAAAAAACTCTTACGTCCCTAGGGACGTAACAATTATATTGACAACATCTAAGTTAAAAATATTAAATCCAGTTCCGCCTGGTTGGAGATCGGGTTCATGAGGCCTTCACAGGTGAGGGTCTAGTAAAATCACGGTCTCTGTAGACACATCAGAGCTTTGTTGTGGTTATTTTGAGCTGCAGGGTCGTCATTGAGATCAAGGTTCTCCATATGTTGTAATTTAGATATATTTTTAAAATGGAAGAATGTGCTTTTACAGATGCTAGAAACGTGGCTTTCAAATGAAAGATTGGCATCAAAATGCAAACCCAGGTTTGATGATCATCATCAACTGATGAAGACTTGACAGAGCAGCCATTGAGTGTCGGAAACTCTGAATCTCTGTTTTTTCAGAATCAAGCAGTAGAAAATGACTATCCAAATTTTTTTATCAGTTATATATTCCGTTAATTTTGTGAATTGGGACATTTAATCAGGATGAGAAGAAATATAGAGCTGAGTATCATCAGCGTAACAGTGAAAGCTAATGACATGCTCCCTAATAATTGCTCTCAAAGGAAGCATGTACAGGGTGAAAAGCAACGGTTGTCCTAGTACTGAACCTTGAGGAACTCCATACTGAACCCGTGACCGATATGACATCTCCTCATTTACTGCTACAAATTGATAACGGTCAGATAAGTATGACTTGAACCAGGCTAATGCAACTCCACTAATGCCAACATAATTTTCAAGTCTATTCAAAAGAATGTTGTGGTCGATAGTATAAAATGACAGAGAGATACAACCACGATCGGATGATAAGAGCAAATCATTTGTAACTCTAATGAGAGCAGTCTCAGTACTATGATATGGTCTAAATCCTGACTGGAAATCCTTGTAGATACCGTTTCTTTCCAAAAAAAAGGAAAACAGAGTTCTGAATATATTGCCTTTTCTAGAATCTTTGACAGAAAAGGTAGGTACGATGGTTTGATTGGTCTGTAATTAACTAATTCTGCAAGATCACGTTGTGGTTTTTTAATAAGCGGTTTAACTATCGCCAGCTTAAAGGTTTTTGGTACATATCCTAATGACAAAAACTAATTAATAATATTAAGAAGATTATCTGTGATCTATGACTGGAAGCATCTCTTTCAGTAGCTTGGCTGGTATCAGGTCTAGCATACATGTTGTTGATTTTGATGATTTAATGAGTTTAGAAAATTCTTCCTCTCCTATAGCAATAAAAGGGTGGAAATTTTCTTCAGGGACAGTACAATTCACTGTACTTTGTCACACCGTAGTAGACGGTTGCATGGTTATAATTTTCTCTCTAAAATTATCTTGTTAATAAAGATAGCATAGCATCTGGGATTGAAGCTTTATTTCTTGTTAATGTAGTCAAATAAATACCTAGGGTTGTATTTTGTATAAAGTGACAATTGCGAGACTGTCAGTCATGTTTTTTTTCTTACAGGAAGAATTTTTTCATTCAGCACATCCCTTTAGGGGCTCCGTACGAGGATGAAACTAACTTAAATGCATCCGAAATTACATACTTCCCTACTATATATTAGGCAATGTCCACATTCACAGTGCTCATAAAACAGAAGGCAAAATATACCTAGATGTCCTACAACTTCAAGTGAGATTCTGAAGTGTGCATATGATGAAGTCTTTACTATGCCATGAGGCCACGGGAGAGGATTAGTGAATGGGGGCGACACTGATAGTTCATGTGACAATGACAACAATGACAGTGGGAGGAGCAAGGGCCGCCAGCCAGTCTCCAGATACCAGCCAGAATCAGGCCCTAGGGCGGAGTTGAAGGTGGGAGGAGCCATTGTGATGGCCAGGTGGTGGACGGAGCCCTGGGGATGACCGACTTCGAAAACGTCCTCACAGAAGGTCCAGATGAAGCCGATGAACCAAAGAGCCCACACGAGACCGCGGGCCCTGGAGACTGAGGTGGAACCGCGGCGACGAGCATCCGAGGTGAAGCCGGAGAAATGTAGGACAGAGGCAGAGCCGGTGGGACTGAGGATGAAGGCGTAGCCGGGGGAAAGGGGGAGCCAGACGAAGTCGAAGGTGGAGGCAAGGTGATGACTAACCAAGGCAGAGCCGGAGGTATGAGGGAGTCCGGTGGAGCCGTATGGCCAAAATTCTTTGGTGGAGCAGAGGGATGGTGGAGCCATGGTGGAGCCGATGTGTCAACGTCCGAGGTGGAGCGATGGGAACAGTGGTTGGAGGTGGAATCCAGGGGACCTCTGTGCCTGATGAGGTTTGTGGACCGGCAACGCACCGGCTCTCAGGTGTTGATGGAGCTAGTGATGAGGCGTCGGACACCGCCAGAGGCGGGGCCGATTGATGGACTGTATGAGAAGGTGGGAGAGGGAGGCTGGGTGGGGAAACAGGAGAGACAGAAGACATAACAGGCTGTTCAGGGCTGTGAACCAGCGGGAAAAACAGGGGAAAAAACTGATCATACAATCCAAAACACAGTCCAGTAATCACACAGAATTTATCCACCGCGGTGATGTCGTGGGCGGGTCTCTCCTCCCAGCCCTCAAGCGCCACTAATCACCCCTTGTCGACGGATGGCGTTGCTGTCTCATGCACCTGGTCAGACATCTGCTGTGGGTCCAGTTCTGGAGTGATGACTCTCTCTGACAGCTGTCTCAGTTCGGGCTCATTACTCACGATGGTGTGGTTTTTACTGTCTGATTCTATGTAATTATTTAATGGACACATATATGATTATATTAAATATACTGTTCCCTTTAAGGGATAGTCCTCACAAAAATGAAAAAAATAAAATAAAATTATTCACCGTCAAGTTGTATTATTATATATATTGTGCTGTATGGAACAGGTTGAACAGAAAATAAGATATTTTGAAGAATGTTAGAGACCAAACAGTTGATTGACTTTTTTCCCTTGAGTTTTTCCCCCCGACACTATGACAGTCAATAGGGTCCATCAAGTGTTTGTGACTTTCTTCAAATTATCACATTGTGATATGACACACATTTTGGATGAACTATCAATTTAAAAAGCATCATTGCAGTCAGCTTTTATTTAGGACTTTGACTGTGGTTCCCATGATGCATGTGCAGCTTGGAAAGTTTCAGTTAGTGTTTTTGCTGAGCTCATGTTCTGCTTGCTATAGTTACCAGTTCTATAGCAACAGCAGGTAATGGTGTAGTTCTGTTAGCCCAACATAGGAGAAACTACAGCTCACCTAATAACACACAAAAACATTCTCTTTCATCATCCTATAGTGTGTATAGAGAGGTTTTACTCTGAATCACGGCTTTGGGTGTGTAGTTCCTTTGGGCATTCATGTACTGATTCGAGAATCAGCTTTCCTATGGGATGATATTTTCTCTTATAGGGTGGTAAGGTGTGTCTAGGCCAGCGACATCCAGGCCTGGTGTTAAATATGATCTTGATGCGACCCACGCTTATGAAGCTCATGGTTTATGGTTCATATCTAAGTAATTCACAGATCATTTGAAAAGTCATGTCTTAACATGTAATGTTATATTGATAAACGTGAAACTAAGGGTGTTGGTTTCAATCAAGCACGGCTAAGAATTTCCCACAGCTCATTGCCTAAAGGATGAATAATGACATGGAGGGCGGAGCATGTTACGCCCTTTATGAGATTCTCATTGTTTCCAAAAACGTCACGTGAATCCCACAAAGATACAATACAATACATAAATCCAGAGGCTTATTTTAAAGTCTATACAACAGCAACCTCAAGATATGAAGTTAGTTCTATTTCTATAAACGAATACCCTTGTGGAAAAATGTACTTCATTGTAATAATGTGCCCTTGTAGTGTACTTCAACTCTTACAGGTATATGTTTTTAACTGTCCTTGTAGATAAAATATTACTGAAATATTTCTTAAATGTGCTCTTTGTAATAATGTGAAATTAAAAGTTTTACTTTAAAGTATACATTAAAATAATTATGTCTTTTGTTGTGCTTTCAATAACCATAAACAACCATAGAACACACATGATTTTTAGTTTAGTTTTTTATTTTAGATATGCAATGTGTTCTTGTAATCAAAATGATCTTGTGTTGTCGACTATCTTTAGAATTGTTTCATTGGCTTTTGGATTATGCAGTTTTTAAATGCTCAAGCTCTTTAAAGCAGGATAGATTCCCATTGGCTCCCAATGTTATTGATCAGCTGGAAAAGTTCTGAAAGGAATTCCATTATAGAATTATAGTTGTGGATCCTGCTATTATTTTGAATTTAGAAAGATTTTTAAAACTATATTGTTATAATCACAGTTATCATTCTTGTTGTGAACAGTCCTTTAGACCGATTATAGTATGTCACTTCTCAGAAATTCTGCAAGAAATTCTGGTACACTAAGTGGATTCAACATGCTGATTTGGCCAAAAAAACAACGACAAAAAACCCCAAAGGTGTTCGACTAGAGCCAATGGTGCGTAAACACACTAACAAAACTAAAACCAACAACAGTCAAAAATGGCCAGACATTGTCAACCGTCGGCTTGGTGTGTCCAGGCCTATAAAAATGTACATACTCTGTATATGTTTGCTAACAACAAAAGGCATATGTGCACCAACTAACAGCAAAGATTTACCAGTATGCAATAAAAAAAAACACCTTCGATTCTCTATACAAACCTTTATTACATTTAAATTATATTCTCCAACATTGCAAACACAATTTTGCTCACAGCGTAAACAGTCATAACATATTCATGAGGTCATCACGCCGTACTAGATTGCATACTTTCTTGCATTCTGCCCATCTAATGTGCTTTCTCAACAAATTCGGCTTCGTTCAGTCTTTTAATAACCGGGTTCTTCAATCCGCAGCGGCACTGAGCAGAATGCACATCAGGATAGTGTGTGTGTGTATGTGTGTGTTCATCTAAGCCTCATACTCATTAAAACCAATAAAATCAGAGAAGGCGGGCTTTATGTGCACACAGAAGCGGATGAGGCTTTGAGATGTTGGTGGACCCACGGCAGCACTCGCTGCTCATTGAGAAGTGTAAGAACGATATGTGCTTTCACTTCAGAGAGTGCTGCGCGCCGTTGTGAAAGAAGCGTCACTGACAGAGCGACCATACGGACCTCGATCCACGTGCAACGCAAACTCAGCACATGCGCAGTGAACTCGGTACCATCATGAGTCACGAGATAACCATGTGAAGTAGCGAATTTGTCCCTCTTTTGTGCTCGAGATATCAGGGTTCGACGACATAAAAGAATCGACATAACCCATAAGAAAATGCTAAGACAAATAGTCAAGTCAAGTCACCTTTACTTATATAGCGCTTTTTACAATACAGATTGTTTCAAAGCAGTTTTACAGTGGTCACAGGAAAACAGTATAAACAAAGTTTGTTTGGCTGAACAGCAGCCTTAAAAGAGCAGGCGAATTAATACATTTGAAGAAAATTAAGTGTTAAGTTTTGATTATTGATTGATTTGATTGATTGATTGATTGATTGATTGATTGATTGATAGTTTGACTATTATATTGATAACAATTCAAGTCCAATATTAAGTCCAATTTGGTCCGATTGTAGATGGTTTCATGATCGTCACAGAGGAGGGTTTAGTAGAGTCACGGTCTCCGCAGACACTTCAGGGCAGTGCTGTGCTCGTGTCCAGGTCCTTCATCTGATCTGGATACGGCCCGGATCCGGCTGACCACGGTAACCTCGGAATAAACAGAGACCAATATCAGCGTAGATGCCATTCTTCTTCTGATGTATCGAGTACATCAGGTGTTATGGGAATGTTTCCGGTTCCAGCTGACCTAAATTATGCAGCCTAACGATCATTTTACATGATTTGGATTAAGAATTTATGTATAATGTGTTATGTGTATGCCAGGTTGAAGAGATGTGTTTTTAGTCTAGATTTAAACTGACAGTGTGTGTCTGCTTCCCGAACTGTAATAGGAAGACTGTTCCAGAGTTTAGGAGCTAAATAGGAAAAGGATCGACCGCCAGCAGTTGACTTTGATATTCTAGGTATTATAAGCTGGTCAGTATTTTGGGATCGCAATAGACGTGAAGGACTATGTGTTAAGAGATCGCTCAAGTACTGTGGAGCTAAACCATTTAATGCTTTAATTTTGGACCAGCTGGAATTTGTATATTAAGCATGCAGGGCAACCACCTAGTAAAGCATTACAATAATCTAGCCTTGAACTCATGAACGCATGAACTAACTTTTCCGCATTTGTCTTAGAGAGCATATGTCGCAATTTAGATATATTTTTAAGATGGAAGAACGCCGTTTTACAGATGCTAGAAACGTGGCTTTCAAATGAAAGATTGGTATCAAAGAGCACACCCAGGTTTCTAACTGACGACGAAGACTTGACAGAGCAGCCATCGAGTGTTAGACAGTAGTCTAGATTATTATTTGCTGAACTTTTTGGTCTAATAATTAGAATCTCTGTTTTTTCAGAATTAAGCAGTAGAAAGTTATTAGTCATCCAATTTTTTATGTCAGTTATGCATTCTTTTAATTTAGTGAGTTGGTACGTTTCATCAGGATGAGAAGAAATATAGAGCTGAGTATCATCAGCGTAACAAAGCTAATGCCATGCTTCCTAATAATTGCACCCAAAGGAAGCATGTACTAAATAGAAGACATTGTACTAGACAGTGTACTACATTCACTCAGAAATCACCTTTTTCAAGGCAAGTAAAAGCTTTTAAAAATAACAAGAGGGTATTACTGATGTATTTTATGTGGAATAAAACATAAAAATGTGTTAACTACAGACCTTCAGGCATTGACTTCAGGATTATGAAATTATTGGAAGTTTCCTGGTTTTGGCCAACAAAAATACACAATTTCTTCAGCCCTATTAATTCCCCAGCCTCATTGCATTGCATAATGGGATTGGCTTCCCTATGAATGACACATGTAATGCTGCCTTAGATCTAAAGAAGGTATAACGTTTAGCTGCCTAACTTTTGGCATAAGTGCTTTGATAAAGCTCCCTAGATACAAAAAATGGTAACTATGAACAAGGCTGTAACTTTTTTTGCATACATACTTTAGCACAGGGCATAAGGAAACGACTTGCAGCTATACACTTCCATCCGGCTTTCCATATAGCAGCTGTGCGTAGGAAAAGGAAAAGGGAATTAGCCTGCGGGAGCAGTTTTGCTGAAGCGCTTATCTAGGATCAGAATAGCCCTGTGCTGAACCCACGCTTACCCCCAGCACAGCACAAAACTTAATCTACCGGACCCGGCCTGAGATTTACACTATACTCTCTACTATATGCAATAGATGGAAAGATAGATAGAGAGATGTGCTGCATTTATCTGAGATTTTCTATGCCAAAGTCCACCCACGGGTTCTTTCTTTTCCTGCTTTACCTCGTCCATTCTCTCTGATTCACTCTTCCTTAAACCATCTCTTATGGAAAACAGAGATATGGATATTGCAGGGACGACTAGGTCATACAGTATTTGCACACACGCACATAGTGTACAGCCGCACCAGAAATTATTTGGATACGTAAAGCCACGCTGAAACATGCATGAATTAAATTAGATAACAAAATATAAACGCAAAGTTTGGGTTTATATCTGCATCTGCAAATAAATGCAGCACAATTCTGACTTTTAACCAATTAGCCTCAAGTCGCTCCCTAAATTCAAATATACATACTTCTCTGCTTGCAGAATGACGGCAGGATATCTGAAAACTCTGCATGTGATAGTAATTTGGTATATTTTTTTAAATCAAATGCAAAGACAAATAAGTAATGTTACATTTATATAGCTTTACATAGTACAGGGGAATCTCCTCAACCACCACCAATGTGCAGCATCCACCTGGATGATGCGACGGCAGCCATATTGCACCAGAACACTCACCACACATCAGCTTATTGGTGGAGAGGAGACAGAGTGAGAGAGCCAATTAAAGTATGGGGGGGATTAGTAGGCCATGATGGACCAAGGCCAATGGGCAAATTTGGCCAGGACGCCGGGTTAAACCCCTACTCTTGCGAAAGACATCCTGGGATTTTTAATGACCACAGAGAGTCAGGACCTTGGTTTAACGTCTCATCCGAAAGACGGGGCTTGTTGCAGTACAGTGTCCCCGTCACTATACTGGGGCGGTAGGACCCACACAGACCACAGGGTGAGCACCCCCTGCTGGCCTCCTAACACCACTTCCAGCAGCAACCTAGTTTTTCCCAGGAGGTCTCCCATCCAGGTACTGACCAGCTCAACCCTGCTTAGCTTCAGTGGGCAACCAGTCTTAGGCTACAGGGTGATATGGCTGCTGGCGTCAATAAGTGCATTTAAGTATGGATTATGTGCCTAAATTCTTATCTGCGCTCAGCTGGATGTGTGATGCAATGGGTAGGTCTGGATCTATTAATTTATTAAAAATGAAATTCATAAATGCAGTCATTTGAATACAGTAATCCCTCGCCACTTCAAGTTTCTCGGCCTCAGTACATCGCGGGTTTTCCAAAAATATTTATCGAAAAATTCAAATAAAAAAATACCGCCATATCGGCAGCCGTATTGTGGAAAGCAGCGTTGTTTCATCGTGATGGGAGAGAAACGGTTTCCCAGGATGCCAGACAAAGGGAGAAACTCTCTCAGAGGCTTTGTACACGCCCACAGCACTCAGACAAGACACGTGATTGGTTCCCGGCACGAGATCGACGAATGAGAGCATGAGGGGATGTATCCCGTGAGCTGATTGGCTGATCCTACTTCCCGGATTTTCACCTATCGCTGGGAGTTCCGGTCCACATTAACCACGATAAAAGAGGGATCACTTTATGATCATAAGTTTTTAATATGGGGTTTACAGGAAATTATTAGAAAGGTATGGTTTTGACATTTGTCAATGACACTTTTTATGAAAGATTGGTGCAGTTGCTTTTATATGGCCAAAAGTTTAAATTCTGAATGGTTCTGAATCTGATTCAATGAGATTTATACTACTTCCATAAGATGATATTTCCATATACAAGTTACCACTCTATAGCTCTTAATAAACTGTCTAAATAAGATATTTAAGCACTTAGTTCTAGGATCATGTACAAGTAAAGGTTCATCAAACGCCTGATGTATCATATCTCATACTCACATAAACAAAGTTGTTTACCTTATAAAGATCAGTAAAAATTTCATTGCAAAAAGATTTATAATCATCAGCTTGATAATTTGGAGGCTTTAGAACTTTGTGTTTCATTTATAAATCACATAAAACGTGTTTAAGTACGATTATTTGCTTAATTTCTTTACAATGGAAACTCTTATTAGTCATTGACTCAAGTAGCTTTAAATGAGGTTGTGCATATTTATTCCTGCACGGTCTGCCTCTCTTTCTCTCTCTCACTTGCCATCTATCTCACATCTCACATCATGACAGAATATGCAAATTTTGACTCATGAGTTGGATTACCCAATAAAAGTAGCCTGGAGAGCAATGATCATCACGGGATGACAAAACAGTTCCAAATAAACTGCTATCACTGTGGAAATCCCTCCATGTTTGATGACACATTGCAGGCCTGTTGCGAACGGAGCGCATTGACGCCATCCCAACACATACGTGCATTCATACAAATGTGCTCAACAAGGATATGAGTTTTACAGGCTCACTGGGTGAAAGGTCAAAATAAGATACTAGAACAATGAGATGGAGGGACAGTGACACTGAGGTGGAACCGGGGACCAGCGCACTACTTTTTTGTCTAATGACTTGCTTCCTCTTCAGCCAAGGCAAATAAAGCGATTTCCGTATTGCCCAAGATCGCTGCACTCCCTGACAACACACCCACAAACACAGCAGCATCACTAAGGATGTACTCATTGTATGTTGTGAGTAATAGTAGTCTGGGGGGGATGTTGAACACAATGTAAAGACGCATGTGCCGATGTGCGGCACGAACCGAGAACGTCTCCCGTGTGGTTGCCTCACCCAAGTTCCCAGGTCAGAACTCTATGGAATTCCTTCCATTTCATTCTATTTTGCCTGTTCAGTATTCGCCTCTTTTTTTCCCAGTCCACATTTGCAGTGAAACCTGCTCTGTTAGGTGTGGCGTGCAGAGCTTGTGAGATTGTTTGTTTAGAGGGTAATGCAGGGAGCTTTCCCTTAAAGAGACATCCTGACCTCTGGGTCAAGCTGCAAAAACGTCACTAAACAACACAAAAGCTGCATATGACTCATATTCACAAGTCTTGTGAAGCCATAGGATCCAATTTTGAGTCAGGAGCTTTGTCCGTTTTGGAGGTTTTACAGTTGTGGGCCTAGAAAGGTTACAAGCTAGCTAGGCTTGAGACATTTTAATACAATTTTAATAATTAACAAAGAATACCGCAAAGTTCTTTGAAATGTACTGTTAGGTTGTGTTCACACTTGGCATGTTTGGTTTGATTAAAATGAACCCTGGTGCGATTGCTCTGTTCGTGCGGTTCGTCTGAATAAGTGTGAATGCTGCCACCTGAACCCTGGTGCAAACAAACAAGAAAGACCAAGGCCGTTCGGTCGTTCAAGATCGGTCTTTCTCTGCGCTTCCAAACAAACTCTGTTTCGGTTCAAAGGAAATTTGTGCGCAACATGAACCTAAGACATGTAAACTGACCAAAAACCAGACATGATGTCACAAGATGCGACCCTGAAAGAGTCAGAAAGAGCCCATCACAGTTCTGTACAGGCGTTCTCCTTGCAGCAGATTTTCATTTGTGTGTTTGATGGGGGGATTTCTGATGCTGTTTTGACTCCTTTACACATTTTATAAGCTCTTCACGAGATCTCATCAGGTAAAATGCCATCACAACTGTATGCACACTAGAGGTTGAATGACCTCTGCATTTTTGAAGTCGATAGTTGACACATGGACGTTGACTAATTGGCATTAATAAAAAAAGTAATAATAAAATTTATTATATTAAATTAATAAAAAAGAGATGGGAAACTGTAATGTACTATCTAGTTAATGTTCAAGTACATGTTTAAGTACTGTAAACTTTCTGTAGTAAATATACTAATATCATTGGTGTACATGAAAGTGTACTGTTTCAACACTACTTAGTACTAAATTGGTCCACTTTTCGTTTATGTAAAAATACATGTTTTAGTAGTTTTCTTTAAGTGAACACAACATCATACGTATAGTATACTATATATATTTTTGCACTTTAAGTATACTACTATTTTTACGATACTATATTTATTTTTGCTTCCTGTATTCTCTTTCATCAACATCTGAATGTGGTTTCATAGTTTCACAAAAAAAGAAATGTTTTGAATGAAAAGCTGAGAAAATCACATATTTGTCAAAGTCTACATCCAGATGGGATTCAGAACGATGATCAAAACACAGATGGAGTCAATCAAGTCCATTAATACCCCTGAAGCTTAACAGTCGTTTCCTCTTCATATTTTTCATTTTCAAAATTTTATTTAAATATCATACATTTGTCATTTATTGATTTGATTACTTTTCATCATTACATTACATTATTTTTAAATTATTTAAAATCTTATAAACTATTTTTATAATTTTAATCAGGATTCACAAATTAATTTCAGGACTTTTTGTTTTACGTTATGCCCAAAATATCAAAAGAAATTAGAACATTGTCAGGTGCATTAAAGTCATTGTGTGTATGAATTAAAAAAATGTTATGTATTCAATAATGAAATAACCGATTGACAAAAAAATTAAATTGAAGATTACAAGATAGACCTAATATTACGTTTTGCATTGATGAAAACAAGGCTGTGAGAGATAGACATTATACAGCATACAGCATAAAGGTCCTAGATCACATGCCATTTTCATTGCTCAATTTTATTAAGTCTACTATTCATGAGTAGAATGGTAGTGTGATTTTCACAGTCTTGTCTCATTGCGTCTGTCACATCCAGGTTCCTTTGTGTATCTTCCAGGTCTTACACGCTCCCGTCTCTGTCTAATCACTTCCCAAGTCTTGTCAGTTATTCCTAATCCTGTGTTTGTTATAAATACCCTCCCTCGTCTTTGTGAGTTGTTAACATTTCTAATGTCAGGTAATGTGTGGATGTCTCCTGTGGTCCATGTTTCCTGTTTACTTTCGAGTGTGGCGTTTTGTTTTCATTTGTTAAATAAAGAGCTTTCAGTTTGAATCCCCGAGTCTCCACGTTCTCTCCGCATCGCACACTGTGTGACAGTGATGTTCCGAACATAGAGACAGTAATGTTAGGGAATACCAGAACTCAGAGTTACTGATGACTGATCAGTAGTGAATAACAAAGTCCTCTCCTTTAACCAGGTAGCTTGGGACATTGAGTGGAGGAAACTGAAGAGCACACACTTCTGTAAGGGTAAGGAACAGGTAAGGATTCATGGGTAGGTAATTGGAGAGTCAAGTCAAATCACATTTATTTATATAGCACTTTTTACAATAGAGATTGTTTAAAAGCAGAAACAGAGTCTTACTAGGAGAATGGTGGAGGCATACGAGATCTCAGGAGAATAACTTAGAATCCACAAGAGACAACATCAGTAGTGCAGGAAGGTACATTCACCTAAAGGATTATTAGGAACACCTGTTCAATTTCTCATTAATGCAATTATCTAATCAACCAATCACATGGCAGCTGCTTCACTGCATTTAGGGGTTGTTCCTGGTCAGGACAATCTCCTGAACTCCAAACTGAATGTCAGAATGGGAAAGAAAGGTGATTTCAGCAGTTTTGAGCGTGGCATGGTTGTTGCTGCCAGACGGGCCGGTCTGAGTGTTTCACAATCTGCTCACTTACTGGGATTTTCACGCACAACCATTTCTAGGGTTTACAAAGAATGCTGTGAAAAGGGAAAAAGTATGTAACAGTCCTGTGGGCGAAAGCGCCTTGTTGATGCTAGAGGTCAGAGGTCATGGGCCGACTGATTCAAGCTGATAGAAGAGCAACTTTGACTGAAATAACCACTCATTACAACAGAGGTTTGCAGCAAAGCATTTGTGAAGCACAACACGCACAACCTTGAGGCGGATGGGCTACAACAGCAGAACACCCCACCGGTGCCACTCATCTCCACTACAAATAGCAAAAAGAGGCACAATTTGCACGAGTCACCAAAATTGGACAGTTGAAGACTGGAAAAATGTTGCCTGGTCTGATGAGTCTCGATTTCTGTTGAGACATTCAGATGGTAGAGTCAGAATTTGTCGTAAACAGAATAAGAACATGGATCCATCATGCCTTGTTACCACTGTGCAGGCTGGTGGTGGTGGTGTAATGGTGTGGGGGATGTTTACTTGGCAGACTCTAGGCACCTTGGTGTCAATTGGGCATCGTTTAAATGCCACGGCCTACCTGAGCATTGTTTCTGACCCTGTCCATCCCTTTACCCACCCACCATGGTCATAAACATTGGACCATGGACATTGGTCATTGGTTTTATTTGCAGTTGTAAGTTGTTGTGTTTCCACTCAACACAACAACTTTTTTCTGTTCTTGTTGTTCCTCTTATCTTCAATGACTCTGTTCAATCACCACTTGTATCACAATCAATTTAAAAAGTCAACGTATGTGATGTTATCTTACAATTTTCAGTTGTATTAAAAATTCAACATTCAAGATAACTTTGACCAATGAGTGAAAGTAACTTCGAAGAAAGCTAACTGCAGAAGTGGAGAAAGTGAGTGCAGAGTCAAATCAATCAAGTAATCTTAATTTGGGTTTTCTGAGTGACAAAGGAAAAGAATGTGACAAGTACAGATAATTAGCTTTTTATAATTAAGTTAAATTCATGGAAATTAAGTTGTTAACTAAAATGGGTTGGTTAGTAAGAATAACAGTGAACCTAATATCCCATCTAAACCCTGTATATGTCTCTTCAAAAGTGTTCAAACCACTAACATCTCTGATAAAGGATGACGTTTATGATTCAAAAACTGCATTCCCTCTCTCTCTCAGTCATTCTCTCCTTCTCTCACCATATTTCTCTTGCCATGATCTCATCTTCATCATCATTTTCCTTTTTCCGCTAATGCATATGCAGCACCACCTGGAAGGCCAGCGCCCACTCTTCTCCTTATCAGATGCTTACCATCCGGGTGATACACACACACGTGCAGTGAATAATATGGGAAGCATATTCCACATAGATAAGTCAGATTACAAAGCAGGTAATCGAAGATAAACTCAAAGGCCAATCTGTGATGACCTGGATATTTGCAAAGCCACCAGAAAGCAGTCAAAAAGCCACTACTCTAGTTGGATCAATAAAAACATACTTTAAAGCAGCAAATATCTTAACTCTGGCTCAAGGACAGCAGAAGTAACTCTTCTGAGCAACCTTTCTGTGGCTGAATGTGAATAAAATAATTTGTTTAGCTGTAAATGGTCCTACTCTACCAACTGCGAGCAGGATTCGAACCATAGTCTCCTGCATGGGAGGCTTTCAACAAGGCACACTAACAAGGACACTAAAGACCGCTAGCGCACCTCTCCAGGTTCACATGCACAGCTCTTACGGGCCTACGTCTATTACATAGGCAAATGTCATAGGTCACATTTTTGGGAGAACTATTCCTTTAGTGGTGACAGAAACAAGGATGGTAACAAGGATATGAGGACTTTTCTAATCATGCAGTGCACATTGTTTGTGTCATGACATTCTGTTATCACAGAGAAGGTGCACAATAAAAGAAACTTCTAGTGATGAATGTCAAAATGACGGGAGAGCAGTGGATTTGTCATGATCAGTGTCCTTGAGGGAGGAGGAAAGATTGGTGATGTCATGGTTTCCGGAACAACGAATGATACCATGATGCTACTCTTTAAACATTTGCTGCAAATATCAAATCGTTTCTTTAGGGAGCATCTCTTGATTTAAAAAAAACGTTTGACTTTTTCTAATAGTGTCTTATGTGATTTTAAACCTTACTTTACACTATAATTACAATAATTAATTGTGTGTAATTTGTTTCTATGCTAAACTACCTTCTACTTTCCCAGCTTATGGAAGCAGATCTGTTTGTGGGCTGATTTTCTTTGAATCGTTATTTTTGCAATCTGTGAGTATAAGGCATGAATATATAAAACATCTATAAACATTACAAGTATGATTTTCTGTGGAGCCGCTTTGAAACAATGTGTATTATGAAAAGGGGTATACAAACTGAATGGACTAGATAGACAAACAGACTGACTGACTGACTGAGAGATATACAGAAAGACATATGGATATATAGTTTTGTTTATGTGACACAGGAGCGTTGTGAACGTGCAAGGTGAGCTCTGAAGGAAACAAAAGCTTGAATGCATTGTCCTTTTAATGTTATGTTTGCACTGACGTTTCATGGCACTCCTCAAGGATAAAACTCATTAATCCAAACCGATCACAGGCTTATATCCCTGTTGTACAGCTGCTCCTGTGGGAAGTTATGGCTTGTTCTGAGCATTACAGGCAGGATACAGGTGGAAGGCATTACAGCAGGAGCAAGGAAGTGGCGTTAAAATAGGGAAATACAATGTCATGGAATGTAAGGAATGTGTGGAGATTTTTAGGTCTTAATCTCTCTCAGTTATGTGTGAGAAGAGTGAATATGATTTTGCCAAGTATTACAACATCCTTGACGGTTCTGGAACAATATTTTGTCACCATTTTTTTGGACTAGGGAACCGCTGGGTGTGTTTAAGGCAGGGGTTGAGGCTTTAACAACATTCTTATCAACCTATAATTTCCCTTTGATTTTAGCCGTAATTGATGGTTAGGGTTTGGGTTAGAATTTCTCTGACAGGAATGTGGACCCAGAATCAAGTCATTCTTGACAAAAACCATGGTGACTGTGTGAGTGTAGATCAGAGCAAACTGCAATATTAATTTCCTTTCAGTTTTTAAAAGTACAAAAGACAAAAAAATGTATATTGCTATAGCTGTTTCTGATATGCCCTAGCTTTCAGCCAACAAGCTCAGCCTTTTCAGTTTGTTTAGCATATGAAGACAATTATCCTCAGGGCCACAAAAACATTTATTTCAAACTATTTGCAAAATCTCTCAAGTGCTAGTGTTCACCAATATATGCTGTGTAAAGTCCATTACATATTATTTGACATTTTAAGATTTAATTTAATGCCATTTTAGCATCTAAATTCCATTTCCATAAAGTTTCCCAGAGTTATTTTTCAATGCAATCAGACGCTATCCTATGGGCTGGATTGAAGGTTCAGTTGTTTCTTAGCAGGCAGCGAAAAAACTTGATCAAATGTGTCCCACAGCTTAGTATGTAGCGAACAAACTAAATTAATTATATATATATATATATATATATTGACAAAACATATAATGAAAACTGCATCTTGTTAGGAACTACATTTCCCATAAACCTTCCTGGCAATTAACCATTCACACCTGTCACTCATCATCCCTCATCACAAGCACTTGGTGCTTGCAACACCAATGTCATAGGGTTGATTGCCAAGGAAAGCAAGAACTGATTCGATTTGTTCCTCGTTTTGGATAAAAGCGTCTGCCAAATACATAAATGTGGCTTTAAAGCACTATATAGCAGACACACACAAACTATTAAAAGTTGTCTGACCTTGTTAAGAGAACACACTTACTCAGAAACTTACCTGGGAAGAATTTGCTGAAAGTGTTACACCTTTTAAGAATGAGGCGGTGTTGGTTCTTGATGCAACATTTATTTCTGTAAGTACTATAATAAACACAGGTTAGATTTGGAACAATGTCCTTAGCGTGTACAAGTCTCTCATCACGTATGGAACGCTATTTCCACTCTTTTATTGTCAGTTTTCTTTGCTAAGTTTCAAACCAAAAATTATGTCCCATAGTCTAAACATTTATGCATATGTATGTGACACTGGGCACATTATCCTCGACAGACCTTCTCTAAATCATCATACATTAACACAATAAACCTAAAAGTATTCAATACTAACTCTGACATGGCATAAAAGCATATCATATTGTATAAGATTGAAGTATCACATTACACTCCTTAAACCATATACAGTTTTTTTAATCTTGCTAATTAATTACAAAGTGCTAAATGGTTTAGCTCCACAGTACTTGAGCGATCTCTTAACACATTATAGTCCTTCACGTCTATTGTGATCCCAAAATTTTGTCCAATTGATAATACCTAAAATATCAAAGTCAACTGCTGGCGGTCGAGTCTTCCTATTCAGTGTCTAAACTCTGGAACAGTCTTCTTAGGATAGTTCGGGAAACAGACACACTCAGTTCAAAACTCATCTCTTTCACCTAGAATACAAATAAGACATATTACAATCATCACAAACACATGATCAATTTTTATAATTCAAATCATGTAAAATGATTGTTAGGCTGCATGATTTAGGTCAGCCGGAACCGGGAACATTCCCATAACACCTGATGTACTCGATACATCAGAAGAAGAATGGAATCTACGCTGATATTATTCTCTGTTTATTCCGAGGTTACCGTGGTCAGCCGGATCCAGATCAGAATAAGGACCTGCACCTGGACACGAGCACAGCACTGCCCTGAAGTGTCTGCGGAGACCGTGACTCTACTAAACCCTCCCCTATGAAGGATTTATCAATGAGGTAAATATTAAATTCCATTTATCATTGGAAAGTAGAAGGAATGATATGCATTTTGAATAATGTCACATTGATTTTCACATTCCTCCGTTACTGTATGAACATTCCCTGTAATTCCAGTCCCGTCCACTCCTACACGCCTCCTCACATATTCACATTAAACCCTTTTAACATTGCCATCTACCTAAAATAAATCTCTGCAATAATATCCCATCCAGCAACATCAAGACATGGTGTCTGGCCAGTCTGAGAATTATGCGAGAATTACGCCAACAATTTACGACTTCTGCACACTCATCTTTGCACTATTTAAGAGTCAGTGATGACTTGTGCCTTTAAACCCACATGCCCTCTCCCTGTAAGACACATGTAGAGATAGGTCAGTGTTATTTATCAACCAAAATTCCTGTCATTTTCCCATCAGTCTCTCTCCATTTCACATGCTAAAGAAAAGCATGTTGCTGCGTCACCAGAGGGGTTTGGGTCCAGGCCGTTGGAGCTCTGGCAGTCTGGTCTATAAAACCTAATTGCCCGGAACCAAATCTTGAAACAGCGTGGTGTGCTGCAACCTGAATGGCACTTTTACCATTTTTGTTACTTAATAAATTCTTCTCTCATCAACGTCACTTACTCAAACTTTAAATTCCCACCATCATAAGAAGTCAAACATTCTCTCTCACTTCTTGTGTTCTTCAATCCCTTTCCTCTCTCATTAAGGCCAGTGGAAAATTCTTTCTCCAGATTTATCAGCATGTTAATGAAGAGAACAGAATAAAGAGGGTGGGAATCAAAAAAGCAACTTCACCCCAAAAATGTCCAGAAATTCCTTTACAGCAGTAGTTCTCAGCCGGTGGGCTGTGACCCAACATGGCACCTAGGTCTGTTCCAAATGTGAATAATACAATATAACTGTGCATATTATCATAAAGAAAAAGAAAAAGAATGGTTTGTTTTCCTATTCAATCTGGATTTAAAGTTTGGGTCACAATGTTTTTTTTATTATAGAAAATGTATTATAGAATCCTGAAAAAGACATGCAGAGTGTTCTTCCATAGTAAATTTGAAAATGATATGACCTCTTTATCTCCTACCACAAATTAAGAATGGCCTGAAAAATATAATTTAATGCAATTCCTGTTAAGGCAACTTAAGGTACCGCTCGATACTCAATTTGACGTTTCCTTGCTCCTCCGTCCTCCAACTTGTGACCTGGACACCGATCAAAGTTAACCATCTTGAAGGACATCTCAATTCTCTAATTACACTGCGAGGAGGTGAGGAAGCTTCCAGAGAAGCTACGAGCAAGGATGTGAAACCTATGCGAATGTCAAGAAACCTGATGCATATGAAAATATGTTCCTTTCAAATCTGTAAAAATTATTTTAATCTTTGAACAGATGACTGTTTTAGTGTTTTTTATTAGTTTTAACTTCATACTCTTTCAACTTCCAAAACTAAAGTGTTGAGCTGGAGTTCAGGTTCAGTAATTTCTTTGATTTGATTATCCCTCACTTCTATGGTGTCTATTGTAGTCATGCCATTGGTTGAGTCAATGTTGCTGTGTCGCACTGGTTAAGAAACTCATTTCTAGGCTTAAACATTTTAAGGAGTTAACCTACTAATAATTTGTACTTGTCTCTGTATATTAAGATGAAGTATGAAAAATATTTTAACACCTTTATCTTTGTTGTCTCTCAGACTGGCCACCTGAGCACTAAACCAGTGACCATTTCAGCTATATTGGATCGGCAACCATCTTGAACTGATTAAATCACCTGAAAGAACTTAATAATTCTTTGCTGTATTGCATAATGGGAGTAAGAGATACCAAGTATGGTGGGAAAGGGGTGCCACTGAATGGTGTTCAGTATCCTGAAACAGCCTGAACTTTACAACCAAGGGAATGACTGAAAAAAGATTAAACCTTCTGATTATCGTTCTCAGGTATTGCAGCTTGCCCATGAGCATTCTCTCTCTGGTCATCTTGAAGTAAATAAAGTCTACAATCGCATTTCTTGATATTTCGTCTGGCTCGGATTGAAGTCCAGTGTTTCCAAATTCTGCTTGTGTTGTCATGTTTGCCAACTCGTGGGTAATCATGACATCAGTCTGTACCTTCTGCTCCCCTCTCTCCGATTCCTATGGTGGGTCACCCATTTGAAACTTTTAATTTTATATTTCGTTGGACCACTACCGAAATCTAAATCGGGACACCAGCATATTTTGACTCTGATGTGCGCTGCAACTCAGTTCCCAGAAACTTTTCCGCTCTGTACTCTCAAAGCCTAGGCAGTAGTTAGGGAGATTAAGTTCTGGTCAACGATTGGGTTGCCCAAGGTTATCTAAACCAACCAGGGTACTAACTTTACTTTCAAAATACTTGCTCAAGTATTGAAAGAGCTCAGAGTTGAGCATAAATTCTTCAGTACATGCCATCCAGAGTCTCAAGGTCCATGTTACATGACAGGATTTATTACCCTTATGTTACTATGGTTTGTTCTGTGTCACCCGTTTGTTGTTTGGTTTCGCCCAGTTTTTTCCCCGCTCTTTGCTATCCCTAAGTTCTCAGGTTTCTGCTTTTGTTTTAGTTAGTGAAGTTTAGTTAGGGCATGTCTCACGCTGAAGAGTTTTTTCTTTACTGTTTATGTTCTTAGTTAGCTTAGAGGTTGGGGGTGAGTTAGCATGTTTTGTTTTTGTTATTTTGTTAATTTAGCACCGCTCAATTTCTTCTCTCTGTGGCTTTTTTTGGTTTGTTCTAAGTTTCTTTTGAACTTAGCTGTGTATATAGATGTAAATAGTTGTTTGGATATATATGGTTGAGGTTGTTCACTTGTGCAAATACACCTGTCAGTAAATAAAGTGAACCACCTGTTTGATACACTCTGGCTTGTTGTCATTCACACCAACCCCTCCCAGAGATGGATAACGCATGAATTTGCTTAATGTATTATGTACGTCTTCCTCATACTCCTTGACCGTCTGGAGACGTAACAGTCCATTAGAATGTTTTCAGCAAACCTTAAAATCAATGCTATGTGCATATTGTTTGAGTACTGGCAGGGATTGGGTTGAGGGTTTGCCACTGATTCTGTTCGCAGTTAGAAAGACTAAGTTAGAGACTACTGAACTCGTTTTTGGCCATATGGTTCGTGGGCCATTGAAACTGCTTAGTGAGCAGCTATTGTCAAGAAAGCCAGCGTCTAATAATGTCTTGGATTATACTAGTGCTTTCGTGAACATCTCCAAGGCTTGTGATTTAGCCAAAGCTCATCTGGTAGTTGCACAATCCAAGATGAAATTGAGGTATGACAAGACATGTGTAAAACGAATCTTTCAACCTGATGATTTAGTTTTAGTCTTGCTTCCGGTTCCAGATCAGCACTGCAAGCTAAGTTCACTGGCCCTTACGCTATTGAGAAAAAAACTTACTGACACTGATCATGTAAACTCTACTCCAGATCGTAGACGAAGAAGTCAAGTGTGTCACCGATTTTATTTTTTCTCGATGTTCCAAACCACCATCCTCAAACATGACATTGATATAGGGGACTCTAAGCCTATTAAACAACATCCATACCATGTCAATCCACATAAACGAGAAATAATGTGAAATAAATAATCAGATGTTGAACCCCCAGCCAGAGTCCCTGGAGTTTGCCATGCTTGCTTGTCCCTAAATCAGATTCTTCTTTTCGTTTCAGCACTGACTATCGTAAAGTTAATCGCATCACAAAAACCGACCCTTTTTTTTGTGATTTACAGAATTGTTTCTGCCAGATATGTCACAAAGTTAGATCTTCTTAAAGGATACTGGCAGGTGCCCCTCACACCCAGAGTCTCAGAAGTCTCTGCTTTTGTAACCCCTGACAACTTTCTGCGATACTCTGTTATGGCATTCGGGATGCAAATTGCCCCTGTGACCTTCCAGTGCTTAATGTATTGTCTGTAGTAACTAATTGTGGGGCCTATTTAGATGACATGGTGATCTGTTCAGACCATTTGGGTAGCCTTACCCAAGTTTTTAGTAGATTGTCTGATGCATCATTGACATTAAACTTGGTGAAGTGTGACTTTGCCAAGGCAGTAGTTGTCTATCTTGGTAAGAAGGTGGGCCAAGGGATGGTAGGGCCTGTAGAAGGAAAAGTTGCTGCCATTCTGAATTTTCCCCATCCTAATAATAAAAGAGAACAGAGAAGATTTCTAGGTATGGTTGGGTACTACAGGAGTTTCTGTAAAAACTTTGCTTCTGTGGTTACTCCTTTGACTGATCTCCTCAGCACCTCTTTTTGTGTGGAATCATGATTGTGATGGTGCATTTAATGCTGCAAAAGACCTGTTGTGCTGTGCCCCTTTTCTTTCTGCTCCACATTTTGCTTTGCTCTTTAAGCTGCAGGGGGAAGCAAGTTCTTCAGGGGCAGGTGCTATTCTGCTGCAAGAAGACTCGGTTGGCGTAGAGCATCCTGTGAGTTACTTCTCCAAGAAGTTCACCAAGTGTCAACAGAAGTACAGCACTTTTGAGAAAGAGGCTTTAGCCTTAATCTTAGCACTGCAACATTTTGAAGGACAATAACAGCGGTAGCTGTTATCCGGTGGTGCTTTACACAGATCATAACCCCTTAGTATTACTTGGGAGAATGTGTAATTCCAGTCAACGTCTAATGCGCTGGGGCCTCATGTATCAACACTGCTTACGCACAAAAACGTTGCGTTCGCCAGCTTTCACGCTCACGGTGGGATGTACTAAAAGTGAAACTAACGTGACAATGTGCGTTTCTCCACGGCAAGTTCATGGCTGGCGTAAGTTCATTTCTCATAGTTTTGTCCGTTGGCGACTACTACAGGCAATGAAGTGAAGCTGCAAACATTATACAACGAATTGTTCCTCAAGTCTGTGGGAAGCATTGCTATTAATTTGCAATGTATAAAATAATTGATACCGTATATATTGTCACACAAGCCTTATGGGAATATTCTATAAATTATGCAATTAAGTAAGAACATATAAAAGCAAGTGCAAATTGACACAACCCTTAGTCTGGCAATGGCAGAGAACGAGTTTTTAGGGACCACAATGATTTTCTGGCCCAGGATGATGACTGGCTAATCAGCCATGTCAGATTTACAAGGGCTATCCTCCGAATCTAATTGGGTCCGAATCTAGAGAGAGAGACAGCGAGGAAACACGCGATACCCATTCCGTTACAGGTGCTGACAACGCTTAGTTTCCTGGCAAATGATTATTTCCAAAGAGAACTGGCAGACCGCTCAGAAATAAGCGAGTCGTCTTTGAGCCGCGAAACGCCGCGCAATACCCATTTGATGGTTCATATATGATGCAGTTGACCAGCCAAACATTAAAATGCAATTTGCAACGACAGCCGGTTTCCCTAATGTAAACGGAGCGATCGACTGCACACACATATAAGGCACCATCTGAAGATGAATTTGCATATGTGAATCGGAAACATTTCTATTCAATAAATGTACAGATTATATGTGATGCGCAAATACGCATAACAAATATTGTAGCAAGATCAAACAGCATGGTTGAGTGCGCGATGGGTGGCTTCTTGGTGAGTGATGCATTTAAAGTTATGGTTCTATCTAATAGAGGAGCACGGGGCACAACGTAACACTTTTTGGTTTTAGCCAAATAATGAACAAAGTAATAGGGTTAGACAAACCATATTTTTATACAAACAACACACAAGCCTCTCCTATAAATGAGCACTGTTTTCATGTTCGTTGGACCTACCGTTTCTGTGCAGTATCGGCAAAAGCGCAAGGAGTAAAATGTTACTTCTTACCCGTGAGCGGGGCTCGTTGTAACAGACAGCGGGTTAGTTTTAACACCATGTTATCCAATGCATGTTCATTCACGTATTTTTATTTGTTTAAAAAAGTTGCGTCTTGATGATCATAAGAATAACTTATGAATTAAATATATTTTTCCCTTTATTTTTTACATTTGTTATGCTTTGAACAATGTAATGACATGAATGACATGACGTTTTAATAAGTTAATACAATGCAAAATATATGATTAATGATGCAGCCTATTCAATGTGGCTTAGTTGTAACATAGTGTTACAACTGACCCCGCGCTGTCTTGTTTACCTCAGGACGGGCTAGCAGTCGCTATGTGTTTTTCACGTCTTTCAAAATGGTAAAATCATTTAGCCAAGAAGATGGTAATCATAACAATATAAGATTGGACTAACATACTTTCACACATTCTTTGAAAATCGAAAAATAACTACTAGCCTATATCAAAAAATATTTACATGCTGCCAAAAGAGTTTTTCCTGTGGTTCTCATCCAAACTTCGCTGCAATTTCTCGAAAGCTGGCCAGAAGATGAAAAGCCCGTTAGCACGTCACATTTAAGACCGTGCAACTACCGGTCTCTAAAAAGTATGTTACTATTTACCCCGCGTTACTTTGTGCCCCGCGCTCCCCTAGTACTTTTTATTGTTATTTATTTGCATTTAATTATACAACAACCCTTCAGGAGTCAAGTCAAGTCACCTTTATTTATATAGCGCTTTTTACAATGTAGATTGTTTCAAAGCAGCTTTACAGTGGTCACAGAAAAGACAATATAAACAAAGTTTGTTTGGCTGAACAGCAGCTCCAAAAGAGCAGGCGAATCAATACAATTGATGAATTTTAAGTGTTAAGTTTCCCCAACTGAGCAAGCCATAGGCGACAGCGGCAAGGAACCAAAACTCCGGCAGGTGACGTAACGAATGAAGAATAGAATGGAGAAAAAACCTTGGGAGAAACCAGGCTCAGTCGGGGGACCAGTTCTCCTCTGGCCAACAGCCAAACAGTACATGATTATTATATTGACAACAATTCAAGTCCAATATGAAGTCCAATTTGGTCCGGTTGGAGATGGGTTCATGATCGTCACAGGGGAGGGTTTAGTAGAGTCACGGTCTCCGCAGACACTTCAGGGTAGTGCTGTGCTCGTGTCCAGGTCCTTCATCTGATCTGGATACGGCCCGGATCCGGCTGACCACGGTAACCTCGGAATAAACAGAGACCAATATCAGCGTAGATGCCATTCTTCTTCTGATGTATCGAGTACATCAGGTGTTATGGGAATGTTCTCGGTTCCGGCTTATCTAAATTATGCAGCCTAACAATCATTTTACATGATTTGGATTAAAATGTATGTATAATGTGTTATGTGTATGCCAGGTTGAAAAGATGTGTTTTTAGTCTAGATTTAAACTGACAGAGTGTGTCTGCTTCCCGAACTGTAATAGGAAGACTGTTCCAGAGTTTAGGAGCTAAATAGGAAAAGGATCGACCGCCAGCAGTTGACTTTGATATTCTAGGTATTATAAGCTGGTCAGTATTTTGGGATCGCAATAGACGTGAAGGACTATAATGTGTTAAGAGATCGCTCAAGTACTGGGGAGCTAAACCATTTAATGCTTTGTAAGTAATTAGCAAGATTTTAAAATGTATTCGGTGATTAATAGGAAGCCAGTGCAGGTTTGACAGAACTGGGCTAATATGCTCATATTTCCTGGTTATAGTAAGAACTCGAGCTGCTGCATTTTGGACCAGCTGGAATTTGTTTATTAAGCGTGCAGGGCAACCACCTAGTAGAGCATTACAATAATCTAGCCTTGAACTCATGAACGCATGAACTAACTTTTCCGCATTTGTCTTAGAGAGCATATGTCGCAATTTAGATATATTTTTAAGATGGAAGAATGCCGTTTTACAGATGCTAGAAACATGGCTTTCAAATGAAAGATTGGTATCAAAGAACACACCCAGGTTTCTAACTGATGACGAAGACTTGACAGAACAGCCATCGAGTGTTAGGCAGTAGTCTAGATTATTACGCGCTGAACTTTTTGGTCTAATAATTAGAATCTCTGTTTTTTCAGAATTAAGCAGTAGAAAGTTATTAGTCATCCAATTTTTTATATCGGTTATGCATTCTGTTAATTTAGTGAATTTGTTTGTTTCATCCGGATGAGAAGAAATATAGAGCTGAGTATCATCAGCGTAACAATGAAAGCTAATGCCATGCTTCCTAATAACTGCACCCAAAGGAAGCATGTACAGGGTGAAAAGCAATGGTCCTAACACTGAACCTTGAGGAACTCCATACTGAACTTGTGACCGATATGACATCTCCTCATTTACTGCTACAAACTGATAACGGTCAGATAAGTATGATTTGAACCAGGCTAATGCAACTCCACTAATGCCAACATTATTTTCAAGTCTATTCAGAAGGATTTTGTGGTCAATTGTATCAAATGCAGCACTAAGGTCCAGTAACACTAACAGAGAGATACAACCACGATCGGATGATAAGAGCAAATCATTAGTAACTCTAATAAGAGCAGTCTCAGTACTATGATATGGTCTAAATCCTGACTGGAAATCCTCGTAGATGCTGTTTCTTTCTAGAAAGGAACATAGTTGTGAAGATATTGCCTTTTCTAGAATCTTTGACAAAAAAGGTAGATTCGATATCGGCCTGTAATTAACTAATTCTGTAGGATCAAGTTGTGGTTTTTTAATAAGCGGTTTAATTACGGCCAGCTTAAAGGTTTTTGGTACGTATCCTAATGACAAAGATGAATTAATAATATTAAGGAGAGGATCTATGATCTCTGGAAGCAACTCTTTCAGTAGCTTAGTTGGTATTGGGTCTAGCATACATGTTGTTGATTTTGATGATTTAACGAGTTTAGACAATTCTTCCTCCCCAATAGCAATGAAGGAGTGGAATTTTTCTTCGGGGACACTAAAATTTACTGTATTTTGTGATATTGTAGTAGACGGTTGCATGGTTATAATTTTCTCTCTAATATTATGAATTTTGCAAGTAAAGAAGTCCATGAAGTCATTACTGCTGTGCTGTTTTAAAGCATCTGGGGTTGAGGCTTTATTTCTTGTTAATTTAGTCACTGTCTCAAATAAATACCTAGGGTTGTATTTGTTTTCTTCTAAGAGGGTGGAAAAGTAAGCGGATCTAGCTGATTTTAAGGCTTTTCTGAATGCAATAGAGCTGTCTTTCCATGAAATGCGAAAAACCTCTAGCTTAGTTTTTTTCCAGCTCCGCTCCATTTTTCTGGCTGCTCTCTTGAGGGCCCGGGTGTGCTCGTTGTACCACGGTGTTGGACTATTTTCTTTAATCTTCTTTAAGCGCAACGGAGCAACAGTGTCTAAAGTGCTGGAAAAGAGAGAGTTAATAGTTTCTGTTGCAACATCAAGTTCTTCTAGGCTATCTGGGATGTTAAGTAGATCAAACTGATCAGGAAGATTATTTATAAAGCTATCTTTTGTGTTAGGAGTGATAGTTCTACTATATTTATAACAGGGAGTTAGTTTTTCGACTTTGGCTAAAGGTAGTCTACACGCAACTAAGTAATGATCTGAGATGTCATCGCTCTGCTGCTGAATTTGAACAGTATCAACATTGATCCCATGCGACAATATTAGATCTAAAGTATGATTATGAGAATGAGTGGGTCCTGATACATGTTGTGTAACTCCAATAGAGTTTAAGATGTCTCTAAATGCCAATCCCAATGCGTCTTTTTCATTATCTACATGGATATTAAAATCACCGACAATTATGACTTTATCTGCAGACATTACTAATTCTGAGAGAAAATCAGCAAATTCTTTGATAAAGTCTGTATGGTGCCCTGGTGGCCTGTATAGAATAGCCAGCACAAAAGTTAAACAGGAATTATTACTTGCACTAGATAATTTTACATTAAGGACCATCGCTTCAAAAGAATTATATTTCAAATTAGACCTTTGAGCAGTACTGATCGTGTTACTATAAATTACAGCAACACCTCCTCCTTTACCTTTCAGACGAGGCTCATGTTTATAATAGTAATCTTGAGGGGTGGACTCATTTAAAGTAATATAATCGTCTGGTTTTAGCCAAGTTTCTGTCAAACACAGCACATCTAGTTCATGATCTGTAATTATATCATTTACAATAAGTGCTTTTGAGGAAAGGGATCGTATATTCAGCAACCCAAGCTTTATCATTTGTTCATTTGTGTTATAACCGTTCTTAGTTGTTTGTAAATCAATTAAATTTTTACCCTTAAACGGTTTTGAGAGATTTTTGTATTTGCTAATTCGTGGAACAGACACAGTCTCTATAGGATATCTAGGAGAAAGAGTTTCTATGTGTTGTAATTTATCTGACCTCTGTGACGTGAGACAGCTAGCAGACGGTCGGTTTGGCCAGTTTGTCTGCTTCCTGACCTGGACCCCAGTTAGTCAAGGTTTAGCTCTAAGACTATATGCCAAATTACTAGAGAGAAGAGCGGCACCATCCCAGGTGGGATGAATACCATCTCTTTTTAACAGGTCAGGTCTGCCCCAAAAACTTTTCCAATTGTCTATGAACCCTATGTTATTCTGCGGGCACCACTTAGACATCCAGCCATTGAGTGAGGATAATCTGCTAAGCATCTCATCACTCCTGCGCATAGGGAGAGGTCCAGAGCAAATTACAGTGCCTGACATCGTACTTGCGAGTTCACACACCTCTTTAATATTAGTTTTAGTGATCTCCGACTGGCGAAGTCGGACATCATTAGCGCCGACGTGAATAACAATCTTAGAATATTTACGATTAGCCTTAGCCAGCACTTTTAAATTTGCTTTGACGTCAGGCGCTCTGGCTCCCGGCAAACATGTGACTATGGTGGCTGGAGTCTCTATTTTCACATTCCGAGTAATAGAATCGCCAATCACTAGGGCACTTTCAACAGGTTTCTCAGTGGGTGCATCACTGAGTGGGGAGAACCTGTTTGATGTTCTGATCGGAATGGAACAGTGGTTTTTTGACCCGCGATTATGCCGTCTCACAGTCACCCAGTTGCCCTGCTGCACGGGCTCTACAGCCGGAACCGAACAATGTACAGGGTTTGCTAAGCTAGTCACATCCAAAGCAGTATCTAAAACCCTTGCATTCTTACTATCCTCAATTAAAGTTTGGATGCGTGTCTCTAATTCTGAAACCTTCTCTGTCAGCCTAATTATGTCCCTACATTTATCACATGTGAACCCTTCACAGCTGACAGAGACAGACAAACTATGCATGAAGCAGGCAGTGCATGTAACAATTGCTAAAGAAGATGACATGACTCACCGCGTGTGTTGATCCAACTTGTTGACCAGTTGTTTGATGAAGTCGGGAAAAAGACGCGAGCGAGAAAAACGCTGTATGCACAGACAGTAAGATAGCACAATGCTAGCGCGTTTAGCGACTAGATTAAAGCTAACGATTATAATTTATTAAATAATCTAGTATTGTATTTAGCAATATGAACGAACGTCGAGTTTAAAATCTAAAACAAAAACAAGTTTAAACGACGCAAACAGACGCAATCCACTCGAGCAAACAGGAAACAGCAGCAGCAGTGCAGCAGTCAAAATGGTCCGTCTCCCAGGAACCACACCAATTAGTAGCTAGTTATCCTTTCGTTTTCATGCCGCTTGCTTTAGCCATTTTCTTACTGCTTTCTTTTGCCCAAGTGGACTCATTACCATATTTAAATGAGTTTAATGAAGGGAGGAGACTGGGTGGAGTGTTGTGCTCGTGCATGTGCGCTCAATTTCACGTTAATCGGGATGTACAAAGAGAATATGCGCGGGATCCTTCGAACGCAGAGATTGATACATCTGGATTTTTTTGTGCGTTCGCACATTCACAGCTTTGTCCGTACGTAATGTGTCAGTATGAATTCAACGTGTTTCAAGTGAATTCAAGTGTTAGTACATGAGGCCCCTGGTCTTTAATTATTCAAGTATACAACCTTGACATTCAACATCGGAAAGGTGTGGAAAATGTGGTATATCTAGAATGTATAGTGGTGATACTTAGAATGTATATCACAGATATAAAAATGTTGTGAACCTAATTTAAGAGTTACCATTTATTTAGGGGTACTGTTTGTAACTTATGGGTCTATCTATGTATTCCTTGTGGGGTGTTCTGTGTTGTTTCCTGCTCTCCCTTGGCTCCTCCCACTATCCATCAACAGGAAACTTGATTGCTTTGCAGCGGCACCTGCTTACCTACCAGAGTGGAGGCACACAAACATTTGCAGAACACTAAGCGAGTGGAAAGAGCAAGCTTCCTTGAGAGCATACTTCCCCAGACTGGTTGTGTACTGCACAGTTGTAATTGTTTGTCTTGCTTGTGACGTGTTGTTATATTGCTGACTGTTAAACACTTCAGTTGTGTTGTGTTCGGAGTTGTGCCAGCTTTTTGTTTTCTTTGTCTTTATGTCTTTTCATAAGTTTCACCACTTAGATGGTTATTTGTTTCGTGATTAACCTTTTCTCCTGTTTTTGTGGTTAGATAGGGAGTCAGTGTACCAATCTGTTGTATTGTTCTTTTCTTTTACAGGATTCGTCAGAAATAAACTCCCAGGTAGATGACCATATTGTTTATTGTTTTGGTGTTGTCCACTCCTGAAAACTTGTGTTCCTCCTAAGTTGTGTTTTTTTCACTTTGAAATTCTGAGTTTATTATTAAATGACTTTTCAGATTGATTTTGTTGTGGTGGTACTGTGGCGGGGCCAATCTTCACTGTTTGAACCATAGTTATGTTATGTCCTGAAACTCCCCTAGACAATTGCGGGATGTAACAATATAATATTTTACATGTGATACAAACATATTTTTTGGTGACAATATATGCTGGTAGCATGTCACCCCAAGTAGTAACATTGACATTGAGGTCATGTTTACCTTTGTTTGGTGAGTTTTATTGAATTGACCATCAGGAAACTTCTTGGTTTGAAAGTGATTTCTGTGTTGTAATGTTTGCGTTAAGATGATGATGTGTACAAGGAGGCTCTGTGTGTGCACAGAAATGACTTTAGCATTAGTATTCAGACATGCAACCTGAATTGCTGCTGAAGTGTTAGCAGTTCACAACTAAACCCACTAGGGCAAATTTGAATTAATTGTACTGACAAGTTCTATAGCCAAAAGCAACACAGCATACATTGTTCCTGACATGTGTGAGTTGTGCTTCATCCACCACTACACTATTGACAATAACCTTGTTTGTCCACAACATTTGCTAATTTGAATACACCATAAATATCTGACAAGTGTTGCGCAAGTAAAACATAATATATTTTAGGAATTTTTATTAAAAAAAAACAAACAAACAAGTGAACTAAGGCGCTTTCTCTTGCAAAAATAAATAAATAAATTATTCCAATGCAAAGCATGTCATGATTGCTTGCATACCTGCACAAATACAAACATGTGTTGCATATATTGGCACAACACACACACACACGCACACACATGCACACACATGCATACTAAAAGACATGCTCATTGGAAACATCAGTCCGTGACTCATATGGGTCTGCTTCAGCATTTTCCCAAAAATCTGGCCTTTATTACGAGCAATAATGGCAACATTACGAATCAGGTACATATGAAAAAGCTCTACAGAGAAAGATCTGCCCAAACATTGGGCCATTTCAAACTAAAAATATCCCTCCAGCACAGGCTTAGGCATTCAACATTCAATCAAGTAGTTCTTTTTCCTTTGACATATTCCTTCTGTTGCATGATTACTGCTTTTATGTTATTAAAGGGGCAAGGTATTCTTGTACTAGAAAAAAAATAGATGACGTCAACGGTTTAGACAAATTTTAATAGGTATGTGTACAAATTTTCTGTACTATTATTCTAAAATTGGTCCTAAAAAAGTCCTCCAACCTATAAAACAGCACAAATGGACAAATAGGAATTAGAGTGAAGATATCACCGTTTGAGTGTGTAGATATTGTACGAAGACAACGTTAATTCAATTGAAGTATTTTTAATGAAAATAACTCCGCATACACAGAAAACACACGACGTTACACCGACGTTGATGAGAACGGAGCATCCCAGAGGGAAAACACTGCGTGTAAATACAAAAGCTGACAAAACTAACAAGGTGATTGACAGGTGTGGACGTGCACATGGGGAACCAGGAAGTAAACAACTAGACAAGATCAATCTGCTACACACTATGGGTATTATGATTCTGTTTATCATAAGCTTCAAAACATATCAATTATAATAATAATAGTAGTAGCACCATTCATTGAAGCGTTATTGTTATCATTACAATACTATTATATAATATGATTTTAGATTATTGTGATTTATTATTGTAACTATTTGTAACAACAATAATAACAACAATGGTGCAACTATTATCATTATCAATAATAATATACCTTTTTTCTAGATTCCACTTCTGCATGCTTTCAACAACATCAGTGTGATGAGCAAACATTTTCCACTCAGCCAACATCATGAGGTTCCTTTTGCTCTTTGTAAGCTGTAGTTCTCTTTATGTTTTTCTTTTCCAAAGAAATACATATGTATAGTAAGCACAGTTTACATTTAACAACAAAACATCATAAATGTTTAAATAGTTCAAGAAATTCAAAACCATATATCACACGTGTGTATGTGTGTGTGTGTGTGTGTGTATGTGTGTGGGAGAGAGATCTGTCAACTTATTATCATCTAGAAACAAACAGCACAACAATAGCTATTTTTAGCACTTGTATGAATTAAATTTAGCTCAGAGGCATACAGGAATTCTTGAGAGCATTCCAAGTCTGGGAAAATTAGACAGGAAAACAATTGCATGAACAATACAACAAGCAGCATAAATAAAACAGCAGATTTACGCCACAGGTTAAGTGACCCAGTAAGTGTTTTGTGAAATCATGCTGTTATTTACAGAAAGATAAACAATCCAAAGTTTCCTGGAACACTGAAAAGCAAATATATATATATATATATATATATATATATATATGTTTAGTTTTTTTTTCTTTTTAAATAAATGACTATTAACACCACTTTTATTTCTTGAGAAATATGTGCAACTCCAGATTTGTGAAGGGTTACTGTAGCGCACTCCTCCACACATCTTGTATCCTGATCGTGTGACCTGTGGGAAGTTGAACATCCACCACATCCACGTTGTGGACGCTTGTGCCTCCGTGTTGTGGGAATGGATGAAAGGAGCGGTGGAGGACTACTGGCCACAGTCCCATTCACAAATTACTCCTTACCCTTCTCTCGGAAGCCATGTTTCACCAAGATAAAGAGAGACTCTGTCCTTTCCTGTTCCCATCCAGGAGTAAACCTATAAGTGTGTGGGAAGTTCTGCGTGTGTTGTGTCGATGATAATGGCTTCACAGCACATTTGCAAAGAAATGTTTTGAGAAGAATTCTGACAAACTGCCTAGCCATGTCTTGTAGGGTTCATGACATCTCACAGTTTGAATTTTCTCATGAATCACAACACTTCACAAACACCGGATGGTCACACACTGCAAGTGCAGATGGTGAGCTGTGACAATCGTCGAAGTAATGGGCCTGTTACCAACGCAAAAGACGCTATTAATATCATTATGTGAAATAGCAATGTCCGGTTCGTGAACGAATCATTCATTTGAATTGTTCATTTGAATCAAACCAGTTCATCACTTCACTGATCAGGTTACTCACTTTCAGACATTCCTCACAGTCACTTCCACTAGAAATAAACCAATATTGCAGAGTATACAGTGGGTATGGAAAGTATTCAGACCCCCATACATTTTTCACTCTTTTTTTATATTGCAGCCATTTGCTAAAATCATTTATGTTAATTTTTTTCTCATTAATGTACACACAGCACCCCATATTGACAGAACAAAACAGAATTGAAAAACTGAAATATCTCATGGTCCTGAGTATTCAGACCCTTTGCTGTGACACTCATATATTTAACTCAGGTACTGTCCATTTCTTCTGCACTGCATGGGCTAATGTCTGTATATCATCAAAGTACCAGGAGAGCGATTAGAGAGCAGACGTGTCACGGCGCTGATAGAAAACAACAACAGGATCCAGATGCGAGTGAAGCTGATAGTTACCGGAGCTGGCGGATTAATGTGAGAACAAAACATGGGCTTTATTTTGGACACATGGAACGAAGGATGGATCCTCCCATGCGCGGGAGGCAGTTTGAGGCGAACCGCCACCGGACTAATGATCTTGGTGACGGGAAACGGGCCAATACATTTGGCGGCAAGCTTGTTACAAACGGAGTGGAGAGGAATGTTCTTGGATGAAAGCCACACTTTTTGACCAACGACGTATACGGGAGGCTTAGACTGATGGCGATCGGCTTGGGCCTTAGCGCGAGCTCCCACCCGGAACAAAGTCTCACGGGCTTTGCTCCAAGTGTGATGACACCTCTGAACAAAGGCGTGAGCGGAGGTGACCGCGACTTCGGATTCCAGACTGGGAAAAATAGGTGGCTGGTAACCTATGCTACACTCAAATAGCGAGAGACCCGTGGCTGACACTGGCAACGAGTTATATGCGTACTCAACCCAAGAGAGTTGTTGGGTCCAGGAGGAACATTCTTTCAAGATCCTGGTTGGCCCGTTTCGTCTGGCCATTGCTCTGGGCATAGAACCCTGAATTTACAAAACTCCCTCCAAAATTTGGATACAAATTGAGGACCCCTGTCGGAAACTACGACTATCGGGAGACCATGTATGCGAAAGACGTGATCTATGACAGCCACCACTGTCTCCTTAGCAGAAGGTAATTTAGGTTAGGGGATGAAATGAGCCGCCTTCGAGAACCGGTCCACGACAGTTAAAACGACTGTCTTACCCTGGGAGGTTGGGAGGGCGGTAACAAAATCTAGTGCGATATGGGACCAGGGTCTCGAAGGAACAGACAGTGGTTGGAGCAACCCATCTGAAGAGCGATTGGAAGTCTTACCCATGGCCCAAACTGAACAAGCCAAAACAAACTCCCGAATGTCTCGAGTCATACTGGGCCACCAGAATCTTTGGCTGACCAAAAAGCTGGTCCTATTAGCCCCTGGATGACAAGCCACGTTGGAGCAATGACCCCATTGAACCACGTCTGAACGTAGACCCTCTGGCACGAATAATCGACTCAGTGGGCCACCGGGCGGAGGCGTTAACCCTTCTTGGGCTGATCTAATCCTCGATTCGATCTCCCATGTGAGTGTGGAGACAATGAGACTCTCAGGAAAAATACTCTCGGGAGTGGACGGGCGTTTGGAGTGGCCAAAAATACGAGATAATGAATCAGGCTTGATGTTCTCAAAGCCCGGGCGGTACGAGAGAGAAAAATCTAAATGTCCGGAAAAAAGATCCCACAGTGCCTGCCTAGAGTTGAGTCTCTTAGCCGTTTTAATGTATTCCAAATTCTTATGATCAGTCCAAACAATAAAAGGTACTCCTGACCTCTCTAGCCAATGACGCCATTCTTCCAACACTAGCTTGACTGCCAACAACTCTCTGTTACCAATGTCATAGTTACGTTCTTTTTCAATGGAAAAAAAACCGCGCAGGGATGAATCTTGTCATCCGAGAGAGCGCGCTGGGAAAGAACCACCTCTGACGCGTCGACCTCCACCACGAACTGACATGATGGGTCAGGGGCCACGAGGATTGAAGCCGAAACGAAGCGGCTTTTGATGTTAGTGATCACGGTTTTGGCTGCATTCGACCACCTGAACGCAGTTCGGGTAGAGGTCAACAGAGCAGCAGGCTTTCTGGACAGCGCCTGCTGCGACAGCCTCCAAAACTTCTCCACGACAGATCCTCAGACCTAGCGGCCAAAAAAGCCCCGGAGGTGACAGAGGGGCGCCCAGGAGGACGTACTTATGTCTAGTTTAATGGCTAAGAAGCCAAAGAGCTTCTCTGAAACCGCTAGAGCCACTTAGTTTGAGCAGCCAGAGGCCGTCTCACCCGCAGAAACTACTCTGCCCGCGAGAAAAAATGACCCGCTTTTATTTATTTTTTATTTAATTTTATTTTTTGTGGGCAGCGCCAGGGGATTTTGCTGACGTTGGGATGGGATTTTAGAGGAAAATTAATCCAAGTATTTATAGGATTAATTCCCTAGTCTCAGCAGCCATAATAATATTGGCTGTTGGACAGCACAATTCACAACCTCGACATTCTCCTCATAGACTAGAGAGGGAGATGGCTAAAATTCCTCTCCAGCTTTGACACTAGCACGCCCAACCCCTCAGAGCTGGACCATTGCAGCGTCAGTCTGCCTGTTTGGAAGTAAACGCTCCATTCAGCATGCTTTTGAAACATGACAGAGACCGGATCCACGAGGGAAAGCTGAGGTAGGGCGGCGCCCATCTCAACCCCCGCTGACGGATCTGACGCGGATCCCCAGGTACCGATCGCCGCAGCGGGACCGCTCTGAAGAAACGCGAGCGGCTCGTAAAAGACCGCGAGGCAGGAGCGGAGCGAACGCAATGAGCGCTGCTCGCGATGCTGACAGCCAACTGACTGAGCGTGCTCCACTCCCGAACAAGCCTCATAGACTAGAGAGGGAGATGGCGAAACTTCCTCTCCAGCCTTGGCACACATCCAAGTCCTCAGAGCTGGAGCGTTACATCAATCTGCCTCTGCCTGATCGGAGGCAAACGCTTCAAACAGCATGCATCCGAACATGACAGAGACCGGATCCTGCGAGGAAAGCTGAGGCAAGGCGGAGCCCATCTCATCACCCGCTGATGGATCTGACGCGATCCCCAGGTACAGCCTGCTGCTGAGCCTCAGCTGCAGCAGGACCAGATCCCTGAGGAAAACGCGTTACTGAGCGGCTTAGCAGAGCTCACAGCCAGCGCACTCGAGCGCCGACTGCGCAGATTGTGTGTATCACTAAGCGTGACATTCATTGCGGGCAGCTCTCTTGTTTTTTTGGGTTTTTTTTAGAAAACACACAGCTTGTTCGCCAAATATAAGAAGGAAGTCCCTTTTCTTTTAAACTAGACTAGGGAGATATGTGCACACCAGCAACCCAACACAAGCGACACAGCACGCTGAAGACAATCAAGCTGTTGTTCCGGGTTCCGGTGCCCCCTTTTATGACCTGGTTCATGACGTCACCGACCCGCACATGCATTCACACGCATTTGTTTCATAGTACTTCAGAAGACTATCGTCAGGCATTTCCCCTAGCGCTTTTGACGCAGCTCGAGTTCCCATAAAAGGGAACTGGACTTCCCACTACTAATGTAAAATGGCAGAAATATTCACATAACATGCTTGTACTATTTTGAAACTTTTATTTATCGTGTTATGGCCTACTTAAGATGAATTGCTTGTTGTATTCCTCATTTGTAAGGTGCTTTAGATGAAAGTGTCTGCTGAAATAATAAATGTAAATAAGTACTCAGGTGCCGGTTAAAGTTGGATAAGTAGTTGGCAATTACGTCATCTAACAATCACCAGAGTATTAGAAGACTGTAGAAAACTGTTAGGTTACGGTTCAGGTTAGCAGAATAAGTTTACATAGTTGAAAATTTACTTATAGTTAGTAGAATGTCTGTTGGGGAGCATCAAAATAAAGCGTTACCAAGATCTGTTGCTTCTTTATCATGCATTTAAACTGATATAAATCATGGTTAAGGTACAAGGGAAAGCATTGCGTTACAGTTTCTATTGATTATCCATCCAGAGGTGTTTTCCAGAGGGATAGAAGAAGGTTAACTTACTGTCATGTATAGCCCAAACTTTCAGTGAATTAACCCAAAAGTGTGCTTGCTTACTTGAGCTATGCTAGTTCCAAAAATGTGACCGGGAGAAAAGTTCAGTTGATCCAGAGTATGTTCACAGTGAACACACAAAAAATTCTCAAACGATCCGAATCCAAGAGTCACGCTGGAAACCGATGCTAAGAAAACGTGCCATAATTCTCCTTTGTTTACTTGCAATAGCATATCGTCACCTACTCTCAAAGTTTCTCTCCATTTGAATTTTGTTTTTCTGTTTTCACTATTTCCTGGCGCTAGTTTGTTGTCATGGTTGCTGATTTGAGTCTTCATCACTGTCAGCTGCGTGTCTCAATCACCTCATTTGCACCTGTATTTCAATTCCCTTTTTTCTGTTCATTGTTGTTAGGTCTCATCTGTTTGAATGTGTGTGACGTGGCTTGCTATGTGGATTTATTGTAGACCCTTCACCTTCACGCAACATAATGCGTAAGACCTACTGGCTGATTCTCAATCTTTTTGTAATCTCATTTTATAATCTTTCTTTGATCCGTTTCGTTACTGTGAAAATTAATTATGTAGTTTGTTTGATGCTAAATGTATACTTTAAAAAGAGATGGATTTGCCTAGAAAGATATTATAGCTGTAGAAGTTTATTTTTGTTTATCCATATTTGTTTTGAGATGTATTACACATGCATTTTGTACCGCATTTTGCACATTTTGCACCTTTTGCACCAGCAGCCATATCACCCTGTGGCCTAAGACTGGTTGCCCACTGAAGCTAAGCAGGGGTGAGCCTGGTTAGTACCTAGATGGGAGACCTCCTGGGAATGACTTGGTTGCTGCTGGAAGTGGTGTTAGGAGGCCAGCAGGGGGTGCTCACTCTGCGGTCTGTGTGGGTCCTAATGCCCCAGTATAGTGACGGGGACACTGCACTGCAACAAGCACCGTCTTTCGGATGAGATGTTAAGCCGAGGTCCCGACTCTCTGTGGTCATTAAAAATCCCAGGATGTCCTTCGCAAGAGTAGGGGTTTAACCCGGCCTCCTGGCCAAATTTGCCCATTGGCCTTGGTCCATCATGGCCTACTAATCCCCCCCAAACTCTAATTGGCTTCATCACTCTGTCTCCTCCCCACCAATAAGCTGGTGTGTGGTGAGCATTCTGGCGCAATATGGCTGCCGTCGCATCATCCAGGTGGGTGCTGCACATTGGTGGTGGTTGAGAAGATTCCCCCCTACTATGTGAAGTGCTTTGAGCTCTGGAAAAGCGTTATATAACTGTAACATTTCTTCTTCTTCTTCTTCTTCTATTTTATTATAAAGATACCTTATGTAGAAAATGTCCAATTTCCATTCAAATTACTTAAATACATATGTGTGAAATATTGAGATGTATAACTAAATTATATAATATTGTATGAAATGCAATTAATACCTCTGAAACAAACTAACCCTAGACTAGAGCATAAGCTGTAAGTTACTGTAAACCCGGAAACCTCTATTTCTGAAAAGAAGATAGTTTGGTCCGACATGTATTTGATTTAAACAACATTGTACACCACTTTAATTTATGGACGGTTTTTCAAAATATCTTTTGTATTCCTGCAAATAAAGTCATAAAGGTTTGAAATTACATGAGGATAAGTAAATGATGGCAGAATTATTAAAAACTTTAGGTAAACTAACCCTTTAAGTGCCAAAATACAGTAACAGGTCCAAGACAATACTTCATCGGCTGGCCAAGGGAATCCCAATTCAGCTATTCTCTTTGATACTAACCAGGAAACGCTGTATGTCAACACTTCTTTCTCTGTCGACTGCACACAAGATGAGATCCTTGAATAATGGCCCAGTTTTCAGCACTCCGTAAACAGGAGGGCTAAATTTACTGATTACACTTCCAGTGTGAGTTGAGAGGAAGGACTATCTGCAGCCAACCAGAAAAGCAGAGGAACTCTGAATCTTCTAAATGAGGGACCATATGAGTAAGTGAGGAGAGAGTTGTTTTCAGCACACAGGAAGACATTTAGGAAAGTGTGAACATTAGAGGACCAAAAACAGAAAAGCCCTCAGTAGAGGAGAGGGTAGATGAATACGTTGGGGTTTAGAGACTTGCAATAACCAACAGGTTACATTTATGTACTTTCTTTATTTTGTGGAACACAAAGGCATAAAGCAAGACAAAAAATTTATAGAAATAGGTCATTATTCACTCAAAATACCGTCATTCCCTTGGGTGTGTTCATGAAAGAAGCTGTAAATTAATCTCTCTTTTCATTTGATTCTTTTTTTAAAACAAAGGAATTGACCAGTTCTGAAGTTCTCACTGATGCAACTGATTTAAATTACCGTATTATATATAGCCCGCGGGTTTTAGGGTTTTGTGTAACAAATCGTTGGTATAACCCACGCGCTTATATAACCTGTATATAATATAATATAATTTCACTTAAAAACATTTTTTGTGTAAGTTCACATTTCTTGTGAAAGTTCACATTTCATATTCGAATTTCGAATGTTGCTCGCATGACATCAATTATCATAACTGTTCAGCTCGGTACACATTGCTTATGCGCGAAACTCAAACAATAAGAAAACAAACAAAGTCAGAATCAGAAGAAAAAGAAAGAGCAGTGTCTCCCGCTGTGCAGCAGCTCGTCCCTTAAGAAGCGATTCTACAGGTGTTGATCATCGGATGAGATGAGAAGAGCCCGCCCTCATGCAGCACAGCCAATCACGACTTCCTGCATGATTGACAGGTCAGACAGCCTATCAGCGGCAGCTGTTAGAGTGATAGTACAACCTTCACAAGAAACAGAAAGAAAATACCGCAAAAACCCTTACCGTAATTTCCGTACTATAAGGCGCACCCCAAAGACATGATATTGTCCAAAAATCGGACGTGCGCCTTATAGTCCGGTGCGCCTTATCTGTGGACTGAATTCCAAAATCTATAAAATTGTTTTTGGGTGATTTTGATAAGCGCTCAGCTTGATTGACTGTCGGACCATTTCACACTGACACAGTGATAAACCAATCACAGAACATTATGTAAAACCATATGCTTACCTCCTGAAATCTGACTCCCTGTCACTCACGGTAAAGTTAGTTTTGTTTTTTATATTCCTCACACATTCAGCATAAAATGGCAATAACTCTAAAAGGACTCACTCAAAAAAAAATCTTAACAATGTATATTTATGGATACATATGTCTTAATGTTTCACAAGCTTCTTTTTCGTTATTTCCGCTAGACATAATGAGCAAGGAGCCATAAAACCCGTCTGAATGTGAGTTTCACCTGAAAAGCTTGTCTCTTTGCCGAGATGTGATTAAGGGACCGTGAGAAAAGTGCAATTTTCTTATGGAGAAAGCTATTGGTAAAAGAAAGGTAAATTTGGACATGCAATTCACTTTTTGAAAAGACAGGTTTAAACGTTGTCCACTGTGTCCCTTTAATGAATGCCACTGGTCTCATGTCTACACACACTTAAATTATAGCAGAAATCGAAAATAACTTGCACTTTTCCCACGGCCCCTTACGCACAGCTCATCAAAGAGCAAGCTTTTCCCGCGAAACTCACATTCAGACGGGCTTTACGGCTCAGTGCTCGTTATATACAGCCAAAAAATGAAATGGAAGCTTGTGAAACATTAAGATATATTTCCTTTTTGTGATAAGGTTGTTAAGATTTTTTTGTGCGAGTTGTTTTGGAGTTATTGCCATTTATCTTTGAATGTGTGACATATCGAAAACAAAACTAACTTTACCCCGCTGAACGAGCACAGGTTTTGAGTACTTAAATTAATACAAAGAAAACAAAATATTGTGTTTAAAGGATGTGAGATGGATTGAAACTGTAAACTTCCTGAGCTTTGTTAGGATGAGAGATAAAGACACCAGCAAAACTGTTGATTTTCTTGAATAGCAAGAACTAAGCATAACTGAACTTAGCTTTCATTTTTTTTAAATACTTTTCTATTTAATATCATTGTTTTAATTTTTTTCGATTTGTATTCTTTATTTTTGATCACTTTTCATGCTTTTTTCGTTTAGTAAAAACTGTAATTTTCTTGAATAGCAGGAACTAAGCATAACTGAACTTAGCTTTCGGTTTTTTTTTTACTTTTCTATTTTATATAATTGTTTTGATTTTCTTTATTTATTTCTATTCTTTATTTTTGATGACTTTTCATGCTTTTTTCGTTTAATAAAAACTGTAATTTTCTTGAATAGCAGGAACTAAGCATAACTGAACTTAGCTTTCGTTTTTTTTTGAACTTTTCTATTTTATATTGTTGTTTTGATTTTTTTCGATTTGTATTTGTTACTTTTGATCACTTTCCTTACCTTTTTTCGCCTGATTACCCTAACTTTCACTTTCACTTGGTGCAGACCTTTTGACGAAATATCTGTGGAGGGACATCTGCTTCTCCTTTATCCACAACAACAGAAGCCTCTCCATCTCATCATTTATATTCGAACACAACTTCAATATAATCCTCACGCCCTTGGAAGGATTTACATTCTTGATAACATCCTTCTGCTTTAGGATGGTACATATCGTGGATGTACTGCGATCATAAGTGCGTGCTAGATCTCTCACGCGGCACCACGCTCATATTTATCCACAATTTCATGCTTCATTTCCATTGTCATCATGCGTTTCTTCTTTTCACTACCATCCTTACTACTTACTTTCTTAGAATTCGTCGCTATCATGAAGAATAATGCACAAAATAGAGAGAAAAATATCTACCGTATTCGCAGATGACTCATACAAGTCAGTGAACACATGAAGTGAACAAGTGTCGGCGTCGGCCTCAGTACTCTAATATTTACTCCTATATAGAAGCAAAAATCTGCCCGAAGGCTTGCTCATATCTTGGAATACTCATATGTAGAGTCGCTCTACAGGAAAGCTGCATCTTCCAGGTGCTGCACACTGCCATGTGCTTCTGTCTAATCACGACACCAGGAAAATTGCCAAGCTGTTCAATTCAGACACAGAAGAGGATGACTTTGATTGATTAAAACAATGTGAGTGTATTGTTAAACAGTAGAATAAAGTTCAGTAAAACTCACTGTTTTGCTTCCATTACCTTTTTGTAGACCATATGTTTTACCGTGCGCCTTATAATGTGGTGCGCCTTGTGTACGGACTAAGTACAAAAATAGCGCGACCGTTGAGACTGCACCTTATAATCCGGTGCGCCTTATGGTGCGAAAAAATACGGTCCATCCTTAACAAATATATTGAAATATTTTTACATGTAGCAAATGTGTGATATAGCCAGCACCCTTATATAACCCACACCCCCTGCAGAGTTTGTAAAATCTGGTATAAACCGCGGGATATATGCGGAAAAATACGGTACACAGTTCTCTAGATTCACAGATGTCACGTATATGTTGTGTCTCAGTTTACATCCTGGTTTCTCCCGTGCGCTCCCAGTGTTTCAGCACTCACCTATCTTGTCATCAATCGCCTCTTCAGTCTTGTCAGCTGTCTCATCAACCCTTGTGTATACTAACCCTATGTTCCCTTTAGTCTTCGTCCACTTGTTGTCAGTGTTAAGTGGTGTTTTCCTCCCATTGGATTCCTCCTCTAATTTTGCATAAGTGCCCTTTTTGGTTCTATTTAAAGTGTTTATTTTGAGTTTCCATCATTAAAGATATATCAGTTTATTTCTCATCCCTACAAACGCAACGCCTAAAACTCGATCAGGCATTTCCAAATATTTATCGTCACCCATGGTGTTGCTATCTATCAGTTGAATATCACTCATTCAGGTAACTGAAAACAGCACAACTTTCATGTCTCCAATAATACACCGTGGACTCGTTTTATCCATTAATACAAATGCATATTGTTATATTATTGGACTTTTTTGGGTCTTGTTGCTGGGCCAGTTGTTTCTTAATTTGTATGGATTATTTTTTTCATAGAGGAAGCTTTAAGATAATAGGCCTCTATAGCATTGAGTTATTGTATTGCTTTTTAATGAGACTTTTATGGTATATATATATATTTTTTTTGCGTTCAACGGACGGAAGTCAGTCCGATTGGTTTTAAATGACCAGAGGGTGAGTAAATGATGACAGAACTTTCATTTTTGCGTCAACAGCTCTTTAAAGTATGAATCAATATGCGTGTGAACAGAGAATAAGCATGTGGAGGACAGGGTGGAAAACAATGCTATAGCAACAGCCCGGACAGGAAATTAGGTCGAATGAAGAGGAAGTCCAGCAACTTCCTGACAAAGTTGTTGATGATTAGTTTTGATGACTCTAGTACTAAAACATACACTCATAAACACAAACATGCAAATATGCGCATGCACATTCTTTACACTCTTAGACGTGTTCACACGGTCAACTTCTCTCACTTTCGATCAAATACAGCGCTAAGTACGAGAACTAATTTATGTTATGACTTCAAAAATATCATGATGTAAAAATGATTGATTTCTTTTTTAAATATGGCTAATGCTTTATAAGCTTACTACACCTCAAATGGAGTCCGCCATGGAGTTTTGTCCACCTGAACCGTCCAGCACCATCCTGCCCACTGGTATGGTGTTAGGAGTAAACTGGCATCCAGTGCAGCGGATACTCCACTGATGTTGGTGCGAGCGGACGGGATTCCGAGCCCAGCAGTCTCAGCGCCCCCAAGCTCCACCGTGGCCTCCACCTCTGTTGGCTTCACTGTGGTCTTCAGCTCCACCTTCACTGTCTCCAGCTTCATCTGCTTTGCCTTAGTGGTCAAGTCAAGTCACCTTTACTTATATAGCGCTTTTTACAATGTAGATTGTTTCAAAACAGCTTTACAGTGGTCACAGGAAAACCAATATAAACAAAGTTTGTTTGGCTGAACAGCAGCTTTAAAAGAGCAGGCGAATTAATACAATTGATGAATTTTAAGTGTTAAGTTTCCCCAACTGAGCAAGCCATAGGCGACAGCGACAAGGAACAAAAACTCCAGCAGGTGACGTGATGAATGAAGAATAGAATGGAGAAAAAACCTTGGGAGAAACAAGGCTCAGTCGGGGGACCAGTTCTCCTCTGGCCAGCAGCCAAACAGTGCATGATTATTATATTGACAACAATTCAAGTCCAATATGAAGTCCAATTTAGACCGGTTAGAGATCGGTTCATGATCGTCACAGAGGAGGGTTTAGTAGAGTCACGGTCTCCGCAGACACTTCAGGGCAGTGCTGTGCTCGTGTCCAAGTGCAGGTCCTTCATCTGATCCCGGATCCGGCTGACCACGGTAACCTCGGAATAAACAGAGACCAATATCAGCGTAGATGCCATTCTTCTTCTGATGTATCGAGTACATCAGGTGTTATGGGAATGTTCCCGGTTCCGGCTTATCTAAATTATGCAGCCTAACAATCATTTTACATGATTTGGATTACAAATGTATGTATAATGTGTTATGTGTATGCCAGGTTGAAGAGATGTGTTTTTAGTCTACATTTAAACTGACAGAGTGTGGCTGCTTCCCGAACTGTATTAGGAAGACTGTTCCAGAGTTTAGGAGCTAAATAGGAAAAGGATCAACCGCCAGCAGTTGATTTTGATATTCTAGGTATTATAAGCTGGTCAGTATTTTGGGATCGCAATAGACGTGAAGGACTATAATGTGTTAAGACATCGCTCAAGTACTGTGGAGCTAAACCATTTAATACTTTGTAAGTAATTAGCAATATTTTAAAATGTATTCAGTGTTTAATAGGAAGCCAGTGCAGGTTTGACAGAACTGGTCTAATATGCTCATACTTCCTGGTTCTAGTAAGAACTCGAGCTGCTGTATTTTGGAACTTTAGCTCACCCAGTTGAGCTTTACAATAATCTAGCCTTGAACTCATGAACGCATTAACTAACTTTTCCGCATTTGTCTTTGAGAGCATATATCGAAATTTAGATATATTTTTAAGATTGAAGAATGGCGTTTACAGATGCTAGAAACATGGCTTTCAAATGAAAGATTGGTATCAAAGTGCACACCCAAGTTTCTGGAAGCATCTCTTTCAGTAGCTTATTTGATATTGGGTCTAGCATACATGTTGTTGATTTTGATGATTTAACGAGTTTAGACAATTCTTCCTCCCCAATAGCAATGAATGAGTGGAATTTTTCTTCAGGAACACTAAAATTTACTGTATGTTGTGATATTGTAGTAGACGTTGCATAGTTAAAATTTTCTCTCTAATATTATGAATTTTGCAAGTAAAGAAGTCCATGAAGTCATTACTGCTGTGCTGTTTTAAACCATCTGGGGTTGAGGCTTTATTTCTTGTTAATTTAGTCACTGTATCAAATAAATACCTAGGGTTGTATTTGTTTTCTTCTAAGAGGGTAGAAAAGTAAGCAGATCTAGCTGATTTTAAGGCCTTTCTGAATGCAATAGACCTGTCATTCCATGAAATGCGAAAAACCTCAAGCTTAGTTTTTTCCCAGCTCCGCTCCATTTTTCTGGCTGCTCTCTTGAGGGCCCGTGTGTGCTCGTTGTACCACGGTGTTGGACTATTTTCTTTAATCTTCTTTAAGCGCAACGGAGCAACAGTGTCTAAAGTGCTGGAAAAGAGAGAGTTAATAGTTTCTGTTGCAACATCAAGTTAGGCTATCTGGGATGTTAAGTAGATGAAATTTATAAAGCTATATTTTGTGTCAGGAGTGATAGTTCTACTATATTTATAACAGGGAGTTAGTTTTTTGACTTTGGCCAAAGGTAATCTACACGCAACTAAGTAATGATCTGAGATGTCATTGCTCTGCTGCAGAATTTGAACAGTATCAACATTGATCCCATATGACAATATTAGATCTAAAGTATGATTACGAGAATGAGTGGGTCCTGATACATGTTGAGTAACTCCAATAGTGTTTAAAATGTCTCTAAATGCCAATCCCAAAGCGTCTTTTTCATTATCTACATGGATATTAAAATCACCGACAATTATGGCTTCATCTGCAGACATTACTAATTCTGAGAGAAAATCAGCAAATTCTTTGATAAAGTCTGTATGGTGCCCTGGTGGCCTGTATAGAATAGCCAGCACAAAAGTTAAACAGGAATTATTACTTGCACTAGATAATTTTACATTAAGGACCATCACTTCAAAATAATTATATTTCAAATTAGACCTTTGAGCAGTACTGATGGTGTTACTATAAATTACAGCAACACCTCCTCCTTTACCTTTCAGACAAGGCTCATGTTTATAAAAGTAATCTTGAGGGGTGGACTCATTTAAAGTAATGTAATCGTCTGGTTTTAGCTAGGTTTCTGTCAAACACAGCACATCTAGTTTATGATCTGTAATCATATCATTTACAATAAGTGCTTTTGAGGAAAGGGATCGTATATTCAGTAACCCAAGCTTTATCGTTTGTTCATTTGTGTTATATCCGTTCTTAGTTGTTTGTAAATCAATAAAATTTTTACCTTTTAACGGTTTTGAGAGTTTTTTGTATTTGCTAATTCAGGGAACAGACACAGTCTCTATAGGATATCTAGGAGAAAGAGTCTCTATGTGTTGGGATTTATCTGACCTCTGTGACGTGAGACAGCTAGCTGACGGTCGGTTTAGCCCAGGGGTCGGCAACCTTTTTGAACCTTCGATCGATCTGTCGACGGGGGGGGGGTTGGGGGTCGCGATCTGCCTGTCCTCTGAACGCGGAAGTAGCAGAGCGATCGATCTGAGGGGGGGGGGGGTGTAGAGAGATTGCGGAAAGCATGAGCGCTGCTATTCGTTACTTGAAGGGGATGAAAGAGCCGCAGCTCAGTGGTGAAAGAGCCGCGGGTTGCCGACCCCTTGCCGAGCCCTTGCCGACCCCTTGGGTTGCCGAGCCAGTTTGTCTGTAGTGGTCTACAGGTCCACCCTGGTCCCCTGCTCTGATTTGGTTTCCAGGCCCACCTTCACCACCTTACGGACCTGACCTACCTCCCTTTCCACCATTCCACCTCCTGAGTGCCAGGAAGTTTGCAGGCTTTGTAACTTTTAGCTTGCCATGTTTGTAGCTCTGTGTAGTTCCCTTTCAGGGAACTCGAGCTGCGTCAAAGCCCTAGGGGAAATAGCCTTGCGTCAGTCACGTGAAGATCTGTACAACCAATGAGAGACGAACGCGTGTGAATGCATCACCGCCGGCACGTGCCGGTGACGTCATAAGGAAGAGCATAAAGCGCGAGTGAAACCCGGAAGCGGCAGCTCTGAGTGTCTTCAGCGTGCTGTGTCGGTGTGAGAGTGATTTTGGAACTAAGATTAGTTTAAAAATCAGGGATTTGAGTGTGAGAATGGCGAATGATCAGAGATTTAGACCGTGTGTTTATCCTTGTCCGCGTTTTATAACGGGCAAGGATACACATGTTATGTGTGTGGTCTGTTTGAGAGTGGAGCATGCGCGGTCGGCACTTGAGAGCACCGGCTGTGAGGACTGCGAGAAGTTCTCATTGCATACGCTCCGCTCCCGCCTGGTCTGTAACGAGGCCGCTCAGGCTAGTGTTCCCCGCGGTTCGGGACCTGCAGCAGCCGAGGCTTTGCGGCGCTCTCAGTCTTGGGGATCACAAATGTATCTCGCTGAGGCAGCTGGGATGGGTCCTCCCTTATCTCAGCCCTCACGAGATCAGGCGGGTGCTGGTCACGAGCGCTCTCCGAGAGATGATCGTGCTGGGCCTCCGGCACTAGCTTTATCTAGTTCAGAAAGTGAGATGGATCTAGCTAGTGTCGAACCGGTCGTGGAGGATTCGCCACCCTCCTCGCCGGCTTTTGAGGAGTTATTTGAGGTTGTGGCGCAAGCGGTCTCACGTCTGGACATCGATTGGCCGCCGGAGACTAGGAGCACTCGTCCTAGAAAGAGTATTTTGGACGAGCGCTACCTGCCAGCTCATTTCACCCGCGCCGAGCTATGCCTTTTCTTTCTGATTTACATGCCGAGGTATCTAGATCTTGGAGAAGGCCAGCCTCCGAGAGAGTCCATACACCACATAGTGCGATGTATACGAATCTTGTCGGGGGTCAACACCATGGTTATGGGGGGATGCAGAAAGTGGACGAGGCTCTCGCTGGGTACCTCATTCCCCAGTCTGCATCCTCTATTAAAGCTCCGGCACTCCCCACCAAAGACGATGTGATGCGATGTGATACTCTGCTTCGAGCCAGGCTGCTGCGTGCCTGCACACTACGTCACTGCTGCACGCCTATCAAGCAGAGTTGCTAGGGGACCTCAACGAGGGCGGCGGTATCGGTCCGGAGGCAGTGGCAGAGCTGCGCCGGACCGTGGATTTGTCTCTTCGGGCCACTAGGGAGACGGCCTACTCTGTCGGCCGCTCCATGGCAGCTCTGGTGGCCACGGAGAGACACCTATGGCTAAATTTATCAGCTATGAAAGATAAAGATAAATTTGTTTTGCTGGATGCCCCTCTGTCCCCTTCGGGCTTGTTCGGCGATGCCGTAAAAAGCGTCGTCGACAAGTTCCAGGAGGCTTCACGACAGCAGGCGGCGTTCAGTAAAGTTCTTCCCCGCCGCCCTCCACGTGAGACCGCCAGTCAAGCGCGGTCTCAAAGCTCCTCACACAGGGCCGCTCAGAAATAAAGTGTCGCTACCCGTCTTCCTCTGGCAAACCCCGGAAGGTCGGGCCGACAAGTTCAAGTCCAGTCCTCTGGTAGAAAAGGTGATTTGAGGGTTGTCCTGAACACCAAGAAGGCCAAGACTAAGCGGCCCTGATGCCACAAGGTGGTGTCTCCCATCTGCAGCTCCAGAGTCAGCCCGCCATGGGAGAACCACCCCCTCTAAGGAGGGTCCTAGAGCAGTCCACCCGGGTTTCCGGAAGCCCCGGCTCAGTGGTGGATATGTTCACAGTACCAGAGACCAGCCCCGGGAGGCTGGTTCCCATAGTAGAGTTCCGGGCTGCGTGGTCACGGCTACCCGGTATCTCTCAGTGGGTCCTGCGCGTATACCTGGTATGCCATCCAGTTCGGGGTTTCACCACCCCAGTTCTCGGGGGTCCTACAGTCAGTGGTAGGCCCCCAGCAGGCTCTGGTCATGGAACAAGAAGTAGACACTTTGCTGGCGAAAGGGGCCATCGAGTATGTACCCCTCGCGGAAAGCAAGTCCGGGTTCTACAGCCGGTACTTCATAGTTCCGAAGAAGGATGGAGGGTTGCGGCCCATTCTGGATTTGCGTCTCTTGAATCGCGTGGTCAGGCGTCTAAAATTCTAAATGTTGACGCTCAAGCAGATCGTAGTGCAGGTCAGATCCGAGGATTGGTTTGTCACAGTCGACCTCAAGGACGCATATTTCCACGTCTCCATCCTTCCGCAACACAGGAAGTTCCTGAGGTTCGCCTTCGGGGGAAAGGCGTACCAGTATCGGGTGCTTCCTTTCGGCCTGGCGCTCTCGCCCCGCTAGCTCCGCTACGGTTACAAGGCATTCGTGTCTTAAATTATATCGACGACTGGCTTATTCTGGCCCAGTCGCCGCAGTTAGCAGCGCAACATCGAGATGCTGTGCTCGCACACATGAAGTAGCTGGGGTTGAGGCTGAACACCAAGAAGAGTATACTTTCTCCAGCACAGAGAACCACTTTCTTGGGAGTCATTTGTCATTTCAGTGGCCATGTCTGCTCGGCTCTCCCCCGAGCGCATCCAGGCCATTTGTTCAGCCGTCAAGAGCATCAAGCTGGGCCAGCCACTCACGGTGAAACACTTTCAGAGGGTGTTAGGGCTCATGGCAGCGGCATCCAGCATTATCCAACTGGGCCTGCTGTACATGAGACCCCTGCAGTGGTGGCTAAAGACCAAGGGGTTTTCCCTGAAGGGAAACCCGCTTCGCACTATCAAGGTCACGGGGCAATGCCTACACACCCTGAGTATGTGGAAGAACTCTTGGTTTCTCTCTCAAGGCCCTGTGTTGGGGGCTCTGGGTCGGAGAGTCTCTCTCTCGACAGATGCCTCCCTCTCGGGCTGGGGGGCGGTCCTGAAGGATCGCTCCTCACAAGGTCTGTGGAGCAGTCGGCACCAGACCTGGCACATAAACATGCTAGAGTTACTGGCGGTTCGCAGAGCACTCTGTGCGTTCCTCCGCAGAAGAACCAGAAGAAGAACCCACCCACCTGCCTGAATGACTACAGGCCAGTGGCACTCACTCCAATCATAATGAAGTGTTTCGAGAGAGTGGTGCTGGCCCACATTCAGAGCAGCAAACCGGACACCATTGACCCCCTGCAGTATGCCTACCGGCCCAACAGGTCCACCTCGGATGCCATCGCTGCTGCAGTCCACTATTCCCTCTCTCACCTGGAGAACAAGGACTCATACCTGCGGATACTCTTCATAGATTACAGCTCCGCCTTCAACACGGTCATCCCACACAAACTCACCCACAAACTGTCCTTACTTGGTTTGCACCCCACCCTCTGTGACTGGCTCCTAGATTTCCTGACTGGCAGGCCTCAGTCTGTCAGGATTGGAAATAGGACTTCAGCCAGCACCATAACGAACATTGGCACTCCCCAGGGCTGTGTACTCAGCCCCATCCTCTACACCCTGTACACCTACGACTGTGTCGCCTCCCACAAGGACAATATCATCCTGAAGTTTGCGGACGACACCGCAGTGATAGGACGTATCGCTGGCGGTGACGAGGCAGCCTACAGGAGGGAGGTGGCCAGTCTGGTGTCATGGTGTGAAGACAACAACCTCACCCTCAACACAGACAAGACAAAGGAGATGATAGTGGACATGAGGAAGGAGAGGAGGACGCCTCAGCCACTGTTCATGCGGGAGCTTGAAGTGGAGAGAGTGTGCAGCTTTAAATACTTGGGTGTCCACATCAGTGAGGACCTCACATGGACACCTCACATCACGCAGCTGGTCAAGAAGGCTCAACAGCGGCTGTATTTTCTGAGGAGGCTGAGGAAGTTCGGCATGTCGCCTAAGATCCTCAGCAACTTCTACCGCTGCACCATTGAGAGTGTCTTGACCAGCTGCATCACTGTGTGGTACGGCAGCGCTTCTGTCATGGACCGCAAACGCCTGCAGAGAGTGGTGAAGACTGCGCAGAAGATCACCAGGACTCCACTGCCCTCTCTGCAGAGCATCTACCACCGCAGAGTCCACAGAAGAGCTGCTTCCATCCTCAAAGACCCCTCCCACCCCCAACATGGACTGTTCACACTCCTACCCTCAGGACGGAGGTACAGAAGTGTGAAATGCAGGATTGCTAGACTGAAGAACTCTTTCTTTCCCTCTGCCATAAGACTCCTAAACAGCGGATAGGAGTCTACAATCACAACATACATGAACAATTGTTTACATTCTGCACTACCACACTTTACACTATCAAAACTGCACTACCTCACTTTACATTATCAGGACTGCACTACCTCACTTTACTACTTTGCCCTTTTACATTGTTATATATTTGCTCTTCTTATTATTTATATATTTATCTTATTATTTTTTTTAGTTTACTACTTGTGTGACATTTACTGTGGAAGGCAAAGTAAGAATCTCATTGTACAAGGAAACATGCTTTCTGTCTGTATATATGACAATAAACACTTTGAATCTTGAATCTTTGAATCTTGAATCCCGGACCTTCGCGACCACCATGTCACTGTTTTCACCGACAGTATGACTGCGGCCGCATAAATCAACCATCAGGGGGGTCTACGTTCGCGACCACTGTACAAGATGGCGCGACAGATCCTCCTCTGGGCCTAGGGGAGGCTGCTTTCTCTCAGGGCGGTCTACATCCCGGGGGTCCAGAATGTGGGAGCAGATGCCCTATCGAGACAGGGGCCAAGACCAGGGGAATGGCAGCTCCACCCCGAAGTGGTGGAGCAGATTTGGGAAAGATACGGCAAGACAAAGTTCGACCTGTTTGCCTCAGTAGAGAACACCCACTGCCCTCTGTGGTTTTCGCTAGCACATCCAGCGCCTCTGGGGAGGGATGCCATGGTACATGCTTGGCCGAGGTTGCGCCTGTACGCCTTTCCCCCGATCGCTCTGCTCCCAGGAGTCCTGGCCAAAATTCGCCGGGACAAGGTCCATCTCACGCTAGTGGCCCCCCACTGGCCTTCCAGAATATGGTTCGCGGACCTTGTGGCTCTCCTTGACGGAGTCCCTTGGGAGATTCCGGTCAGGAGGGACCTTCTGTCCCAGGTGGAGGGTTGCATTCTTTACCCTCGACCAGATCTAATTAAGCTGTGGGTCTGGCCCCTGAAGGGGTCCAGCTCATAGAATCCTGTCTCTCAGCCGAGGTTGTGGAGACCATCCTTCAGTCCAGAGCTCCCTCCACGAGGAAACTCTACGCCTTGAAGTGGAAACTTTTCACGTTGTGGTGTAGTGAAAGGCAGGTGAACCCAGTAACCTGTCAAGTCGGCAAAGTGCTGGAGTTCCTGCAAGAAAGATTTGCGGCAGGGTTGTCCCCCTCCACCTTGAAGGTTTATGTGGCTGCCATAGCGGCTTGCCATGTACCTCTGGGTAGGGTATCCTTGGGCAGGGACCCCCTAGTCACTCGTTTCCTCCGTGGCACCCTTTGAACCTTCAGAGGAGCTCCCTATCAAGCTCCTCTCTATTAAGACCCTTCTTTTGCTGGCCATCACTTCGCTTAAGAGGGTCGGGGATCTTCAAGCCCTCTCGGTGGCTCCCTCATGCCTCGAGTTCGCGCCCGGGATGGCGAAATCTTTCTCCACCCAAGGCCAGGCTATGTCCCCAAGGTTCCCACCAATGTGGCTTGGTCTATCACGCTGCAGGCCTTCTGCCCTCCCCCATTTTACGATCATGAGAAGGAGCACAAGAACAAGGTCTGTCCAGTGCGAGCACTGGACGCTTACGTTTTCAAGACTGCCACTTGGCGTAAGTCGGACCAACTGTTCGTTTGCTTTGGGACTCCTGAGGGGGCTCCAGCTTCCAAGCAAACCCTAAGCAGGTGGATAGTCGAGGCCATCTGTCTAGCTTACGAGTCGGCCGGACATGCTTCTCCTTTGAGGGTCCGGGCCCACTCCACTCGGAGCATGGCGGCATCCAAGGCTCTCCTCTCCGGAGTTTCCTTGTCTGATGTTTGTGCTGCGGCTGGCTGGTCCTCGCCGCACACATTCATGAGGTTTTACCAATTGGACTTCGATGCCGCCCCAGGAACCAGGGTGCTCTCTCAGTGAGCTGGGACACACCCGGATGCCGGCGTCGCTGAGGTGGCGTTGGTATAGCGTTCCCCTAGCGCTTTGACGCAGCTCGAGTTCCCTGAAAGGGAACGTCTCGGGTTACGAATGTAACCCTGGTTCCCTGAGGGGAACGAGACGCTGCGTCAAAGCGCTAGGGGAAATAGCCTGACGTCAGTCACGTGAAGATCTGTGCAACCAATGAGAGACGAATGCGTGTGAATGCGTCACCGCCGGCACGTGCCGGTGACGTCATGAGGAAGAGCATAAAGCGCGCGTGAAACCCGGAAGCGGCAGCAAAAGAGTGTCTGAAGCGGGCACGGAGGCGCAAGGAGCTGAGGCAAAGACGCGGCGTCTCGTTCCCCTCAGGGAACCAGGGTTACATTCGTAACCCGAGACGTTTTCTCAGTTGATTAGTATGAAGGTTTCCAGGTGTGTCTTGTTGTATATTGCCCTTGTATTTCCTTTGCTCCTTGTCAGTCGATGATTGTCGTTTATGTGAATACCTTTTTTGCCGTGCTCCCTGTGTGCCTAGATGTTATTGTTTGACGTTGTTTCATTTGAATCATTAAAAAACCCTGCACATGGTTCCTACTAGCATTGCAACAGGTTGTCTCGTAATTGTGCCAATAAACACATCATCAAAGAAAACGTCGCTGCAAGACTCTGCTTTATTCCACTTATCACAAATTAAACTTAAATATGTAAGTTAAATTCAAAATGTCCGAATTTACTTAAAAAAACAAGTATACTCTGGTAGCCCTAAAATGCTACAACTAAAATGAAGACTAAATAAAAAAAATAAAGTTGTAACTAAAGCAACGATTATTGGTGCATGTTTTACATGAAAATGCTATTTCAGTTTCTCTACTTCAAAATTTCACATTTAATTCAATGTGTGACTTGCGCTTTCATTGTTATCTTTTTTTTTTTATTTACTCTCAAATTCTGGGTGAAAATACATACAAATAACTACTATAAAAATAGAGATAAAAACTAAAATAATCCTCCTGCTCAATTGAAATCAATTCAGTGCTGTCTGGCACAGTGCACTGTAAACTTTACTAGATAAATGAAGGTAAACTGTTCATTTGATTATGCTATTATGAGACTTGTTGTGCCAAAAAAAATAACTTCCCATCAAACTCTGTCACTGGAAGCATTCCAGCTAAAACAATTGCGGTTTATAAGCGTTCCAGCTCTACAACAGCTCCGTTAATGATAAGTTTTATTCAAAGGGCCTTGGCACATTTTGTAATGAGAGTTTCATTGTGGAGGACTGCATTAATTGAGGCTTGACAAATCTGGTACAGAAAATTCATCTGGCAAGAAAGTGTCTGCCAGGAAAACATAATTTGCTTTTGCTCTCAGGGTAAATAATCGTCATTAAAATTATTCTGGCAACTTGACACAGTCACTAAGAGTTACAACTTTGTCATTATTGTCTCACAGCAGCGGGGATGTGAAAAACTCAAAATGCTTGCCAGACATCACACAGTATATCAGGGCCGTACAGCAGAAAGTGTGGGCGGCTCTCATTTTCCCAGCGGCCAGCCTCAGCCGGACATGTGCCTTAATGTTGCAGAAAAGTGTTAGTCATAATCATCAAATCCAGGAAAGCATCAGTTTGATAAAGTGTTGCATTTGTAATGGCTCATTCTAACAGACTCTTGCTGATCTTCCATACAGGATACACTCAACAATCTGCAAATGCTCTCTGTAATACTACAAGCAACTTAGATGGCACGCAATATAAAGATTGAATGTTTTTTGGTTTCTGAAAAAGCTTGGAGGACACCAACAACACATATTTAGTGATAAAAACAATTTACTTCAATGTACTATTAACTGTACTTTATTGATTTTTCAGTATCTTGATCTAAAAATATCAAGAAAAATATCAACATGTGCAAGTACAGAATCCAGAATGTTACTGTCCATTGGTGCTGACGTTAAAATACATGTCTTTATTGTTATAGTTATCATTATTTGTGTGAAAAGGCTTTTAAGCCTGACTGTGTTCTGTTCCAAGACTAGCAAAAATAAAACACATATAAGTCAGGGTTGTCTCCAGGGTGGTAACGGGGCCATAGGGAACCAGGGTGGTGCTGGGGGGACCAGGGGCCAGGTAGGGAAGAATGTCCAGGGCGGCACTGGGAGCCTGGTCTCACCCTTCCACCCTACCCCCCCACCCCTCCCAAAAAATTCTTGAAGGGCCCCCCTGGGAAACGGTCGGGAGGCCTAGATGGTCTTTGGGCGAGGCGCAAGAGTTCAGGGAGCGCCAGCAGGGTGCGGAGCACGGGGACCACGGAGGAAGCCCTCTTCCTCCTACTCTTATGTCCACCACCACGCTTATGGTGGCGGAATGTGGGCTTGGTCACAGGGCTCGGAAGCGCTGACTCGGTCACGGGGCTTGGTTGATGCGTGTTGATGTGGCTACTGGCTTCTGCTGTCTGGATCGAGGGTGGAGACGATCCAGACACCTCACCACTGTTTACATTTACATTTACTCATTTAGCAGACACTTTTATCCAAAGCGACTTACATTTTGAGGAGTATAGAAGCAATTTGTCCAAAGGATACAAAAACACATAAGAGTGCTTACAATACAAAGTTTCAAACATTCTGAACACAAGTTGTTCAAGCATGGGGGATAGAGAAAAGGAAGAGGAATATATCTTTCTTTTTTTCGAGTGTGTGTGTGTGTGTGTGTGTGTGTGTGTCTGTCATGTTAGGTGCTACCACAGTTACCAAAGATTAGTCCTTGCTAATGACTACTGATTCACAAAATGAAACTAAACAAAGTATGTAAACAAGACTCATGTGTTCTCTCTCAGCTGGCAAACGCTTCTCCTGTTTCCATCCAGCTCAGGCCAGCGGAGGAATGGAGGGTCCCTGGATTAATGAATCGCCCCGATCCAGAACAGCAAGGTGATGGTGTTGTCCAGTAGAGGTGCACGGCAAGCCACATAGGTAAAGTCAACCACTTACCAGCTAAAGTCCTTGCTGTTCATAAGCGCGATGTTCAACAGCTGCTGCTCATAATCCATCTTCACGTTCATTGTCTTTCTTGGGCGACAAACCTGGTGAGTTGTACTGTCATCCATGTGCATGTGCGATGCAGAGATAACGAGGGATAAACAAGATCCAACTGAAAACACTGTTTATTCGAAAGGCAAAAACAAAAAGACTTTAAAACACAACATAAACGGCACTCATAGTGCAAAAACCTGGAGATAGCATGAAACTCAGGAAACATGGAACATCCACATACAACAGGACCACGGAACAGGACATTGACGCAGAAACGTTTAAAACTCACAAAGACAAGGGATTACAGGAGGGTATTTACAACAAACACGGGAAGGGAACTAGCTGACGAGACTTGGAAAGTGATTTGACAGAGATGGGAGCATGTAGGACCTGGAAGATACATAAAGGAACCCGGATGTGACAAACGCGACAAGACGAGACTGTGACAATTTAACCCACTAGACCAACTGGATATTGCAGTTTGAAAGTGCGTTCAAAACGTACAAAAGGAAATGTAATATAATTTTGCAAAATAAAATTGCCACATGCACGTTTCACCAGAACGAATCATATATCCACCATTAATTTAAAAACAAAAATGTCATATTGTATGACCATTTTTTAAATTAACCATAAAAAACATACTGAATATAAATAACAAATACCAAAAACATTTTGCCAAACTACTGTAAGGTTTTATTTTTTTATTATTATTATTTGTATTTTATAGTCATGTTTTTTTTTTCTTTGTTATGATGTCAGGGTACTTGTATCACCTTGCATCATAAATTAAGATGCTTATGGGAGCATTAACATTTACATCACCTGAGACTGACAGCTCAGTCATACCAAAGAGAGCTATTTATTACAGTCCACATCACTGACAGCAATGTCTTTTACAACTTCCAATTATAGAGAAGGGTCTAGAGAGGGACACAGAGAGAGAGAGAGAGTGGTGAGGGGGGTTATGCTTTTCCACCAATCCATCAAAGCGCTCCATCTATATATATATATATATATATATATATATATATATATATATATATATATATATCAGTCAGGTTCCCCTTTGCTTTGTTTAGTCCGGATATTAGATAATATGATTTTGAAAAGCAAAATGGAGATAAGAGGAAAACATGTGAAAAGAGTACACAGCAGAGGAGATGAAGGATTTTGTGGAACTTGAATAATATTGAAATGTTATTTTTGCCATATGTCTCTCATCTTAGAATCATAAATGAGACTGATATCTCTCAAAAGCAATTATGAAGTAAACATCAATTTTGCTTCTGAGAAACATGTCACAGAAGAATTAATCATTTACCCATTTTTGAAAAAGTTGCTGAAATTGGATGAACACTTTGTGTTCCACTGACAAAAGAAACATCTAGTTTACTGAAAAGTGAGTAAATTAAACTATTAAGAAAGAATTCCGCATTTTTAGGTGGAAATTGGTAAAGAAACTGGTCTATGTGGACCTCAGGAAAACAATTTCTATGAAACATAGATTTACAGATTTATGGGGATTACCATTTCTTGGAAAAATATTGTGAAAACCATGCATGAATGTGCAGCTTTCAGGGGAATGTCACAGTCCCGCTGCCCCTTCTCATGTGAATTGTGATCTCAGAGATGCCAGCTCTGACAAAAGCTTTTCATTATCCTTTATATGTTTAACTATTGCACATGTTTTCTATTCTGATGCATTGCAGAATGCCCTATGCTACACTCATTCATTGTGAGGCTCTTTAAAACGTGTAAACTGACCAATCACATTTAGGGAGAAGATTTACCTGAAATGGATTTTACCACAATAATAGACTGCCATATTGTTCACTGAAAGTGCATTTCACAGATTTGAAGCCAACCCTGAAAGTACATACTGATAAACATATCATATTGGCTTTTCGTCCACACGGATCTGGCGTTTTGGGAGACTGAAACCGCTATTTTTTTAAACCGGGTCCTAAAGTGAATAAATATGAAAATAACACCCTTGCGGTTTAGTGTGTACAGCCAATCCGTATATTTTGTAAAACGATGATGTCATCACATCACATGTCGGCTGCGTCACACGTAACACGTATACAGCGCGCAAGGTTATGCGCATGCTCAAAATCTTCTTCTCCGTGTATAGTGTATATCTGTGGCAGAATTACAGCCCCCCATACTGGTCTGGCATACATATACTACACCGCTTTCAGTCGGTTTTAGTGGTTTCGTGTGTACGCTGATATTTCTTGAGACGATGCTGTGTTTACGGGATTTTCTTTTAGAACGAGTGAAAAAAATGATCAGTTAGGGAATGCACCGGCTTCGTGTGGACGTGGCCTGAGATGACATATTGTTGTCACATGAAATCAATTTATTGCCTCACAGACCACAGCTCCTGCCTCACAGACCTGCTCGCTTCAATTTTCAGGAACTTTTCCTCCAGTTTCCACCCACAGAAAACTTCACCCCACTAGTTAAAACCCCAGAACACACAACACAGGACAAGAATATCAATGCAATTAGATCACACCTGACAAGAACAGAAAACACTAAGTAGTCTTGCTACAATATGTTTTATATTTTAGACTGTCCAAAGCAGCTTCATTTACCTTTGATGTCATTTTGGCGCACTCTTGGCATTCTCTCATCATATTCACCAGGTAGGCCCCTAGAAGGATTTCAGTTGTCTTGTCGAGAGGAAGTCCGTCAATAACTCTATCATTGCTACTACAACTACTGTACAAATCCATATTATGGCAAGAAACACTCAGTTAAGTAAAGAGAAAATATATTACATCATTACTTTAAGAAATGAAGGTCAGTCCTCCCAAAAAAATCTCAAGAACTTTGAATGTATCCCAAAGTACTAAAAGAGCCAAAACCACCAAACATAATGATGACACTGGCTCTCATGAGGACCGTCCCAGGAAAGGAAGACCAAGTGCTTCACCAGCTTCAGAAACCGCCGAATTACAACCCACATAAATGCTTCTCGGAGTTCAAGTGGCAGACACATTTCAACATCCACTGTTCAGAGGAGACTGCGTGAGTCAGGCCTTGATGGTTGAATTGCAGCAAAGAAACCATTACTTCGGAAGAACAACAAGCAAACGAGACTTGCTTAGGCCAAGAAACACAAGGAATGGACATTAGATCCATTAGAATGCTGTCCTTTGCTCTGATTTGAGTTTTTTGTCTCTAACCGCCATGTCTTTTTTAGACATAGAGAGGGTGAGCTGGCGCTTCTTGAATGAGTGGTTGGCAGTGTGAAGGTGTTGGGGTGCTTTATTTATGCCACTGTTGGTGGCAACTCAATCAAAATTGCTACCACAACATTTTGCAGCAACATGCCATCCCATCTGGTTTACACCAAGAGAGGACATTGCTTGTTTTCCAACAGGACGATGACCCCAAACACACCTCTAGGTTATGTAAGAGCTATTTGTCCAAGAAGCAGAGTGATGGAGTGACCTGGCCTCCATAATCACCAGATCTAAATCCAGCTGAGATGGTTTGGGATGAGTTGGACTGGAGAGGGAAGGAAAAGCAGCCAACAAGTACGCAACACCTCTGGGAACTCCTTCAAGATTGCTGGGAAACCATTCCAGGTGACTACCTCATAAGTCTGACTGAGAGAATGCCAAGAGTGTGCAAAGCTGTCATCAAAGCAAAAGGTGGCTACTTTGAAGAATCTTAATACATTAGGAGTTATTTAACATGTTATTGTTGACTACATAAATCCATATTTGTTCCGTCATAATTCAAAGAATAGCTTTGAATAAGAAGTTGTGTCCAGACTTTTGACTGGTACTACCATCAGCCATCCAATTGTTCTAGAAATATAAATAGAGAAACACACGTATTTCATACTACAGTAAGAGCTTTTTCACTCTAGTTAATTGATTAAATAATTCTTGAGACTGTAAATGTCCTCTACAGCAGTCTGGAGAGAAGGTAATGCAAACTGCCCGTGGACAAGCTTCACTTCCACATGTGACGGGAAAAGCTGTCCACATCCATCAAAGCAATGAGAGCTCCATCAGAGATGTTTTTGATCAAGATGTATGACGATCATCAACTGGTGTCAGTGAATTCTGCGAATTGTTTCCTCTGAGGGTTCCGCAAGAGAACAGATATAACAAGAGAACAGCGTTAGGATTTGGGACACAGGAATAAAAGGCACATGAATTATGGATGCTTCTTTAAAAAATGGAAATATCTATTTCAATTCTACTGTAGATTAAGATCTGTCATATTTTGTGATGTTTCTTATGATTACAGGCATCTCATTTCTTACTATGTGTGAAGATATATCTGTGTGAACTGGTTATGTAAGGGCTTATTGACATTTCAATGACAAGCTGCAGCTATTATTTATTACAATACAATACATTATTTTGTGTCTTATTAGATTTTGCATGGTAAGAGCTTGGTAGAGCTGAGAATATAGCTCTCTTTACATAGTCACATGGATCTCATGGCTTTGCTCTTTTCCCCACAGGTGTCAAAATAATCTCTTTTATCAGCAAAATCATCTCAGTGAAAGCCCTTCTTAAAGTACCAACATTATTCTTTTTCAGATATGACCTTCCATGCAATATGTATTATAGCTGTTTGTGAATGTTAAAGGTCTGTAAAGTTTCAAAGATCAAGTGCATGACAAATGGCATTACTCTTAAAAGAAATAATCAATTCTGAACTGCCTTTTCAGTCATTCAAGTCTTACTTGCTGTCCAAACCTACATATGTCACGGAATACTTAAAGGAGGATTCAAGATGCAGTAAAAAGGATCATTTATTTAACAAAAGGTAAATAAACAAACATACAAAAGAAACACCCACGAGGGGGAAAAACATGACATATCCAAAGAACGTAACTCAAACCGGGAGATCAGAGCAGGGAAACATGACAGGAACAAGACCAGGGAACACATGGAAGACAACGACGCGACACCGGACAACAAACACTAAGGGAGGGAAGGTAAGTAATCGTGAACAGCTTGCAACACTCAAGGAAACGAGGTAACAAGGGGGCAGGGCGCACGTTGACGGAGACGAACACGCAGCGAATGCTTACGCGCATCGCCACGTGCTCACAAGATGATGAGACGGCGCGCAGTTGGTTGTCACAATTGCGCGACATGGACGACATGAAATCACATGGACATGAGAGCGCGCTTGAAACGTCACTCGCCCTCACAAAAGACATGAAGAGACAGCAGTGTCAGGGTTCTGCCAACAAACACACTAGGAACTGAAACTGACGTGACAGAACCCTGACAACATAGGTTTCTAACATGGGTGACCTAACCCTTTAATTAGGCTCTTTTAATGATATCTGAAATCCTAAAACTAAATATGAGTACCAACAGCAGAGTATATATGGGCTAAGTTGTCACAATGAGATCCTGATGTTGCAACACTGTTTGAGACACTGATATTATGACAATTATTAAACAATTCAAATGGGAAATAGACCAAACCCTTATTTTGCCAAATGAGAACTCTGAGAAAACCTGTCTATTTTGTGAAAACCTGACATTTTTGAAAAATACGCTTGTCCTGAGAACACAATTCAACTTACCGGTGAAGCCAAACAATCATGAGATTAATTACGATTAATTACTTGAATCTACTGAAAGCCCTAATGTGAATATATAACACATTGTGAGGTCCACACATCAGGGAATGTTACACCTCAAAGAGGACTAGCATTTTGCTGTAATCACCTCTAATGGACTGCAGTGACTACAGCCTCCCCTTCTTAGTCATTAACCTCAAGGTGATGGCATAAAGGAATTGCTTTTTTTGTTCAACGTGATACGCCATATTTGGTCACAGACCTCAGAGTAGCTTTGATCCTCATATACATGTGTAAACAGATTGAATCTTAGATCCCACACCTGTTCCTAGATCCCAGCCTGATGAAAGTCGACCCCCCACAGATGTTTTCAAGCTTGACGGCATATTAAACCATAGCGTGCAGGAAGCTGTTTTCTCATGAAGATGAATGATCGCTCTGCTCCTATACCTGATACATAGTCAGAATCTCTGTAAGATCAAAAGCTATGGTCTCACTCTTATTGGATTAACATAAATAGCTCTTAATTCAACATCTCAAAAGATTATGAACCGTTTACAAGTGCCAAATAGCTTGATTAAATCTTGTTATGCTTTTATCAAACAAATAAGCAAACAACTAATTAAATGAAACTTATACATGAGGGTGAGTAAAGAATTTTTATGTCCTGATGGATACTAAGTAACTAAATAAACAAATAAATTGAAACGATAGAACCCCAGAATGCAATGAAATCCAGTATCTGTAAGATCCGTGCAAAAACTTTGCTATTAACAAATGCGTAAACACCCACACACTGCTGGTGTTTGTTAACAGAGCTGTTTGCATTCCTGTGTACAATGACAGACAACCCAAAAATAGTTTGTATGAAAAGGAGGTCTGGACTAAGAGGAAAATGACTTTTATAGAGTGCTTGTGTCCTTAGTGAACCTATGTAAAGCAGATGTGGATCAGTCACAGCTATGGCCATTCACTTTACACAACCTACAATCATCTACAGTTCCAAACAGATGCTGTGTTTTCAGCAGGAGGATTAAATGCATAAAAAAGCAAATAAATAAACTTTCAGAGCATACAAATAAATAACCGATTGACTATTGGTAAGGTTTGTGCCATTTTTGCTAATGCAAAGTTATGTAATGAAACTCTAGATGGAGCAAGTTAACAGGTCCTTACTCAAACTCGTACAATCAGATAATTTACTACAGGGAACAGCTGATTATTCCTGCTTTATTATTAGCCTATGAATTTGCATGCTCAACCTTGAAATAGTCAGTTAGCATTTGCTTTAGCAGTGCAGCGTGATTTCAGAGAACCTCCATCTTCCCCAGCTCCACCTGTATAGGTCTGCTATGAGTAATTCATGTACGCTATTCATGTCTTACTTGCTTCCAGCAGCTGTCATGTATGCATCGGCAGTAGTCAGTCACGTACCTGCTCTGCAGCAGCAATAACAGTAGAAGCAGGAGCGTAGCATATCTATTCCACCAAATATATCAACATTGTCATGACAGAATTACATTTCACTGCCCTGCACTATTTGTGCTGCAGAAATTAATAACAAATCATGCTGCTAATAGTGCTGGTGATACAAATTATAAATAAATCCCTTTAGACTACTATTGGTATTTAGATCCAAGCTATTTAGAGATATCAGAGACTTTATGGTGGTCTCTGACTTGAGTCAATACATTTAGGCATGTTACTGCAAAAAGCTAAAAGCAATTAACCATTCATCATAATGATTCAAAGTCTTTATTGGTTCTATTAATGATTAAATTTAAATTGATTAAATGATTAAATTCTACGTTATTGTAGAATACGTATTACCGTATTCATGTTGCATCTACATCATCAGAAGAATGCATGCATGTGCGAGAATCATTAATAAAATTAATGTTATTCGGTTCCAGATTTTTTCTTAAGGGAACGAACCTGCTGTAAATAAGAACGGGCTCCCAGTATTGCTGTACAACCACATAGCAACGCTGGTTTACTTGGTTAAGTACCACTCACGTTTTCTAAGTTAAAAGCAAAATTGACTGAAAAGTAAAAATAGATGATTTACAAGTGTACTGAAGGATATAAAACAGACATTTATTGACCACTTTGAAATAAAGCTAAACATGTAAACATTAAGCACATTAAGCACACTAATCATTGAAATGTGTCTGTCAAAGAAATCGCACTTTGTAAAATCGCACTTCATTCACTTCAGACACATGGATCCGCACCTGGCCTACAGTTATCTTCCTCTGTTCATTGCTTTTGTCTTTATGTTTTTTGGGTGAGTAAGTATTACTAATGCACATCATTAGACTTGTTGGAAAATAGAGGAAAGCCTTTTGTGAGTCACTTTTTTTAGCCCAGCTACAGGTGCAACGGAAATTGTCTTATTTAGACAGCTCAGCTTCTCAAATGGTTTAGGCGCAGTGGGAAAAACACCACAAAATCCTGTAGAGATCTGGGATCCTTAACACTAGCCATTCGTAAATTACATCTTGGTTATAGTGTAAATGTGCTCTTTTACTACTTAAACACTACTAAATTTGAGTGTGTTAAATTATTAAACTACCTCTTGTGTATGTCAGGTTTCAACACATTTAAAATAAATAAATATCTTGAAAAACGTAACATTTAATATAAGTAATACAAATGTACCTAATACATTTTACACGAAGAAATCTGTAATATTATATTTCATGTTTGTTTACACATTATAATCTCTGCTCTTGTCAATGTGCCAAATTTCAAATAGCAGTAACTTTAAAGATCGGCTACTCAGATTCATTCCTTTCTTTTGCTACTCTGAAAGCTGATGATTGATTAAATAAATAACATTACCAAAATAAACACAATTTAAAGAAAGCTTACAAACTTAGTCTTTCTCTAAAGAAACTGATAAGCCAAAAAAGTACTCAACAAGACCTATTTGATCTCTGTAGATTTAGGAGATTGAGAAGCACTCTTTCATATTGGTTTCTCCATCTGGGTTTATTGTTATAGAATCACATGCCTCTAAAATTGAAGATATGTAAGGAATGATGTCTGGATTACAAATTAAACCTCAAAGACTGCACTTAATGAGGGCAATTTGCTTCTGTCCTCACAACATAACTCTCTAAAACTTTGAAAGCATATTAAATGAGCCTCCTTTAAATCCAAACCAGAATGTTTTCCAAAACAGTCTGAGTATCTCTCAAGATACTTCTGTGGAAATTCATAAATTGTTTATTTACAGATGCTTACTGCATTGTTTTAAACACACAATTCGTTAAAGGAATCATGCTAATTCAAACATGCCCATGCTACAGTTCCAGTGTAGCATTTCTCTACCACTATAACAGAGGCTTCAAAACAATGTGCTTTTAATGGTGCTTTTAAAGTTTTTCTGTAGTGTGTAATGTAGTATCTGTTTGTGCATGTATAACATTTGCAAAGATACAAAGATCAGAGGCTCAAACAAGATGATTTTGTCAGGGATCTGTCTCTTCGGTCGTGTTTTCTTGTGTTTCGGTAGCAGAGCTCTGACACTGCCCTATTGTCGTGTCTTTGTGGGAGTTTCTTTTATCAGCTTTCCTGTAGCTCAATCAGTAGAGCAATGGTGTTTACAACACCAAAGTCATGGGTTCGATCTCCTTCCTCATGTTCCCTATTTATTCCCTTTGTGTTTGCTGTCCTGTGCTGGTTCGTTGTCATTTTATGGTGGTGTTTGCTCCTATTCCTAATCTAGTCTTGTTCATGTCCAAGTCAAGTCAGTCTAGTCTTGTTTTCCCCCCTCTGTGTTTTTTTTAAGTCAAGTCAAGTCAAGTCACCTTTATTTATATAGTGCTTTTTACAATGCAGATTGTTTCAAAGAAGCTTTACAGTGGTCACAGGAAAACATTATAAACAAAGTTTGTTTGGCTTAACATCAGCTCTAAAATAGCAGGCGAATCAATACAATTGAAGAATATTAAGTGTTACGTGTCCCCAAATAAGCAACCCATAGGCGACAGAGGCAAGGAACCAAAACTCCGGCAGGTGACGGAATGAATGAAGAACAGAATGGAGAAAAAAAACCTTGGGAAAAACCAGACTCAGTTGGGGGACCAGTTCTCCTCTGGCCAACAGCCACACAGTGCATGATTATTATCGTATTTTTCGCCGCAAAATGTCGCACTTTTTCTTCCCCAAAACTGGGGGGGAAAAGTTGGTGCGTCTTATGCGACGAATATAAAGAATCCGCGGAGCGCGACCACGGCCGTGGTCGTGGTGATGACGAGTGGGGGCAATGGTGGACTTTACAGTGATGAGTGGGGGCAATGTCACTGTGGCGAGGGGGGCGTGGTTCAGCGAGGTCGGTGCGTAAGTAGATCAAGTGCAAATTGACAAACACCTGTGTTTCATTGCAGTAACTGGCAGGAAGAGGGCGGATATAAACAGCCAGGAAGTGAGAGATGGGGAGAGAGACCCGGGCGAGACGCGAGTCGCCACGGAAGCAGAGAATGCGAGGCTCACGAGTGCAACTGAGAGAAGTGAAACGAAACTAAGAGTGAAACGAAGCCGAGAGAAAGAGGCGTGACTCACAGAGAGTGAAGCGTGAGCGCCGAACGCGCATGTTTAGGTTGTTGTTTTGTTTTTTTTCAAGTCTGAGGAAATAAAAGATTCCGTGATTCTCAGCACGCTGACCCTGCCTCTTTCTCTTTGTTTAGTTTCACTTCTCTTAGTTGCACTCGTGAGCCTCACGTTCTCTGCTTCGTTGGTGACTCGCGTCTCGCCCGGGTCTCTCTCCCCATCTCTCACTTCACGGCTGTTTATATCCGGTCTCTTCCCGCCAGTTACTGCAATGAGACACAGGTGCAAATTGACAAACAACTGTAGCACGTCTCCCGACTCTCTCTCCCGCTGCAGACCTCACTGAACCACGCCCCCCAGAAAGTGAATGCACACAAAGTGAATAACCAAAGAGAAAAGGAACGGTAAATAATAATACACTTAGCAACCACAAAACATAAGACATAAGCAACAAACTATTAAGCACACCATACACAAGGTTTAAACACAATGAAGTCATATACAACGACTTTTAGTAATGCCTTGGATGGAACAGAAGACAACGTCTTATTTGAAACCAGTGAGGAAGAAAGTGATGACAATGACTGCGTGGATCTGTCCTTCCTCATTTCTGATAGCAGCGAAGAAGAGGAATTATTGGAGTTTGGATAAAAACATTACAGCCTTCACAGTGGAGGGTCTAGTAGAGTCACGTTCTGTGCAGACACATCAGGGCTGTGTTTTGCTTGTGTCCTTGTGCAGGTCCTTCATCTGATCTGGAAACGGCCCGGATCCGGAAGACCACGGTAACCTCGGAATAAACAGAGACTAAGATCAGCCTAGATGCCATTCTTCTTCTGATGTATCACGTACACCAGATGTTATGGGAATGTTCCCATTGTAATAAAAACTCCTCATCTCCTGCACATTGAGTCCTCGCCTCATCCCTTTCATCACACCTGACAGATTTATTCTAACAGAGAACACTGATAAAGACCTGCCTAAAACTCCTTAATCGAAGTCCAGATATTACTTTCTCAAACATCTATCTCACAATAGAGCCTTTCACATTGTGCTTAACCCTGGGTTATCATCGTCCTAAACACAGATTTCAACCCCACGTAAAGGGACGCTTCACACTGTATAATTACAGTGTTATGGCCGGTTCACACAGAAAGTGTTTTTGATGTTAAAAGGTTGGTGGAATGCAAAAAGAATAAGGTCTAGAGATTTGTTTTTCAAACTCGCTCGAGCTGAGTGCTTTTTGTTCATGTTCTTTGTCTTGTGTGTGAGTGTGGTGTTCAATCCCGATTCTAGTCGTATTTCGTGTTTTGGTTCGGACACCAATACTCTGTGTGTTTGTCTTTTGTTCTGAGCGCACGAGCAAATACTATGTGTCTTGTCACTGCATGCAGTTTCAAAAGTCACTCGGGCTGTGCGCACACGTAAGTTGTCGTGTAGCACGTGGTTTATGTTTTCATGTCATGCCTTGTGCTGTGCGCAGCAAGTGTTTTCTTGTCATCTTGTTTCATAGGGATACACGCCTTAAACGCGTTTGCATTGGCCATGTGTTCATGTCGTGTCATTGTGTAACCCAGCCCATCTGGTTCCCTCATTATTGTTTGATTTACCCCACCTGTTCTCCATCTATTACCTGCCTTGTATGTTTGCTGTCCCGTGCTGGTTCATCGTCATTTTATGGCTGTGTCCTTCTGGTTTTGTTTCTAGTCAACTCATGGTTAGTCTAGTGCTCAAGACATGTCAAGTCCAGTTGGTCATGTCATGTTTTTCCCCCTCAGGGTAGTTTTTGTTGTGTTTTGTTTCGTTTTTATTATTAATAAAAGCCCTCATCTCATGCATCTTGAGTCCTCGCCTCATCCCTTCACCCCCACAATATTTTATCTAATTTATGCTAGAGTGGAAGGGATGCGTGAGCAAGGATATGAGTCGACGCCATCAGTTGAAGAGACGCTGGCTATCTATCTCTCCCTAGGGAAGGAATCGACATTGTGCAACACAAACTCAGGCTGGTTAAGATCCATCTGCAGTTTATTAGAGACAGACAGAAACATGGTACAAACAGGCTCAGGTCAGATCACCAGGCAGAACAACAATGTCAGAGGCAAGGCAGCAAACAATCAAAGTCCCGAATCCAGATAAACAGTGAGCAGGTGGCACAGAGCCGAGAACGAGGAACTACGCAGAATCAGTACACAGGGTAGATAACGCTCAGAGATTTTGCAGGGGGCAAACAAGACTTTGCAGTGAGCTTCTGAGTAACCAGGGTTTAAATAGTGTGTGAAGATGCATGTGTGTGGTAATCAGTCTAGGAAAGTGGGTGCACTCTGGGGTTTAACTCTGGTTTAACTCTGGTGGCCATTGGAGGGAACTTCATTGGCGTTTGTGACACATTGAAGGCTCCCACTCTGCCAACCAAACCGGTCAGTGAGAGGTCGCGTTTGAATGGCAGAGCAGGCCGGGGCTGCTCTGCACATAATGGCTGTGTTGCAGGCTCATTCCAGCTGGTCTGCTGGAAGACCTGGACCACTAGTAGCTTACAGAAATATGAATAATTAATTATAAATATTTGAATTAATCGCATTCATTTAGTTGAATTAATATCATAATCAAATCTGTTCATCCATCGAACACTCAGAATTGATCGTCTATCAACTCTTCAGAAAGGATATGTTTTAATGGCCACAGAAAATAACTTTCTTAGCATGTAGCTATGATCACAATCATTAAATTGACATTGATGTGTAAACAGAGCATGATTTTTTTATTAAATCATGAACACAAAGCTAATCTAAACAAAGAGATACATTCACGGAAAATACACATACTTGGGAAATGGTAAAGTGAAAGGTGATTAAACCGGAAACAGGAACAGGAAATGTTCCTGTTTTCTTGTTTTCACATAACAAGAAGCATCAGCTTATTCTCAAAGCACTTTGTTAAATATACGATACTTGCATTGCCTTTGTGTAGTTGAAGCCATGGGTGAAGTCTTGAGGATGCATTTGAATGGTCCTGTGAGTCGATGGTGTTGTAAATGCAATCACTTTCTTCTGCATTGAACAAGTAAATGATGATGAACTTTGTTGATGTCAGTCTGACTCTGTTGTGGTCGACGATGTTAAACAAGGCACGATGTGTTGGGCCTGCCGACCTCGTGACCTCACGGTCAGCCCAGTTCTCTTTCTCTTCTGGAAAAGCGCATGGTTGGCAGCAGTTTGAGGCCTGCATGGTTAAAGTCAGAGTGGTTAAAGTCAGTGTGATTGAGACCCTTAGAGGCCCCACAGAGCTGCAAACAGAAGATAGAGAAGAGAGCGACAGAAGGTAGGACCTGGTCTTTTAACCTCTGGGAATGGTCTCCCCTCCCAAGGATCATTGAAGCAATGGTAACTTAAATGTTTAGAGGTAAAGTTTATGATCTGTTATCTCAAGAAGAGTATTTGCATATGTGACTGGATTGAGTCCTGATGAAAAAAAGACTCTTGTAATACTAATACGTTGCATGGATATCAACACAAAATAAACACAGTCATGAAAATACAAATTCGTACAAAGCAAGAATTATTTATACTTGATAATAATAATAATACTTTAATTTATGAAACAAGATTCATTTCGATTTATTTAATTGATTAATATGGCAATAGCACTATAAAAGAATGTGCGACTCCATAGGGAGATGGATCTCAAGTGATTGTTACTGAGAAGGAAAAAGGTGTACAATAATTCATAATAATTCTATCTTAACGCAGGGATAAAACAGTATACATAAATATACATGCAATATACAAAACAGAAATAATACACACAATGTCCTGGAAAAATGCATGTTCATTCACAGCAAGGATTATTTATTAATTAATGTGAAGGAAAATACCTTCTTATGGACATTAGGTGTGTTTCAATCAGTGCCATGGAGAGCGAGCTGACACGTTCACATTCATTTTGTTCATAAAACCATGGTAACCAGAGGCCTGTTTCTATTATTTTGGGGGGTTGTCACAGACATATACTGGCACCTTTTTTTGGGTTGGTGAGGGTTTGTAAAAGATAATTTGTTTCAAAAAAGCTGTTTGGACCAGTTGTCACACTTCTGAGGTGATAGCAGAACATTGCTTTCTCTGTCACCAAACAAAATGCTGCCACAATTGGCTGATCGATGATGGCTATGGTGGCAAAGACATCTTTGGGTGAACCTGACAGACATCAGGGAGAAAGAGAAAAACTTGGTTGGGAAGTTCATAGGGGTAAGGTGTGGTCTGCAGCACGAAGTATATACCTCGTCTGTCCAGGTCTGTGCCCCAAACCTGGGGACCAAAGAAAGAGCTAGATGGTGAGCTTTGATCACAGAGGAGGTGCGACACAAGGAAAAGAAAACAGGATTTGAGGGAAGTAATCCATAGTAGACGCACCCAACGTTCTCAGGATGCAGAGGCCGAAAAACATCTGCCTCCTTCCTTGTTTTCCTGAGGTCAGGTGGGGTGCGTTGGCTCCCATGCCTCTGCTCTCTCCACGTCAATTCCTTGACCCAGTTCCTGCCACTAGGGCGGCGAGGAGGTCTGGGCTGGCCTGTTGGCGTTGTGGGGACCGAGAACGCTTTGTTTACAGGTGTCCAGTGATGGAGGTGGGGACACTGATCCTGATTTCAGATGGACCGCTGGCTGTTCCAAATACCTGTGAGTATTAAGGGGAGGGGGGACTTTTTAAGCTTTGGTGGATTCAGGATGTAACAAACCTTGATTCATAAAAGCCTGATTCAGCCCAAGGCACTGGATAGAGCAGCATGGTTCAGCGTGGTGTGTGCATGGGGATGTGGTGTATGCTTTAATGCCTGCTGCTATTCAATTCTGAGGACAAAAAAATAGTGTAGAGATTGCATGTCCAACAACCACCAATTTTGGGAGCAAATTGGCCAGCTTTTAGTCAGTTATTGGGGTACTTATGTGCAAATGTCTCTTGGAGGAATAGAGAGATAAAAAGGGAAATGGTTGCACAGTTGGGAGAAGCTGAACCAGGAACAATGGGACTTGAGCCAGGGGAACAGAGAGCTATTAAGAGGATACAGAGCGTGATGGGTGTCCCCTGGAGCAATATTAGGATGAGATTTGGGATGAAAAATGCTTTTTAACTTATTGACGGTCAGGTTCTCCAACAAGCTCAACCACTCTCCTATCCATATTTTGCTATTTCCAAGACACAGAAAGCAAGATACAACTCCATTGTTAACGCCAAAAAGCCGCCGGGATTTGCTTTTTTAGGCAGCCCACTGTAATCCAATGGCAGGATATTAAGCACAATCAATGACACTAAATTTCCTCATGCAGATCGCCATTGCATCCTTTTCCTCTCATGCAGGTCCCCTTCAAGAGAATTGGCATGGACCTCATCGAGCAATTAGAACAATCTGCAGGGCGGTATTGCTTTGCATTATACCTGGTGGAATTTGTAACATGATACCCTGAAGTAGTTCTGCTAAAAAGTGTAACTTTATTTACAGACATCAGTCCCATGGGCTGTTTGACATGCTGAGAGAAACTTGGAAGGATGGGCCTTTGGACGGCAGAGATAAAATTCAGTATGTGCTGGAACTGAGAAGAAAACGACACCCTTTGGGGCAGCTCTCTATGGATAATTTGTTACAGACTCAGGAGGAACAGAGATACAACAGGGAAACCAAACAACATTATAAGCAGACTACCTGAATTTGCACCGGGAGATCAGGTTCATGTATTGCTCCTTAATTCTAGTGCTAAATTACCCACCAAATGGAAAATACTCATTGAGATCACATGGGCAGTTGAGGTTCTCAATTATGAGGTAGCTCAAATGGACAGGGATGAGGCTTGTTCGACATACAGTATCACCTCAACCTAACTAAAGCCGACATCTCTGACTGAACCTGTGTGGGTGAATACTGTGTCGAAATTTGATGCATATCCCATGGTTGACTAATTGCTTGATCAGCTTGGGAAAGCTAATTTTTATACGCAGCTTTATCAACTATGCACAAAGAAAACAGCCTTCACAACATTGTTTGAATTGCTTACAGTGCATGTTTGTTTTTGTTTAATTGAAAAAGTTCCTTCGGATGAGACATTGAACCAAGTTCCTGACTCTATGTGTTCATTAAAAATCCAATGACGCATCTCGTAAAGAGTAGGGGTGTAACCCGGGTGTCCTGGCCAAAATTCCCTCCATTGGCACTCATCAATCATGGCCTCCTAATCATAATCCCCATGCTTTCAGTTGGCTCTATCACTTTGGCTCTATCACCCTTGATATGATTGTAAAACCCATTGGGTGTGCAGTAGTACATAGTAAAGTGCTATATGAATGCCTCATTCACTCATTCTAAATGAACTAGTCCCAGTAAATCTTCTTCCTTTCTTACTCTGAACATTATCACAGCCTGGTTTCACAAACAGGGTTTACATCAAGCCAGGATTAGGCTTTAGTTCAATTAGAGCATGTAAATTTATAGCATGTTACTTAGAACAACAAAAAAAAAAACATTACTGGTGTGCATCTTGAGACAAAGGCACTGAAATATTTTAGTATATAGGCCATTGCAGGTTGCTTTCAGTTAAAACAGTTAACATAACTTGGACATAAGTCTCGTCTTTGAAACTAAGGGATTGAATTGTATTATTTTAGTCCTTGCTTATAGGCAATTGTCACGTTCACAGTCACGGCGAGAGACATGTATAGATATACGACCTGCACTATCATGTGTAAGTATGTCATTCAACTTTCCCCCATTTTCTGGATTTTAAAAAGTAAACAAAAAACACAATACAGGGCAATATGGAATTGCAATCACAATACATGGTTGGAGATAGGTGTATTGTACCAACCCTCTTGGTCATTTAAAATTTTTGGACCATAATATGTAAATAACTACCATTTTACTGTAGCATCCAGTCTTTTTCATATGTTAAAAATGCTATATTTTGGAGTACTATACTCCAAATGCAGTTGAGATTGGTTGTCTTGATGGCAGAATGAATCGCTTATTGTTTTTATAGTTGCACCTATAGTGGAGCGGCTTTGTGCAGTAGTTGCTGAATTTTATGTGGAAAAGGCAAGGTGAGGGCGAGATTGCTCCACTAGAGATGGAAGTGTGGGGGAGTGCACTAATTTTCCATGATCAACATTATTACCTTGTAAACACCAGCTTTTCTTGGGCAGGAAGGGGCTGTGAAGAGTGTCTGTACAGGCTCGCAAGAGAGTGAAAGCCGCACATGCACTCTGAGCTCATGCTTTGTAGCAACAATTATCAGCGATATTTAAATGTAGCCACATTACTATTAGTCGGGATATTTGCCAAACTAACAGACAAAGTGTTAGACAGGCCTGGCTGTGTGGTGGGTGGCCAGTTTTATATCGCCTTTATGAGAATATATTAAACTGTCCTCTCAAGTAATTTATGGCCAGCTAACATGGATCACATATCATACATGTTGTAAAAGCTTAACTATAAAATTTTACTGGTGCAGGCTCAAGAAAATCAATCAATTTGCTTGCTTCTCCTATATAAAACACTTGCTATTTGAGTCTCGAATTGACTGTGAAACTGTGATTGAGATGGCCAGTTTACAAATCGCTGGGAGCAATTATTTGCAGAAAATACATAACAGGCTAACCATGACTGATTGGAAATAATGTAAGGTGTGACACTGGAGCTGTGCCAGTGCATTTTAATGTGATTCTGAGCAGGTGTTTGTAATCGACTGCAAAAGTGCCAGAAGTCAAGACTTAGATTGCAACAGCCAGGCTAAATAATAGTTACTGTTAAATTCACAAAGAAAATGATAGAAAAGCGAATTGGCTGCAACCAGATTCTCTTTATTCCCATGTCTTAAATTGGTCCTCACTGAATTGAGCAAGCCTCCATTTTCCTGGATCAGAATCAACTGATCATCAAGACAGTCCAGACACATAAATTAACTGGAATTTGGCTAATGTCAATGACACAATACAGAAAAAAGGTCCACTGAAATTGAAAACTGCATTATTTCCATAAAATATGATTTTCAATTTCCAAGTTTTCAGCTGGAATATTGGGCAGTCCATCAGTACTCGTATATAATCTGTATATATAAACCTCATTTGCATATAAAGTATAATATAAACCTCATTTGCATAGACTTAGGGACTAAAGGCCTATTAACATACTGTAACCGAGGTGACTCAAAGGCAGAGATCCAAACGCAATGTCTTTATTAAGAGTGGTCATAAACAGGCAGGAATCACAAAGGCAGGCAGACAGGATCAGAATCGTGGTACAGGCGGTGGTCAAGGCAGGCAGCTATCAATCATCAACGTAAATCCAGGCAAAGGTCAGGGCAGGCAGAACAGGATCAGAACACAGGTAAACAGGCAGGATCAGAAACAGCAAAACAAGACAGAATAACCAACGCTTAGAAATGATAGCTACAGCAAATCAAGACTTCGCCCAGAGCTGTGGGCGAAGGAGTCTTTTATAGTTCATGAGATTGGTAACAGGTGGCATGAACAAACAGACATGATGGAGTCCAGCTGTGTATGTGTAATCAGTGCAGTGTGATGGTTCCTGGGAAATGTAGTGTGTAGTGAAGTGTCAGTATATGTGTGAGCTCCATCTGGTGGCCATGGAGGGGAGCGCAGAGCTCATAATCATAACACATACCATGAACCACTATAAAGATAACTATAATATTAGCTTCCACACTAGTGGACGATATAATTCTGTTTATTCCTAACGCTTGTCTGCCACTGTTGAGTTCTCTAAAGCAGAATGTATTCTGATTGACTGTCAACGTTTTTTATCGTTCATCAGCTGGACAAAATTATTCTGAAGGTGTTTCTCCGAGTTTTTGTTATAGCTGTGGTTTGAACTCTGCCACTCTTTTATATTCTGAATTATTTTTAGAACTGTATCTTCATCATTATAGCCATTGTCTTTGGTGTAAAAGGGCCTTAAGGGATTCCATCTTCATTTACTCACCCTAATGCTGATCCTGAACTTCTTATGATGAACCCAAAAGTAAGCTCAAAAGAAGAGATTTTGAAGAACATTGGGGTTCAAACACTGGCTTTTATTGTTTGGACAAAAAAAAGAAGAAGCCATTTTTCAAAATATATTCTTTTGTGTTCCTCACAGGAAGAAAAGTCATAAAGTTTTGGAACGAAATGAGGCTGAGTAAATGATTGTTGTCTTGTGATTGTCTTTATGGGTATTTTGTCTTCTAATTTAAGAGAGACGTGGCTCTATAAAACATGACTTTACTTTTGTTCTTCCGTGGGGCCCCTACTCTAGTTTTGTTGACTCCACACTTTTTAACCCGCCAAAGTTAAACTTAATGGCTACTGAACATCAAATAGGTTTGGGTGTGTCATGGTGCCACTAACTCTGAGTCATTCCACTGCAAAGATTGCTGTTTTTTTCTGTTCAAAGTGCCCATTAAAGTTTCCATTAGCAGTTTTTTTTTTCACTTAACAACCCTCCTTTCATTCAGCTCCAAACTGTTTTTCTTCTTTTCCCATTTAGATCAATGATGACTTGCTCCTTTTGACAAATATTCTCCATTCCGTCATATACTAACAGCCATCCAGCTTAGTTAAACGATACTATATTGTTGGCATGTTTTGTAATGTGTTTGCAGGTGTCTTTTGTTGATCTGGTTTTATAGTTACGTGTGTTTTAGCTAGAGATAAAGATTAAGAGATAGACTGCATGAGAACAAGCAACAAAGATGACAGATGTTTCTAATGTTACTGTTAATATTGAGTGTGGGTTGATGTCTGATTTATTTGTAAAAGGTTTTCTAGTATATTTTTGTGCAATTAGGAAAGAACAAAGTGTTCTAAAATTCGAATGTCGTTTGAGGACACTGTGCACTACTAAACCGCACAGATTTCACTTTTACATTTCAGCTATTAATCTGTCCAGTTCCATCAAGACTGGAAAAATAAATAAAACATGAACAGGAAGGAATCTTATTTTTCAAGCACTTTTAGTAGATATAGCTGAAGGCTGGGAAATATGTACAATTCTTACAAATGCCATTTCTATATCACAGACTATAAAAGCACAAAAAGAATAAATAAAAAATAAATATAAAAAATACTTGTGTCTTTAAAACTATGAATTCCATGTTGTTCAAATAAGACCCACAGAATAATTAATCAGCTTAATTCAACAAAACAGTTGACATTGAGGTCCATTGCGGATTAAAGGCCTGTTCAAAGCAAGGAGGTTAATTACAACTAGAACCATTGTTTGGGGAAATTACTTGTAAAAGTAATGCATTACAATATTGTGTCACTCCAGGAATTTGGAAAGTAACACTTTAAAAATAAAATAAAAAATAATGCGTTACAATGCTTGTGTATTACTTTCTTTCACCTGAGCTGGGCTTACTTTTTTTTTCTTTATAACAGACACAAATGTAAAGGCCAATTCACACCAAAAGTGAAATTAACAGGCCATTCCAATAATAAATAGTGCCTCTCAATTTGCTCTTTAGTTCAGTTTAGTTCACTTCTAGGGCACCATTTTATGGGCTTTAGTGCCTTCCAGGTCACTGAAACGGTCACTCCTTAAAAAGTCCCACAATGCATCGTGAAACCCAGGGGTATCAATGCTCAGTGTGTTACTTTAATGGAAGTTCTGAAGCGCAAAGCTTAAATCACGTGAGCCAACTCACTAGTCAAGTCAAGTCACCTTTCCTTATATAGCGCTTTGTACAATACAGATTGCATGGTCAAAGCATGGTCCTCCCCGCACACTTTCTTGAGGTTTTACCAGCTTGACCTCAACGCTCCGGGTACATGGGTCCTCTCGTGAGCTACGAGACACTCGTCGGCCTTCATCACTGAGGTGGCGTTGGGATATCGTTCCTCAAAGTGTTCGACGCAACACGAGTTCCCTTAACAGGGAACGTCTTAATTGTTCCCTGAAGATCCCTGATTGTTCCTTTGGCCTCAGCTCCTTGCGCCTTCCGGGCTTGCTCAGACACCTCTAAGCTTCCGTCACCGGTTTCCAGCACATATTTATCACCCTGGTTCGTGACGTCACCGACCTGCGACAGTCACTCATACTCGGTCGATCGATTATTCGATCATTTACATAAGTGCTTCACGAGACATAGTCCAAGTATTCCCCAAAGCGTTCGACGCAGCGTCTCGTTCCCTCTTCAGGGAACTATGGTTACATACGTAACCTGAGATGTTTTTTAACATATTTAATTATTGCAGGTTTGTGTAGTATTTGCATTTTTAGTTTGCATTTCACTGTTTTTATCCATTTCGAGGAATACTGAATCTGTTTTTTGTGCAAGTGAGTTTAATAAATGTCTGCTCAAATTTAGTCTAGAGCTACAATAATCATCAAGTTCACACAGCGCCTCTGCCTTTACGTGCTATCAAAAATGTCCTTCTTTCCACCTCTGAAGTCATGATTACAAGCTCATCACATTCAAGTTATTTGTTGTTGGAAGGAACAGGAATGAAAGGAGGACATGGTTTATTCTAGCCTATTCATTGGCATTTGTTAAATGGTATTTAACATCCCATTCAAGGACTACCATAAACGTGATGGTACCATGATGGTCAGCTCCTTGACAATTCTTGAATTTCTGTCAAATAAAGGCTATTTTTTGCTATGTATAAAGCATATAATACACTTCAAATGATCATTTGTATACAGGGTTGGGGAGTAACGAAATACATGTAACGACGTTACGTATTTAAAATACAAAATTTGAGTAACTGTATTTCGTTACAGTTACATTTTAAATTGATGGTAATTAAATTACAGTTACATTCAAAAAGTATTTTAGATTACCAAAGTGATTACTTTGAATTTTAATGTCATTTATTTATTAATATTAACGTAAGCTGTCTGATGATTCTCTGACTCTGTCTCTTTAAAAATAAAAAGGGCGCGCAGCCTGTTCAGTTAGCAAGCTGGAGAGTGTAGATCTGCAATCGCATAAAAAATGGACGGGAAAACAGCGCGTAATGCATTTCTTTCGTGGAAATTCAAAGACAATTTTACTTATAAACAAGAAAAAGGACGTAACATCACAGTGCAATGCAAGCTATGTCTACCTACAACAAAACTTCAATCGGCTTCAAAGGATTCAACATCTAATCTGAAAAAGCATCTTGAAGTAAATTGTTCTTGGTCTTTAAAAAAAAAAATCTTTATTTATTCCTTATTTTCCCATTTACTCATACGTTGAGCTTTGTATGGTTATCATTAGCCTACGTTTAATATTTATAAGAATTTGGTCTTATACAAAATAGAATTGACATCCAATTAATCATGCTTTAAATAATGTTTTATAAAGCAGTGGTCCCCAACCCCCGGTCCGTGGATGAAATGTTACCGGGCCGCGGATCGAATTCACGGACCGGTCCGTGAGCGGCTGCAAGCGGCTCTGGCGCTGTAGCTTCGGCGGTGAGGAGGTGTGTTTCAACCATCGCGCGCATCAACCCCCCCCCCCCCCCCGAGGTCAACAATCTTGCGCGCTTTGTGCGTGTTCATTATCCGAATTGTGAACAAATTGTTTTTTTCATCTTTTTAAATGAATCATTGGTTTTGTTTACAAAAATATTGTCAATGAATTATTCACAAATTTGATAGATCTGGAGTGTGTTTCCCAAAAGCATCGGTAGATAACTATAGTCATAAATTCCATTGAACTTCATTGCGTCCATATTTGACTTCCTGACTAAGTTTGACTGTTGACTCTCTTGATTCTGTTGTGGCGGTTGTCTTTCCATAGAGAGAATAATAAGTGAAAGAATCACTCAGTTTTCTCCATTCATTACCTAAATTTGTTGTGTTACTTGGAGAATTGTACCAGCTGTTTTTTTCTTGCTTTCATTTTTTTGTTAAGACCACACTTACTGACTGATGCTTGCTGCAATAAAAACATATTTATACTAGGGATAGTTAAAATGACACAAAATTACTTTTGTCATATTTTTTTCCAAACCTATTAGATGTGCCTCTGCTATAAAGATGATAACAGGACATCAAGTTAATATGGTCTTTTGTGTTAAGTATTTCAAAGTATTCCAAAGTATTTAGATTACGTTACTAAACTTGAGTAATGTAACGAAATACGTTACTAATTACTTTTTAAAGCATGTATTTTGTAATCTGTAGTGAAATACATTTTAAAAGTAACTTACCCAACCCTGTTTGTATATGTAAATATTCATTACTTTGATGACATGGAGATGTAGCTGTTGAGGAAAAACCTATTAAAGAATTCAGCAGCAATTGTTTTCCCCTCCCTGTTTTCACGTGAACTCAGAAACACGTGTATCAAAATGATCCCCAAGCTCTGAGTGGGCATGTACAATTTTTAACTAGGAAACGTCTCAGGTTACTATTGTAACCATAGTTCACTGAGAATAGGGAACGAGATGCTGCGTCCCCTAGGGGTCACTTTGGGGAATACCTTCGGTGTGACAGGTGTCTGAAGTAATCATCTAATCACGGCAATGAACTTGACAATGGCCGGCAGCTGCCTATGACGCCACCACAGGTGCAGCTGCAGGTATAAAAGGAGCACCCGAACAGTAAGTCATCCACTTTTTATCTTCAGGAGACAAAAAGCAGGAAGGCTCGAAGCATGGCAAAGGGACGCAGCATCTCGTTCCCTATTCTCAGGGAACTATGGTTACAATAGTAACCTGAGACATTCCCTTTCGAAGGGAACTCTATGCTGCGTCCCCTAGGGGTCGCTTTGGGGAACGAAATACCAACGCCGCCATGCTGAAGGGCGTGACTGCACTTAATGGGTAAAACCATCAGTCAGAGACCCCCAGGGGAACTGTCCCGTGACCTGCAGTGACCCGGGTCAGGCTACTAGAGAACAGAGGCCTCAAGGAACCAGAGCCGAGGCCCAAGCACGCTCGATCTAGAGTCCGAGGGAGTGCAGGAGCCACTCCACTCAGGACTGAACCCGCAAAGCGAAGCCCTAGAGCCGCAACTGCTAGGTCTACACGTTTATGCGCTACTGGGCTCTAAGAGCGGCTGGGCACACGGCCAGCACTTTGCAGCTGTTCCTCTAGAGCGTAGAGGGGAACAGCACTCAACGCTTGTGGACAGCAAGGGGGTTCAGCGGAACCACTTTCTTACAAGCGGACCTCACCGGAGCGGAGGCCATAGTCGTCGGCCTGACAACGCTCGACAGCCAAGTCCAGTTCGGGAGTCAAGGGTGACTCCACTGCCCTCGCGCCGACCCAAGTCGTTTGGGTTCCGGCAAGAACTGAGGTGCAGTATCGCTTCGCTCAGAGAAGTAGGGCCAACCTCCCGAAGGGTACACTCTCAAGATGAGAGGGCCAAAAAACTCCTGTACTTCAAGAGCGCAGCAGGGTCTCACGGGGCGGAGGCCCGATCTCCTCAGAGAGGCCTGACGACACCCCTACGCATCAACCGACCAGAGGAGGCAGGAATACTTTACCTCGCCTACCACTCGCTAAAGGTCGCCGAGCGGAGCTTCGTGAAGCGGTGGCAACCCAGCACTGCCTGGGGTCCCTCTCAGACCCCAGGCAGTGAGAAGGAGGCTTAGGGGACAACTCTCAGAGAGAGAGGAGCAAGCCGCTCACACCTACCCCTTTTCTACAACTAGGCTCCTCAGGAGCTCAGACGTAAACACGACTTGAACACTCAGGAGCGACTAGAGGGGGCTCTGCTAGAGCCACTGCCCCTAAACCAACTGAGTGGAGCTCCGGCGAGCAGGGAAGGCACACCGACCGGATTCTCAGGGCCCTCACACACTGCTCTATTGCTTGGGTCTAGTAAGCCAAGCACAAGAAACAGCAAGCAACAGTGCAGACCCTCCAAACCGGGACGGTGCACAGGACAATTATAGAGAAAAGGACAATAACCCTCCCGAGGGCTGTGTCAGCATGCTGTTATAACAGTGTACTCCAGGCCACTAGCGAGGAGACACGGAGGGAGTCATACCCCAGCCACAGCTTGGGGGAGCAAGGATACCGTGAGTTACCAAACACACAGGCAGACCTTGCTCATCTCGCAAAGAGAACGAGGGCCTCTGAACGCGCCCTCGCCCTCTTGAACCTTGAGACCACTGCCTCGACAGAGGTCCCAAAGAGTTCCTGAGGGCCTAGCAGAACGAGCTCAGGAGCGAGGGTGTTAGTCAACATGCTCCTTCTTACGCCACAGGCGGGGCGAGGGGGCTCGACTTGAGCCGCCGACTCTAGCACACCCATGTAGCCCAGGCAGAGCTCAGGGGAACGGAGGCCTCGGCGAAAGGCAGCGGACTCTACTATTAAGAGGAAGCCTGACAACGTTCCCTGCGCTTATGAAGCCCTAGGGTGAAGGCCAAGCACAGCAGCCTTACAACACCAAGAGCGGAGACCTACAACTCCCCTCAGTGAGGAGGCCTGACGACGCTTATAGCGGGCTCCATGGAGCGGAGGCCTCAGTAAAGAAGACTCTCATATTGAGAGGAGGCCTACTACGCCCTCTACCGGCTGAGCTCAGGAGTGAAGGCCTCGGCCCAAACCCTCCTCTTTACACCACAGACTTATGCAAGGGGGTCCCAATGGGGCCACCGACTCTAGCTCAAATAGCCCAGGCGGAGCTCAGGGGAACGGAGGCCTCGCCGAAAGCAGGCAACTCTACTATTAAGCGGAGGCCTTCCAACGCTCCCTGTGCTGTAAAGCTCTGGGGAGAAGGCCAAGCGCAACGGCCTCACCACACTCGGAACCCACAAGGAGGCCAAAGGGGGCCCACACTTGGGAAAGCCAGCCGAGCGGAGCTAACGGGCGCCTACACAAGCAAGCACTATGACTCCTGGACACCACAAGCGGAGGCCTACGACTCTGCTTTAAGAGGAGGCCTGACGACACTCTGGGAAGCAAGCAGATGTAGCCTCGGCCACAGCTGCCTCTAAGAAACCCCAACGGGTGTTTCAGGGAGCAAGGCTGTACTCCAGAGAATTTGTGAGGGCTTCTGGCTTGGAAGACCCAGAGCAATGCCGCAGACGCACCGCTGAACGGGGTGAATATCAACACAGGGAAACGCCTGACAGAAGAAACTATGTAGGGTAGCTTCCTGATTCCGTTCGAAGAACTAATCTGTGGTAACAAGAGAGATCGCCAACCGCTAAGCAAGCTAAAAACTCATGTGAGTGAGCACTAATTGACACGCACACCTGACGCCGTGGACCCATCTCGACCACCAGACCTCAGTACAGTAAAAGCAGACTACTAAGTCCTCTTACAAGCACATCATGGGTCCAGCAGGAGACAGATGTTAACGTCAGGGCCTCAACAATCAAGGGGGGGGGAGGGGTGCCTGGAGAGGTCAACACCTCAGGGAGACCGCCTTCGACGACCGCCCTGGGCACGACGACTGTCCTGGGCGACTCCCCAGCGTTGCTTGCGCCTTTTCCGAGCTTCCCGCCTCCTCGTCTGCCTAACACCCGAGGGTGGAGGCGCACGAGCAGCGGTACTCGCTCTGCAGCCCTCTCGGTGATCCTCAGATCGGGAGGGGCCGGCCCCCTGATTTGGACCGGGGGCGCCGCGGTATGAACGATCTAAAACCTCTGAACGCGCCCTCGCCCTCTTGAAGTCCCAAAGACTTCCTGAGGCGAGACTGGCGAAGGAAAAGCCCTTTCCCCTTTCCCGATGTCCGCCAGGTTCACCCAAAGATGTCTCTCCGTGACTACCATGGCCGCCATAGAGCGACCATCAGCGAACGCTGTCTGTTTGGTAGCACGGAGAGCCAAATCCGTAGTGCGGCGCAGCTCAGCGATCGCATCAGCCGAGAGCCCCTGGCCCTGATCCAGGTCTTTAAGCAGGTCAGCCTGGTAAGCCTGCAGCACTGCCATAGTGTGCAAGGCCGCGCCAGCCTGACCCGCCGCCACGTACGCCCTACCGTTCAACCGCGACGTCTCACGCACGGTTGCAACGGCAGGGAGGGCGCCTTCAATGCAGACGCCTCGCCCGCTGAGAGATAGCTCGCAAGCGTCTCTTCAACCGGAGGCATACTAACGTAGCCATAACTCCGTGCGTCCTCCACATCAGCATAACTAGACTGAGTGGGAAAGATCCGCGTGGAATGTGGCTTCTCCCATGATCTCCATACCTCAGTGTGGAGATCAGGGAGAAAAGGAAGGGCCGAACGAGGCTGACGTCTATGGCTCGCCAGGAAGCGTTCATCTAACCGGCCACCAGGAGGGGCGGTCGGCTCCCACTTCCACGGCAAATCAAGCCGTTCAGTGGCGCGCGCCATAACCGACAGCAACTCGTCATACGCGGGGCAAGAGGGATGCGAAATCTCAGAGGAATCTTCGATATCCGCATCCTCCCGCCTATCCAGCTGCACCCGTGGTGGCGTCATAGGCAGCTGCCGGCCATTGTCAAGTTCATTGCCGTGATTAGATGATTACTTCAGACACCTGTCACACCGAAGGTATTCCCCAAAGCGACCCCTAGGGGACGCAGCATAGAGTTCCCTTCGAAAGGGAACCCACATTTATGATAATTCCGATGAGGCACCATTGCTCTCAATTTCTCTCAACATGGGGTCAATATATAAATATTCGATCATGCAGGTTTGCACTTCACAAAATCAGGAGGATCAGGCCGTTCCATACTGAGCAACACAACTTCTGGTACAGGCCATTGTCATTTCCAGACTGGATTATTGCAACGCCCTTGTGGCTGGACTTCCTTCTAGTGCATTCAAACCCCTGCAACTGATCCAGAACGCCGCAGCTCGTCTGGTCTTCATCCAACCCAAAAGAGCCACATCACTCCACTCTTCATCTCTCTCTTCATCTCTGGCTCCCACTTGCAGCTCGCAACAAAGCACTGACACTTGCTTACAGAACTAACACAGACTCAGCACCCTCATGCTTCCAGATGCTACTTCAAATCTACACACCTACCAGAAACCTTCAATCGATCAACGAGCGACGACCCGTGGTTTATCACAGAGAGGCAAAAAAATCACTCTCAAGAACATTTTCATTCACCGTTCCTTCCTGGTGGAACGACCTCCCTGCCTTCATCCGTAATGCAGAATCCTTGGCAATATTCAAAAGACTGCTAAAAAATCACATTTTCTGTGAGCACCTAAATGACACACACACCAGCTCAACAATATTTATAAAAAAATATTTAAAAAACTTCCTCTTAGAGCCTCCATTATCCATGCTTGTACTACTTGTATGTGTAATGTTTGAAATTTTGTATTGTAAGCACTCTAGTGTTCTTTTGCAACTTCAGGATGAATTGCTTTCTCTATTCCTCAAATTGTAAGTCACTTTGGATAAAAGCATCTGCTAAATGTAAATGTAGAGCAAAGTAACTAGTGCAACTTATTTGAAAAGTCATCTTTGTTTTCTGTGTTAATGATTCCTGTCATGTCTGTTTGATTTCTTCGTCAGTTTTTGTGGTTAATGATTAGTTCATCTTTGTCCAGCTGTTCCTGTTTAGTTCCCACATTGACTATGTCTATATATTCTCCTTTCTCCTCAAGTCCTTTGGTGGTTATTGTTCATGTTGGACGTATTTGTCATTCCTGAGTTTACTTTTGGATTGAAAGACAATTTTTTATTGCAATTCGTATTATTCGCTGTGTGCTTCCTACAGCCGCCAGTCCATGTCAATTACTTAACCCATGTTTATAAGCAATGCATTGTCCACAACACTCACTAGAACAATAACATTTTAATAATCATTCTAACTATCTGACACAGAGGAAACAAAATTATGGAATTATTTAGAATGATTTTTTATCCAGCTGATTACTCATAAAAACATTGAGAGACAATATCCACCTGACTTTAAAGAGCTGGAGCATTTATGACGGCAGAACGACGGTGCATGTTTAGAATACTCAGGTCTATGTTTTTTTGTATGATAGTAGAGTGTTAACTTTGGTAAATGTGTAACATACTTTCTACTAGTCGCCCTTGCTTGACCCTGCTGACCCTGGCAAAGCTTGTGTGAATGCAGATGGTTTCCGCCTGATGTGGAACTGCTCGCAATAGGTTTCTGCAGCTTGGATGCATTACACAGCCAACTTAGCGGTCATAGGCACATAAAAAGCTAAAATGGTCTTGTCTCTGCATTTCATTTGAAGGGCTATTTTTTGACACAGGTTATTTACATAACACGTCATTTTCCACTTGACCCATCTCCAACTTTTTAACTGTTCCCAAAATGGAGCTCATGCAAGTTAGACGGGCTGAGGCTGCCACAGTCAATAACTGAAAAATGTTCTTGAACTTTTGTGTTTTGTTGATTAAATTGTTTTTTTGTGTTAGTTTCAAATCTTAACAGAACCATTCAACTTAATACAAAATACATTTTTGGCTCCTATTATGCAAATATGCAGCATCAAAAACATCCTTTATAATGAGTCTTGTGCAAATAAAAATAAAGAATACTGATTCAATCAGTCATGCTCACTTTGATCATTCATACAGCTTTCCTGTAGATCAAACAGTAGAGTGTGGAGCTTGCAACTCCAAGGTTATTGGTTCGATTCCCAGGGAAAGCAAGAACTGACCAGAACGTCAATGTGTTTCTGGAATGCAATGTAAGTCGCTTTGGATTAAAGTGTTTTCCAAATGCATAAATGTAAATCTTTGTGATTCAAACCCATTCATTAGGATTAAATCAAAATTAACTTGCTCACAAACCAACATTTTATTTTCCTTGTTTCAAACGGCACAGGGATATATGCTTTTTACATTTATGTTGCTTTTTATAGAATGCACATTATTCACAGACCTCGGGGCTGTACAGAAAGCGACCAGTAAACAATTTCATTTAGAATATGATGCAGAAGAGCATATGTCCCAATGTGCTGGTTTTTAAACCAAGTATAACAAAAACTACTAAAGAACAAGAACAGAACAACCGTTAATGTGACACCAACAGACAACTGGACAGGACTTAAATGCACAGCAACCCGAGTGACAAACAAGACTAATTAACAAGCAAAACCTGAACACAACTAACTTAATCAATAACCAAGGAGACAGATGGGCAGAGGAAATAATATACTTTAAAATAATATATTTAAGTTTGAACTGAATTTAATATTCACCACTGCTAATACTAATTGCTATTTAATGAAATTGTTTTGAAGTTTAAATTGATATTCAATTGAAATTCTATGTTTCAAATATTGAATTTGTGTTTACTTTCTGAAGTAAAATGTTATGGACCTTCTCCATTCATAAATCAATATGAAACGCCTGTAATCTCACTGGATATGTGTAAACAACTTCTCGCTAAATGTCTTTCCTCTCAATCATCACAAACGGACGTCATTCTCAATCCCGTCACAGTCGACCCTTATGGTGACCCCGCTGTCATCGGCCCACACGATACTAATATAACCATTCTTAGAGCAGGAAGGACTGAAAGAGTGAGATGGGTATGGAAAAATGTGGGTGTGAAGAGGGAGGGGGTTGTGTACAGCGCTGTCGATAGAAACTATGGGCCGAGTAAACATGCTCACATCTGGCTTTTGTTCGTCTTTATTCCCAAGGCATGCTGAAACTGCTTTTGCCGTGACTGCATTGTCTGAGAGATGCTTAAGGAAATATGCATGTTTTCAGAGAATTCTGAGGCATGATGCAGCAAACAAAGCCAAGGGAATTGCAGTATGCGCTGACAGAACGTGACAGTTGAAAAATATGGAGATAGAATCTTGCAACTGTTACCTTCAATATAATCCAAAACTTTTTCAAGCAGCATGATTCTTTTATAATTATTATACACAGTAGTTTATGACTTGCTACAGAACAATTTTAAGGAATATCTCAGACAGATCACAATAGTTCCCAAAAATGAAACTTCTGTCATCATTTACTCATATTGCTCATGATGCTCCAAACCCATATAACGTATTTAGCTTGTGTCCTTATAATCAAAGTAGAGTGTTCAGGTGCTGCCATGCTAAGAAAACAACTTGAAAGGGCCATAAAATTAGTCTATGGTTGTGTTCACACTTGGAATGCTTGGTTCTATTAAAACGAACCCTAGTGCAATCCTGTAGCTCAATCAGTAGAGCATTGATGTTTACAACGCCAAGGTTGTTGGTTCGATTCCCAGGGAAAGCAAGAACTGATTAGAATGTCTATGAGTTCCTTGAATGTAATGTAAGTTACTTTGGATAAAAGTGTGTGCCAAATGTGTAAATGTAGTGTGGTTCATCTGAATAAGTGTGAATACTGCCATCTGAACCCTGGTGCACCAAAGAAGCCAAACTCTTATTTTGACTCTTTTAGACTCTTCATAAGTTCTCAGCTTGTCAAAATGCCATCTTATGTAGCTATGCACATACAAAGAGTGCATTTAGTCAAGCACACAACATTGGTTTGGATGCTCGGTATGTTCCGTCGCTAAATACACGTAGTAAAAGCCGACTGTGACGACCCCGAGTCTCCTCCTCCTGACTTCATGGGTGCTGATCATGGGAGTTTCCTGATTGGCTAATCTTCTGTTAATTGATCGTTAGTTAGAGTACAAGAGAGTGCTGTGTCTCATTCCAATCGGGCACCTCAGGGAGAAAGGATTTCTCCTGAGTGTCTCTGTTGTATGCATTACTTTACACCTGTAGCGTAATTTTTTTTGTTATGTTTGTTTGTTTGTTTACCTACTCCTAGACTTATGTTTATTATTGTTATTATTTGGGTATATGTTTAATTTAAATAAAACTTTTGTTTGATTAAACATCTTGCCTGATCCCTCTTTCATGTTGCGATCTCAAACGAGCTGGTCGTAACACCGACTAATCAGGATGTGAACATGCCTCTCAATGCCTCTAGGCTCAGTATATTTAAGTTTGATGTTAAAATGACAATGTTCATGTCCAGGTTCTGCCACATTCGGTCTAGTTATTTCTTGGTTTTGTGGCAGAGCTCTGACACTACTGTAATGTCTCGTGTTTGGTGTGTGTCTCTTGTCTGTGTAACGTCTTGTGTGCGGGTTGTGATGTCCGGTCCCAATACTTTGGTCTGGTTCAGTTTCGGTTTTGGGTCGGGATTCTTACATTCAAAACTTGTATGTTTGTCCTTGTCGTGAGTGCGCAAGCCAAGTGGTTCCTCGTTCCCAAGTGCTCTATGTTATGTGAGTGGGCGCAGTTTCAGGCTTTGCTTGTATCGCGTGCTCTCGTGTCCTTGTGCAGTGTTGTAAGCACGTGATTCGTGTTTACTTCGGCCGCGTGCTTTCATGTTGTGTTTTGGTGTTGTGTTTCAACACAGTTTGGTGCTGTCTTTGTTTAATGTGGACACGCAGCGATGCGCGTTAGAATTGGCTGCATGATTGTGTCTTTTCATTGTTAACCCTACCCACCTTGTTTCCTTGTCATTAGTTTGATTTGTCCCAGCTGATCCCCCATTCAATTACCCTTCCTCCTGTGTGTACTAGTGTCCCTCCGTGGTTGCTGTCTTGTGCTGTATTCTCATCGTATTTTGACTTATGTGTGCTGCATTGTTCCCGTCCTGGATGTTTTCTGTTCCCAGTTTAGTCATGTTTGTGTTCTAGCCAAGTCGAGTCAAGTCAGTCCAATCTTGTTTTTCCCCCCTCGGGGTAGTTCCCTGTCAAGGGAACTCAACACTGCGTCGAACGCATATGGGAATGCCTTAGCGTGATTGTCTCTTGCGGATTCGCAGTCTTTCAAGCGTTGTGTCACTCCCTGCCCACGGTTTTATCACGGGCAGTGATACACACGAGCTCTGCATGACTTGTTTGGGCGAGGATCATGCACGCTCAGAGGGCTCGAGGGCTCTGAGTGTGCAGAGTGTTTGCAGCTCATGGGGATCGCAGCTGGACTTAGCAGTGGGGTTGGAGACAGGAGAGGCCCTTTCTCCTCCCTTACCTGTTGAGTCTGCCCTCACCCAGGACTCGAAAGCGCACCACGCGGTGATTACTTCCGACCTGGGTGAGGACGCGTTGCTGAACCAGTTCTGAGGAATTGGAGGTGAATGTCGTCAGCATCGACGTGGATGAGGCTGAACTGCCATCAGCCTCACCCTAATTTGAGGAGCTGCTCGAGGTTGTTACTCGGGCATTGTTACTCGGTCTCGAGTGGCCAGCTGAGCCCAGGGACGCTCGTCCTAAGAGTCGGCTGGATAAGCGTCACCTGCCTGCTCGGGTGCAACCTCGGCGTCGGGGTTTGCCGCTTTTCCCGGACCTCCACACCGAGGTGTCGAGGTCTTGGAAGCGGCCCGCTTCCCACATGGTGCATAGCAGCGCTTCCGCTAACTATGCTACCCTCGTGGGAGCCAAAGTGCGCGGTTATGGAGCGATGCCAAGAGTGGAGGAGGCGCTGGCTAACTACCTTGCCCCCCATTCATCGCCGCACCTTAAAACCCAGAAGCTGCCCACCAAACCCCTTCGGGTTACCTCCACCATGGTGGGCAGAGCGTATTCCGCGGCTGGTCAGGCTGCAGCGTGCTTGCACACCTCTTTGCTGCTGCAGGCCTACCAGGCGGAATTGCTCTCCAATCTCGAAGAGGGTGGGGGAATTGGCCCTGAGGCAGTAGCCGAGCTGCATAGGGCCACCGATCTCTCTCTAAGGGCTGCTAGGGAAACGGCCAGTTCCATCGGCCATTCCATGGCAGCCCTGGTTGCCACAGAGAGACATCTGTTGCTTAATTCAACCACTCTGAGAGAGAAGGATAAGAATATCCTCATCGACGCCCCTCTTACGCCTCCTGGCCTCTTCGGCGATGCTGTTAAGATGGCCGTCGAGAGGTTTCAGGACGCTGCTAAGTAGGAGGGGGCGTTTAGGAAAATCCTCCCCCGCCGCTCTCGAGAGAGATTAAGAAATAATAGAGAGTGTTGCTTTCCGCCAGCCCCCTCAGTTGGGGGGGTGGTGCGGGTCGACGCGCTCAGCCGCAGCCCTCTGGCAGGAGGACAGATCTGAGGACTGTCCTCCAGGCCAAGAAGGCAAAGAGCAAGAGGCCCTGACGCCAACATCTCTCTGTGGAATGAACGTTGCCTTTGAGCAACGATGAGAAATTCAGTCGGGCTCAAGTGGACCTCTTTGCGTCCCACGAGGTGACTCATTGTTCTCTGTGGTACTCCCTCTTTCCCCCAGCCCCTCTAGGGCTGGATGCGATGCAACAGGAGTGGCCAAGGCTACCCCTGTACGCCTTTCCCCCCGTAGCCCTTCTCCCGGGGGTTCTAGAGAAAGTTCACCAGGACAGGGTCCGTCTCACCTTAATTGCCCCGTGGTGGCCGGGCAGGGTGTGGTTTTCGGACTTAGTGTCCCTCCTAGATGGCACTCCTTGGGAGATTCCCGTCAGATTGGACCTTCTTTCCCAGGATCATGGCAGGATCCTTGATCCTCGCCCGGAACTGTGGAATCTGTGGGTCTGGCCTCTGAGGGGTTCCGACTAATAGACTCAGGTCTCTCGACTGAGGTCATTGAGACCATTCTCCACTCTAGAGCCCCGTCCACGAGGAAGCTCTGTGCTCGGAAGTGGAATACTTTCACTTCCTGAAAGTACTTCCTTACGGTACGGTCTCCGGTGCCGTCCTGGGACCTTTCCCTGGTTCTCCAGGCTCTGTCCCAGGCACCCTTTGAGCCACTCGAGCATATCTTCTCACCCTTAAGACGGAACCTCCTTTAAGAGGGTTGGTGACCTTTAGGCCCTCTCAGTGGCCACCTCCTGTTTGGAGTTTGCTCCTGGTCTGGTGAAAGCCTTCCTCTTTCCCAGACCTGGATACATTCCAAAAGTGCTTTCGAGCCCGGCTCGTCACACTGTACTGCAGGCCTTATGTCCATCCCCCTTTGTCGATCGTGACCACGAGTCCAAGAACAAGGTCTGTCCAGTGCGAGCACTGGATGCCTACGTCCGCAGAGCGGCTTCATGGCATAGGTCGGACCAACTTTTTGTATGCTTTGGGGTTCCTAAGGGAGCTCCAGCATCTAAACCAACTCTGAGGAGGTGGATAGTTGAGACTCTCACTGGCTTATGATTCGGCGGGTCAGCAGTGTCCACTGCATGTCCGTGCCCACTCTACTCGGAGCATGGCTACCCCTAAAGCTTTTTGCGCAGGGGCTCCCCTTGCCGATATTTCTGATGCGGCTGGCTGGTCCTCACCTTATACTTTTATTAGGTTCTACCAATTGGACCTTAACCCCGCTGTGGGAACTTTGGCCCTTTCTTAGTGAGCTACGGCGTGGGTATTCCTTCTTCCCATATGCGTTCGACACAGTGTTGAGTTCCCTTAACAGGGAACGTCTCAGGTTACTTACGTAATCCTAGTTCCCTTAGAGGGAACGAGACACTGTGTCTCGTAGCCTCAGCTCTTGCACATGCCCGCTGTTTCAGACACTGGTCAAGCTGCGGCTTCCAGGTCACGGCATGCTGATATACTCCTGGCTCATGACGTCACCCTCGGCTGCGTTCACTCGCACACCTGGTTTCAATTGCGCTTCAAGAGACAATCATGCTAAGGCGTTCCCATATGCATTCGACGCAGTTTCTCATTCATTCTAAGGGAACAAGGGTTACTTAAGTAACCTGAGATGTTTTTTTGGTTCCCTTTTGTCATAATAAAATAAAAAATTTAAATCTTTGAGTCCTCTCCTCATCCCTTCACCAAACCTGACAGTTGGATGTTCTAAAATAAGAGAACCAGGACTAAACTTTTTTTTTTTTCTGGCCGCACCAATGACTCGTCCACTACGTTGGGAAAAAGGGGAATTTACAAGATTTAATCATGTACATCAGTATCAATAAAGTTGTCTTAGTAACTTGAATTGTTAAATGGTTCCCTGACAGGATTCATTTATTAGGTTTCACATATGTTTGCACCATTACTGTGATAGTTTGTATCATCACTGAAATACAAGATTAAATGAGTACTTCACCAATGGCAAAATTATGATTTAATATAACTTGGCTTCCTGTTGTCACAGGTTAAGTTATGCTTAGTTTCGTCTGTTTTGTTTTCTTTTTAAGGACTTTTAGTATGCTTCTCTTTGTTCCTGTTACCTTGGTTGTATGTTACTGCTTGTCCTGTGGTTGACTGTGATGAACTCACCAACATAGAATGGGCTGTACAACAATATCTGTTTCCTGATGCCAAAGGGGGGAACCTGGTGCAGTTTAGAGGAGTATATCAACCTCTCTCATCACCATTGTTACAGCCATCACCCAGAGTACGGACATGAAGCCAGAGCCCACTGCAGACAGAGGACTTGACAAAAAAGAGCGCAAAGTGAGGACTGAGCAAACCATTGCTGAGAGTCTGACCAAGTGTGTGAGCCGGCAACAGCCTGTATCATCATATAATTACTTGTGGAGTACGAGGGAATAAAATAAGACCAAACAGTGCATGATTATTATATTGACAACATTTCAAGTCCAATATTAAATCCAATTTGGTCCGGTTGGAGATGGGTTCATGATCTTCACAGGGCAGTGCTGTGCTCGTGTCCAGGTGCAGGTCCTTCATCTGATCTGGACACGGCCCTGATCCGGCTGACCATGGCAACCTCGGAATAAACAGGTGTTAGTGAGGCCAGCAGGAGGCGTCACCCTGCGGTCTGTGTGGGTCCTAATGCCCCAGTATAGTGTCGGAGACACTGTACTGCAACAAGCACCATCCTTCGGATGCGATGTTATACCGAGGTCCTGACTCTCTGTGGTCATTAAAAATCCCAAGATGTCCTTCGTAAAGAGTATGGGTTTAACCCCAACATCCTGGGCAAATCTGCCCATTGGCCTTGGTCCATCATGGCCTCCTAATCATCCCCATATACACTGATACACTGCCTTGGTTTGGTATGAAATACTTCTTAGCAAACTTCTAATCATAATGGTGTCAACTCATATTGTTCCAGGGTGCAAGAATTCAAAACGATAATGTTTAGCAGAGGTAACTTTTGGTTTGCCACTGTGTTGCCATAGTGTTCCATTTTTACAGCAAGCAGGGCGGGTCCGAGAGCCGTGGGAATGGAACAAAATCAGTGGCGTGAGCATTGAGCATCACCTGCATGCCATTGGGTGGACTGTATTACTGGCACAATTGTTTATTTGTTGTAGAAATTATTCCACAATGTTGTAATTGTGTTTTATTTATCTTAACAACATATATTTACAACATAAAAGTTAATGTTTTATTTATTACATCAATAATATAATGGAATAGAATCAATGTCTGAGACAATCAAAACAAAAACAGTCAAATCTACAGACATGAAAGGTATAGCAAACCTGACAAAAGGAATGTGTCCATTCAACAAAAAGGTGCCCATAGTGAAGAAACAATGGTGATGTTGAAAACAAAAGTTAATTTCCCAGTTATTTGTCAGCTACTCATATATGTACAGAATTGTATTTGGGATACTTTATGATGTTCAGCATGAGTCAGATATTTACACATTCACACACACACAAGCACACAAGTGAGCACACAAACTAATCTCTGAGAAAGTCCCTTAACCGGTATAATTGACTTGCTGATGTACTTGGGCTACAGCTTCCGGCCGGAAGGATGCTGCTGTGTTCAGTGGAACACACACAGACACACACTTTCCAAAACAAAGCTCTCTTTCATGCTGCAATACCTTACTCCAAAAGTGTTCACAGTTCCTCTTCTGATCTGAATTCATGGGACATTTTACACATGACTGGTTTTAAAGTTACATGTTGCTAAATATTTTAGCCTGCTTGTGGTTTATAAACCTTTTTAAAAACCTGCTGTATATCTGAATGAAATATTTCTATGTGTTTGTATCTATTTATTTCAATTGAAGGTTGGTGTGTGTGTGTGTGTGTGGGGGGGGGGGGGGGGGGGGGTGTAATGTCTTTATGCAGTGCGCAAGCTATTTTTATACTGCCAGGGGCCTTCTGTGCAATATATTATATGTATAATGTGTTTTAAGCAGCTTCATGCCCATCCAAAATTCATGTGCTCTTTTAAACTTTCAACCCAGTCTATTTTGATTATTAATGTTTAAAATTTGTATGAAGAGCTATGTATACTAGCCTTAACAGATCTACTTGTATATGATGGTATAAGTCAGAAAAGCCACTGGTGCACCCTCAAATAAAAAAGAAACGGTTGATGCCTCTGGTTATAGCTATGATCAGGCTACATCAGATAATCAGATGAGCATGGGAACTCTATTAGCATGCAAATTGGAAAACAGGGAGCAATGTTTCTTTCTCAGATTAGCCATCCCCCACTGTATGTGACAGTGTAATACTCCTTATCAGAGCTCTGGGAGAAAGAGAAAGGAGAAAGAGAGATAGACAGAGTCAGGCAAATGTGAACCAATGGCTTCAGTTCACTTCCTGTTTGAAAGCTTCAAAATAATATATTGTATTTTGCTGTATTAGAGATCAAGTTGTCCTGGAAAAATATTAGAACACTTAAAAGGCCTGAATATCATTGCTTTAAATAACACACAATCAGATTGAAGTTATTTTAAAGAAAGCACATACATATAGAATAATTGGCCACACTTTATATTAGGTGTCTTGAACTACTGTGTACTTTCATCAGAAAGTAAGTAATGTACTTATTGTGTTCATATTGTTTAGCAAAACACTCTTGATGGTAATGCATTGGGATCAGGTAAGGGACAGTATTGGTATGTTTAAGCGTGGATCAACATTGTAATTATAGATGTAATTACATGCAGTTTAAAAAAAGTACAATGTAAAAACATATATTGACACAATAAGTGTGTTGTATCAAATTGATTATTTGAATGTTAGTACATTAGCAGTTAAAAACACCTAATATTATAGATTTACCTGGCCTAATGTTTATTGACATCCTCTACAGTCCTATTTAAACACTTGTCAGAAACTGCATATTTAAAGGCAAGTAAAAGCTCATAAGAGAGTAATACTGATGTATGTTATGCCTAAGAATAAAGCTTGAAAATATCTTGAGCTTGTGTTAACTACAAACCTTATTTCAGGCATTTAAACAAAAGCACACAAAAAACAATTTTGGTCTACAAATATATATCATCCCTGAATCTCTCTATTCTGTTTGTCTAAATGAGAAAAGCATAGATACACTAAAAATCATTATGGAGCTTGCAGTCATGCAGCATTCGTGGAACATGTTCATAGTTAATGTGATTTTCTGCACCTTTGGCTTCTCTAATAGAACACCTATGAATATGTCTGAGGAAAAGTTCATACATCCACTAAATACCACCAACATACTAGCGGTTTAAAAATCATTATGCAAAAATGACAGAAAAGCTGCTGCATTGTCAGAGTGTAGATGTATATTGAGGAGATCATGTTATCACTTTGTTGTTTCCTCTTGATTTCGCATAATATGAGTGAACGCACAACTTTCACCTACCAAATGCTTCTTTTTTTTCTTCTTTTTGACTTGGACGGATATTTAATGTAAATATTTTAAATGCTAACTAAACTTTTACAAAACTTTTTACTTAAAAGTGTCACCTTAGAATATATGGTTACACTGTATTTTAAAATGTCCTTGTTACAATGTAATTATACATTTAATTACTAAGTATTACTAATTAACTACATGGATTTATTATTATCACCCAATCACAGAGGTCGCAATTACCTGAATACTAATCACCCACAACTGTATTGCATTCCCTCATATATATGAGCACACCTCACACAGTCACATTCTATGGCTTTATTATGAGGTTAGACTTATTTAGTCGTTGACTCTACAATCCCAAGGTGTATGTTACCTCTCCATTGTCTACCTGCTTCTCTGTGTCTCCAATGTCTCATGTCCTGTGTTCCTGCTGCCTGCCTGTTCCTTCATCAAGGTGTGGGCCTCTGTCTGCCTTCTACACAGCCATCCACACCACAAAGACTGTCAGTATCTCATCATTATCCACCCTCATACTGTCTGCATCATCAGCAAACACTCACCTGCATTTTCTGTTTACCATCCGTGTCAAATAAAGCCAATATTATTAATTCTATCTCTGTCTGGAGTCTAACACAGTTTGAGGATGAGCAACCCGGATCCATTTAAGGGGGTCATAGATGTGCTGAATCAAGCACTTTCTGGCAGCATTTCCACATCATCTATCGACACCACTCCTTCACTACCAGCAGCTGCCTGTCCTGTAACTAATCCAGCGCCCTACTCTGGCTCGGTGGAGGATTGCAACAGATTCCTCCAGCAATGTTTGCTGACCCTGGAGATGCAGTTGCATCGTTTCACCACCGAAGGAGCTGAGATTGCCTTCATCATTGGTGTATGCAAGTGACCAACACCTTCAAGCATCAAAGAACTCCATTGTTTCCTCAGTTTTGTAAATTTTTTGTTTCTTCCTGAATTACAGCTGCATCATCTGCTCACAAACAAACCTCCTCAAGAACAAGCCCAAAAATCTGAAACCCAGGCTTTCCAGAGCCGCAAAGAAATCTTCACCAACACACCAATCCTGATCAATCCAGACCCCAACAAACCATTCAACATCGACGTTGATGCGTCCACCACCAGGGTTGAAGCTGCTCCATCTCAGCAGCAGGGGAGCCCAGCACGACTCCATCCATGTGACTTCATTTCTAATAAATTATCCCAGGCAGAGATTAATTATGATATCAGGAAGAGAGAACTGCTTACTACCACGTTTGCACTGGAGGGATGGAGGCAATGGTTGAAGGCTACAGAGGATCTATTTGTCATTTTCACTGACCTCAAGAACCTTCAATGTGCCATCAAATGAGTCAATCCCAGACAGGCAAGATGTGCTTTACTTTTCACCCACTTCATGCAGGCACAAATGGTTTTAAAGCAAATGCCCTGTCACATCTTCCCTGTCACCTGAAGAGAGATCCAAGGAACCTGAGCCCATCTTGCCTCATCAAATCATCACGTCGTATCTAGTGGAAGATCAATTAGAAACTCACCTCTTCCAATGCCTCTGAGCTTTCTATGCCAGGATATCTTAAAGACCACACCTAGTTACCAAGACACACCTATTTACTAAGACATAATATTCCAATCTCACTCAGTCTTTATACTCTTCTGTGGGCAGTGGGCACCCAGGGGCCCACCACACCCTCTCACTGATACAACTCCACTCATTTCCCATTCCACAATGCCCTTGGTCACACCTAGGAGGAAATTTTGTTTCCGACCTGCCTCCATCAAACGTTAACTGGTCATTGTTAACCAATTCTTAAAGTATTGTTGTTTAATTCCTCTAAAGGGTTTACCCACTGCCATGACCATAGCTGAACTCTTGTTTATCCATGTGTTCCCATACTATGGAATCCATGAGATTATTGTGTTTGACAGAGGTTCCCAGTTGATCTCTTAGGTATGGAAGGCTTTTTTTTAAACTCCTAGGTGTGAACATCAGTCTCTTGTCTCATCCTTAGTCAAAGGTGCAAATGGAATGGAAGATCTGGGAAATTGGGCAGTTCCTAAGAACCTTCTACCATGGCCACTAAACATCTTGTAAGCAGGGCTGAGCCTGGTAAGTACCTGGATGAGTAACCTCCTGGGAACGATTAGGTTGCAGCTGAAAGAGGTATTAGGAGGCCAGCAGGGTGAGTGACGAGGACACTGTACTGCAACAAGCACCGTCCTTCAGATGAGACGTTAAACTGAGGTCCTTGACTCTCTATGGTCATTCAAAATCCCAAATCTGCCCGTTAGCCTTGGTCCATCATGGCCTCCTAATCACCCCCATACCTGATGACCATTCCATGCTGTCCAAGTGGTCTGGCATCAACAGCATTATGCTGTTCTGCAATGGTGGCAACATAGACTCTCAAGGAGCTGATTGGGCATTTCTTCCAGATGGGAGGAACACCACTCAGTAAACAGACTCTGCTTCAAAGAAGAAGCATGCCTAGCAGAGGGGGCACTGCCAGTCCTCTGGGAGACCACAGGTGGAAGTTACAGTGCGCGCGAGATGGATGATGGGTCCGCTCAAGTTTGTTCGCGAGATTGTTTAAACACACCTCCTCACTGCCAAAGCTGCAGCCGCTCGCAGCCGCTCTCGGCCCGGTACCATTTGATCCACGGACCGGTCCGCGAAATCGTTCCGCGGCCCGGTACCAGTTCGTCCGCGGACCGGTTCTAGGCCGCAGGCCGGGGGTTGGGGACCACTGATGTAGAACATCAAATAAATAATCATGATACAAACATATAAATGACCCAGTGCAGTTGAATGTTAGTACAGTGGAATACTAAAAAAAGCATTGAGATAACCAACACCCAATATGGTGATTTATGTGATGAAGCGATCGACATGCTATAAAAATGTACATACACTGTATATGTTTGCTAACAACACAAGGCATATGTGCTCCAACTAACAGCAGAGATTTACCAGTATACAATAAAAACACCTTCCATACAAACCTTTAATTATATTCTCCAACATTGCAAACACAATTTCGCTCACAGTGTAAACACAGTCACATTATATTCGTGAGGTCATCACACTGTACTAGATTGCCTACTTTCTAATGTGCTTTCTCAACAAATTCGGCTTCGTCTCGTCTTTTAACAACCAGTTTCTTCAATCCGCAGCGGCGCTGAGTAGAGCGTGTGTCAGAACAAAAACGAGCGGTTACTGACCAATGACTATGAGGCTTAGATAAACACACACACCTGCTTTTGTTCTAACGCGCGCTCTGCTCAGTGCGTAAGAACGATATGTGCTTTCACTTCAGAGTGCTACGCTGTGAGAGAAGCGTCACTGACAGAGCGACGTGCAACTCAAACTCAGCGCATGCCACTGATGCCCACTTCTCACTGGCCTACAAGTTCCTTGTAGCCATTTAAAGGAGGTTAATTGAAAACACTCTTCTGTGTGAACAGATGACACACACACACAAACACACACACACACACAGCAAGCTCCTCAGAGCCATTTAAAAGGAGTGTAATTGAAAACACTGGTCTGTGTGAACGGATGTGGGCATGTATCCAGGACGTATTCCTGAAATTCTTTCACTAGAGACAGAAACAGATGAGCCTAGAACTGAAACCAGATGGCCATGGAAGAAGAGAGATGTTTTAGTGTGAGGACCAGGCCAGGTAAAGTTTGTTTGTACACTTGATTTGTTTTCAGAGAGTCAAAGAATCTTCTCCAATATGGAAATTTGACTTCAGAGATCGATAACCTAAAAAAATTACATTGATCACATTTTTCTAGTTTCCTCAGTTGTAATGAATAAAAACCATAACAAATCGCAACTTATCATATTCCCACAGAATTTATGTTCTGACCATAAATAAATTCCATATTTTTATGATAACTTTATATTAGCACACAGTCTTTCCATTTTATGAGACTAAATGCTGATCTTCTTGAGATATAAATGATGGCTAGAGTCATTCATATTGGCAGCTGACAAAATTTTGACTCAAGAGATTAATATTGAAATGTTCCATCTTATACCACTGAAATTCTTCATGCTGTGATAAATAAGTGATTCTTATGAACCAGCCCTATTAGTTCACCTAACAAGCTTGCTCAAATCTGATTTAAGAAATAACTTCTCACCAGGTAAAAATGATAAACCAACTCATACACAGCAATCTCAGATGCAGAAGTTGTGTTATATGAAAATTTGGATGCACCTCAATTCCTGTGAGAGGGTCAGGGAAATTCATTGTTCATAGACAAATTTTGTGGTTTTAAAGTTAGCATGAAACAAAAAATGTGATAGTCTTTTCTTACCTATTGTTGACATATCCAAGTGAAACTGCTTCTCGAACAAGAACAGATTGGTTTGCTATTTGTCAATTGCTATTGAAAGGGCGCCCTTGCGCCATTTAACGCATCGGAAGAGAAGACACTGCAAGAGCGATGAAATGTTCAAGAATACAAGGATACAAGAATTTAGAAAGAAAAAAAAATGATGCGCATGGATAAATCATTTAATTTTGAGAGTCAATTTTGATTTCTTGAAAAACACTTTTTTTTTTGGCCAACTCAGAGCTCCTCAGAAATCTAACACCCTCTCTGATCTAATCCTATCCAGACAGGAATGTCTATGTGTTAATGTTGTGATTTGGGAGGATAAACAAGGAGAACAGGATAAACTAAAATCTTCACTTTATTTACCAAACTCAAAAAACACTTTAAATGTAAAACAAAAGATGGCATACTAGGAAACACAACCTACGGAGAACAAGGAGACCATCCACATACCACATACAAAGACGGAAGAAAACATGAGGGCTTTTATACAAGGGATGATGGGAAACAGGTGTTGATACTAATGAGGGAAGTGATTGACACAGCAGGTGAAGGAAATGACACAGGGAAGCACACGGAAGGAAACAGGAAATGAGAAGAGGCACGACAAACTCTGACACTATGATTGTGGTACAGCCTACTATTATTTCCAATACATGTCTCCTTGGTAAATTAAATCAATAAGCTCTTGTTTATGGAAATGTATTTTTAAACACATTTTTAATTAGTTACGTCTACATCTTATTTAAATGGGTTTGAAATTGATTTTTGTCAATTATTTCTAATGCTCATTCATTTTAATTAAATCAGGTTTATTTTTGCTGACAATGTCGAGCAGAGTAATACAAACACTGAAAAGTCCCTTTGTTGCATTTGCATGTTGCTCAACTAATCAGTTGCTCGACTGTAACTAACGGTTATATTATATTATGATATAACAGTACATTACATGTAATAATAATGTTAAACATATTACTGAAAGTTAATAGTCTATAGTATTGTCACAACACTGCCTTCCAGGACTCTCATTTTGTCTTTTTCCTGTCACATGTTGCTTTGTTCTAGATGTTTATGTCACTTATCTGTTTCCATGGACACTAATCTTTTCAGCTGTTGATCATTTGCTCATTACTACACATGTATTTAGTTCTCCTTGTTCACTCTTTAGTTGTCAGTTGTTGTTAGTGTGAACGTCAGTTAGTTATGTCACATGTTTGTGTTTCACACTACTGTTGCATCAACGCTGCCTTTATTAAAAGTTCCATTGGATCTCCTATCTTTGTCTTCATCCTTGCTTCATGTGACAAGTATAATATTTAATTCACCAGCATGCTGAATTAAAGGATATGAACAACACCACATTAATGAAGAGATACTTGGAAAACTTGCGAATCCAACTTTGTTCAGTAACTAGGCAACTGCACTTTTCTCTTTGTAACAGTTTATTTGACAGTGTATTGTTTTTAATTTCAATAAGACTAAACTGTTCCCACGATAGCATTTAACACAAATGGCTTGAAAGCAAACTAGCATCCCATTATGTACATGAAGTTAACCTGCTAACCTGATGCTCAGAATATGTCAGGGTGGCAAGCCTTCCCATGGGGCTTTAAATGTAATCATTAAATGCAGTTCAAATGCCACGCACAGTAGATATAAACTCAAAATTTTCACGCTACACAGCCTGGCTCACTTTGACTATTTAGCTTTTAATGCAGTTTAGCATTAAATCAAATATGTTCCTAATATGTCTGAGCTGTTGTGGTGAGGGAAAGCAGAAAGACCCAAATGCAACACTGATCAAGATGTATCACAATGTTTTTAAATAAAATACATATTTTTGATTACAGTACTCATTTTTCCAGTAGATTATTCCTATTTATTCTTATTAGACTTTTATTAATTATTCTTAGTTTTTGTTGAAATGACGACTTTGCAGCCAAGCCACAAAATAAATCTGTAGCCTTTTAGTGCAGGTGCGCAGACTGAGTCTGGTCAGGCTTTATAACAGAAATGCAAGGGCCGCAGACCAAATTTTTTAAGGGGATTTGATTCTTCCTCAGTACGCAGGTCTAAACAGCACTGACATTTCCGCCAGTGAGGGAAAGACATCCTCCCATGTGATATTCATCTGGAGCTCAGATGTGAACGCACATGTCCAAATGACAATCTTGACAAGGCCAATTTTCATTCACCCCTGCAGTTTGGGGGAATTTCCATGATTCTGTGTTTATTATGTAAAAATCCCTATTTTAGGCGATCTATAAGGCCAGGACGATGGGTACTGCACATGCACATGAACATCAGTTTAGCTTTACGATAATGTAGGAGTAGGGGCGCCACGAAGAGTTTTATGTGGGGTATGACCTCCAGCAGATCCAGATCAGGGAGGAGATCAGGACACCCTCCTCCATCTCATCAGGAGCCAGACGTTGTTGTGAGTTCAAACAGGTACGTGGGATCCTACACATGACTGACTAACATTATGAGTTGCTGTGATTAACTTCATGAAAGTTGGATCAGCCTGTAACTTCAGTTCCCTTCCGAAAGGAAACTCTACGCTGTGTCCTCTAGGAGTCGCTTTGGGGAATATCTCCAGTATGACAGGTATCTGAAGCATTAATCCAATCGCGACAATGAACTTGACATTGGTCGGCAGCTACCTATGAAGTCACCACAGGTGCGACTGCAGGTGTAAAAGGGGCACCTGAACAGTAAATCACTCTCTTTAATATCTTCAGGAGACACCTTGTCTAAATGTTGACTCCAGCAAGGAAAATTGCCAGCAAGGAAAACTACTTTCGTAGTTTATTCATCCGTGTTGTGATTTCTGACACCTGATGATACACACGGGATGTGGGTGATGATAAAATTTAATGCTTAGGCGAGGAACATGCACGCCAACCCTCGAAGGGGTTGTTTTGTCTGTGTAGCGAGTGCTTCCTTCTGAGGAAGAAGTACTCGCCTTTAAGTGTGCATTGAGGGCGTTCCCCCTTTGAGACTGTGTTCATGTCCAACCCTTTTCACGAATGAATTGGGACATCCATCTGCGAGCAGATGGGGCTGCCAGTGAGCGTTTGACGCTGACACGACTGAGGTTCCTTATCGCGGGTGAGCGTGCTAGGCAAACCTTGGCAAGCAGGGGGCTGTTTGTGTTTGTGTGATCACTCACAGCCTGCCTATTCTGCGTATGACAAGCTTTTGGCGGTTATGGCTCACGCTGCGATTCCACAAGAGAAGATGTTAGATGTGAAGGCAGGAAGCCTCGGAGTTTTGGCTCAGGGGCTGATTCATTATAGCTCTCACCCTCCTCCCCTTCCTCCTCCCCTCTCAGGGCCTGGATACCTTATCTGTTTCCAGTCGGATCCATGATGTGCCTGGTAATCTTAGTACTCTAACTCTGTCGTATTGATGTCCAGTGGGTAGGCAGGTCCATGCAGGTTTGGGTGTGCGTGTCTCTTGAGTTGTAGTGCTCCAAGGAACCTGACTAAGCTTGGTCACGACTACAGGTCGTCTTGCTTCTGCTCTGCTCTTCTGGGACATTTTTATAGTCCTCTAGTGTTTATATTTAGACCTCCTTTTCCATGGTGCGCCTGCGTGGCATGGTAGGCTCTGGGTCCTTCCTAGCCAGAAGCCCTTACAAATACTCTAGAGTGTAGCACTCAGCCTCCTCTTGCTTTGAGAGTGTTAGGCCTCTGCTCTATGAGCCAGCCATGCTGCAGTTAGAGTTACATTTAGAGTTACTCCCTTTGGAGGCCTTGCTCCTAGGGGCCCCAAGTTTACTTGTTCGAGAGAGCTAACAAACTAAGAACTAGAGAGCGCCTTATGCCCTTGGGGTTCCATAGAAGTAGTATACTGTAGTTCTCTCTCATGCACCCAGCACCCTTTGGCCTGGTTTCCACAGCAGCAGATTTGGCCCAGGCAACATCCCAGGGTGTCGTCAGGCTTCCTCTCTGAGGGGAGTCGTAGGCCTCTGCTCAGTAGTTATAGTGCTTGTCTGTGTAGGTGCCCGTTAGCTCCGCTCAGGTGGCTCCCCAAGTGTAGGCCCACTCTGGCTTCCTTAGAGGGTTCCGAGCGTGGTAAGGCCGTAGTGCTCGGCCTTCACCCCCAGTCCTTCGCAGTGCAGGGAGCGTTGTCAGGCCTCCTCTTAATAGTAGATTCTGCCTTCTTTCAGTGAGAAGGAGCGTATTTTTGGCTAACGCCTTCACCTGAGCTCAACTTGCTAGGTCTATGCGAGGTCAGCGGAAAAAAAAAAACAAGAAAGGAAGTCTTCCCGTATGTCTGGTACTCACTGTACTCTTCGCTTCCCCAAACTGTGGCTGGGGCATGACTCCCTCGAGTCCTCTCGCAAGTGTTCTATAGTGAAGAGTAGTAACAGCATGGTGGCACAACCCTCGAGAGGGCCATTGGTAATTCACTGTTCCACTGTGCATTGTCCCGGTTCACGAGTGAATCAAGGCAGCCATCAAGATCTGAAAAGTCTGCACTAGGTGCTTCCTTTACTCGGCCTACTAGACCCTAGAGATAGATTAACAGTTACGTTCCCCTGTAAACTCTAACGGTGGGCCCTCCCTGCTCTCCTGAGCTCCACTTGGTCAGTTAGGGGGCAGTTGCTCACAGCCCCAGCTGCGCTCTGAAGTGCAGGAGTTCCAGGACCTCTCATTTCGAGAGTGTACCCTTTAGGAGGTTAGGCCCCGCTCCAAGTGCCTCTGCACCTCTGTTCTAGCTTGAACCCATGTGACTTGAACTAGACATGGCTGTACGAGCATCATCAGGCCGATGAATATGGCCTTTGGGCAGGTGAGTAAAGTGCTGAGTGAACTCAGAGTAAAGTGCTGAGTTCCCTCCTATGTCTAGAAGGACAGCTGCAAAGTGCTGGCCGTTAGCCCAGCCACTCTAAGGACTTTCACATTGTTGGCCTAGCAGTTGTGGCTCTAGGTCTCCGCTCCGTGGGCTCAGTCCTGAGTGGAGCGGCTTCTGTACTCCCTCTCACTCTAGATAGAAAGTGGTTAGGCCTCGGCCCTAGTATCTTGTAACTATGGTTACAATAGTAACCTGAGACGGTTTTTATATTGATTGTTTTGAATCCAGTTCTCAGTGTACTATTTTGGTTTCCATTGACTATTGTCACATAATTTTGTTCTAAACAAATTATAGAATGTCAAGTCAATTCATGTCACCTTTATTTATATAGCATTTTTTACAATAGAGATTGTTTCAAAGCAGCTTTACAGTGGTCACAGGAAAACAATAAAAACAAAGTTTGTTTTGGCGGTATAGCAGGTCTAGAAGAGCAGGCCAATAAATAATATTGATGAATATTAAGTGTTAAGTGTTCTCAACTGTCATGCGTGCGTGTATGATGAAGGCACAAAGACGAGGATGAGAGGAACATAGTTGCGTTTGTTAAACAATATGTAGATTACAAGGATTAACACAGCACAGTAAAGACGAAAACGGACACAGACTAAGACAAAGACACAGGTTTAAATACACAGAGGATGATTGGGGAAAGGGAACAGCTGACAAGACTAATAAAGTAGTCAGTGAAGACACAGGTGATACAGATGATACGGAGAGAGAGCGAAGGGAAACGTCTCGGGTTACGAATGTAACCCTGGTTCCCTGACGGGAACGAGACGCTGCGTCAAAGTGCTAGGCGAAATAGCCTGACGTCAGTCACGTGAAGATCTGTGCAACCAATGAGAGACGAACGCGTGTGAATGCGTCACCGCCGGCGCGTGCCGAGAGAGCATAAAGGTGCACCCGAAACCCGGAAGCGACAGCAAAAGAGTGTCTGAAGCGGGCCCGGAGGCGCAAGGAGCTGAGGCAAAGACGCAGCATCTCGTTCCCCTCAGGGAACCAGGGTTACATTCGTAACCCGAGACGTTCCCTTTCCGGGATCTCGAGCAGCGTCAAAGCGCTAGGGGAACGCTATACCACCGCCACCTCAGCAATGCCGGCATCCGGGTGTGTCCCAACTCACTGAGAGAGCACCCTGGTTCCTGGGGCGGAATCGAGATCTAGTTGGTAGAACCTCATGAATGTGTGCGGCGAGGACCAGCCAGCCGCAGCACAGACATCAGACAAGGGAACTCCAGAGAGGAGAGCCTTGGATGCTGTCACGCTCCGAGTGGAGTGGGCCCGGACCCTCAAGGGAGAAGCATGTCCGGCCGACTCATAAGCTAGACAGATAGCCTCGACTATCCACCTGCTTAGGGTTTGTTTGGAAGCTGGAGCCCCCTTAGGGGTACCAAAGCAAATGAACAGTTGGTCCGACTTACGCCAAGTGGCAGTCTTGAAGACGTAAGCGTCCAGTGCTCGCACTGGACAGACCTTGTTCTTGTGCTCCTGCTCATGATCATCAAATGGGGGGAGGGCAGAAGGCCTGCAGCGTGATAGACCGAGCCACATTAGTGGGAACCTTGGGGACATAGCCTGGCCTCGGGTGGGGAAAGGTTTTTGCCATCCTGGGCGCGAACTCGAAGCATGAGGGAGCCACCGAGAGGGCCTGAAGATCCCCGACCCCTTAAGCGAGGTGAAAGCCAGCAAAAGAAGGGTCTTAAGAGAGAGGAGCTTCATAGGGAGCTCCTCTAAAGGTTCAAAGGGTGCCCAGGCCCCTAGTCTGTGCCGCAGGTCTCAGCCTTACTGTGCCACGCAGGAAATTAGTGGGTCCCTGCCCAAGGACACCCCACCCAGAGGTACATGGCAAGCCGCCATGGCAGCCACTTAAACCTTCAAGGTAGAGGGGGGACAGCCCTGCCGCAAATCTTTCTTGCATGATCTCCAGCACTTTGCCAACTTGACAGGTTACTGGGTTCAACTGCCTTTCGCTACACCAAGACGCGAAGAGTTTCCACTTCAAGGCGTAGAGTTTCCTCGTGGAGGGAGCTCTGGACTGAAAAATGGTCTCAACAACAATGAGCTTCATTAGCTCTGGGCGGGGGTGAATGCAACCCTCCGCCTGGGACAGGAGGTCCCTCCCGATCGGAATCTCCCAGGGGATTCCGTCGAGGAGGGACACGATGCCCGAGAGCCATATTCTGATAGGCCAGTGGCTTAGATGGACCTTGTCCCGGCGAATTTTGGCCAGAACTCTCTGGAGCAGAGTGATCGGGAGAAAGGCATACAGGCGTAGCCTCGGCCATGCCTGTACCATGGCATCCCACCCCAGAGGCGCTGGATGTGTTAACGGAAGCCCCAGAGGGCAGAGAGTGCTCTCTACGGAGGCAAACAGGGCCACCTGTGCCTTGCCATATCTGTCCCAAATCTGCTCCATATAGAAAGGAACCAAGAGTTCTTCCACATACTCAGGGTGCGTAGGCATCGCCCCGTGACCTCGATTGTGCGAAGCGGGTTTCCCTTCGGGGAGAACCCCTTGGTCTTTAGCCACCACTGCAGGGGTCTCATGTACAGCAGGCCCAGTGGGATAATGCTGGATGCCGCTGCCATGAGCCCTAAAACTCTCTGAAAGTGTTTCACCGAAAGGGGCTGGCCCAGCTTGATGCTCTTGACGACTGAACAAAAGGCCTGGATGCGCTCGGGGGAGAGCCGAACAGACATGGCCACTGAGTCCCAAATGACCCCCAAGAAAGTGGTTCTCTGCGTGGGAGAAAGTACACTCTTCTTGGTGTTCAGCCTTAAGAGTGTCACCGTCGACCAAGAGCCCCCACACAGGACCTTGAGACAGGAACCAAGAGTTCTTCCACATACTCAGGGTGCGTAGGCATCACCCCGTGACCTTGATTTTGCGAACCGGGTTTCCCTTCTGGGAAAACCCCTTGGTTTTTAGCCACCACTGCAGGGGTCTCATGTACAGCAGGCCCAGTGTGATAATGCTGGATGCCGCTGCGTTAGGGCTCTCTCTTTTAGAGAGAGCCCTAACTCTCTCTAAAAGTGTTTCACCGTGAGTGGCTGCCCCAGCTTGATGCTCTTGACGGCTGAACGAATGGCCTGGATGCGCTCGGGGGAGAGCCGAGCCACCGAGCCACTGAGTCCCAAATGACCCCCAAGAAAGTGGTTCTCGTCGTGGGAGAAAGTACACTCTTCTTGGTGTTCAGCCTTAACCCCAGCTCCTTCATGTGCGGGCACAGCATCTCGATGTTGTGCTGCTAACTGCGGCGACTGGGCCAGAATAAGCCAGTCGTCGATATAGTTTAGGACACGAATGCCTTGCAAACGCAGGGGAGCTAGAGCAGCATCCACTACCTTTGTGAACGTGCAGGGCGAGAGCGCCAGACCGAAAGGAAGCACCCGATATCGGTACGCCTTCCCCCCCGAAGGTGAACCTCAGGAACTTCCTGCTGCGGAAGGATGGAGACGTGAAAATATGCGTCTCTGAGGTCGACCGTGACAAACCAGTCCTAGGACCTGATCTGCTTGAGCGTCAGCATCTTGATTTTTAGACGCATAACTGTGCGATTTACGAGACGCAAATCCAGAATGGGCCACAACCCTCCATCCTTCTTTGGAACTATGAAGTACCGGCTGTAGAACCCGGACTTGCTGTTCGCGTGGGGTACATTCTCGATGGCCCCTATCGCCAGCAGAGTGTCTACTTCCTGCTCCATGACCAGAGCCTGCTGGGGGCCTACCAGAGACTGTAGGACCCCCGAAAACCGGGGTGGAGAAACCCCAAACTGGATGGCATACCCGCAGGTTACCGTGCGCAGGACCCACTGAGAGATACCCGGCAGACGTGACCACGCAGCCTGGAACTCTACTAAGGGAACCAGCCTCCGAGGCTGGCCTCTGGTATTGTGAACATATTCACCACTGGGCCGGGGCTTCTGGAAACCCTGGTGGAATGCTCTAGGACCCTCCTTAGAGGGGGTGGTTCTCCCGTGGCGGGGCACCACCTTGTTGTGGCTTAACGTCAGGACCGCTTAGTCTTAGCCTTCTTATTAGCGTTAAGGACGGCCTCAGATCGACCCTTTTGCCCGAAGGCTGAGCCTGAGCTTGTCGGCCCGACCTTCCAGGATTCGCCGGAGGAAGTCGGGTGGCGAAACTCTCCTTTTGTGCGGCCCTGTATGAGGAGCTTTGAGACCGCGCTTAACCGGCGGTCTCACGTGAGGGGCGGCGGGGAAGGACTTTACTGAACGCCGCCTGCTGTCGTGCGGCCTCCTGGAACTTATCGACGACACTTTTTACGGCATCGCCGAACAAACCCAAAGGGGACAGAGGGGCATCCAGTAGAGCAAACTTGTCCTTATCTTTTATGGCCGATAGATTGAGCCATAAATGTCTCTCTGTAGCCACCAGAGCTGCCATGGAGTGGCCGACAGAGTAGGCCGTCTCCCTAGTGGCCCGGAGAGACAAATCCACGGTCCAGCGCAGCTCTGCCACTGCCTCCGGACCGATACCACCGCCCTCGTTGAGGTCCACTAACAACTCTGCTTGGTAGGCCTGCAGCAGTGCCGTAGTATGAAGGCATGCAGCAGCCTGGCTGGAAGCAGTGTAAGCTTTCCCACCCAAGGATGACGTGACGCGCATCGGTTTGGTGGGGAGTGCCGGAGCTTTGATAGAGGATGCAGACTGGGGAACGAGGTATCCTGCAAGAGCCTCGTCGACTTTCTGGATCCCTCCATAACCATAGGGCTGAGCCCCGACGAGAGTGGTATACATAGCACTATGTGGTGTATGCACTCTTTCGGAGGCTGGCCTTCTCCATGATCTTGACACCTCAGCATGGAGATCAGGAAGTAAAGGCATAGCCCGGCGCGGGGGAGTGACGCGAGCAGGCAGGTAGCGCTCATCCAATATACTCTTTCTAAGACGAGTGCTCCTGGTCTCCGCCGGCCAATCAATACCCAGACACGAGAACGCTCGAGCCACAACCTCAACTAACTCCTCAAACGCCGGCGGGGAGGGTGGCGAATCCTCCCCGACCGGGTCGACACTAGCTAAATCCATCTCATCCGAACTGGATAAAGTCAGTGCCGGAGCCCCAGCACGATCGTCTTTTGGGGAAACCGTGCCCACAGCACGCCCGTGACTGGGACCCGGCTCGTCTTGCGAGGGCTGAGATAAGGAAGGACCCATCCCAGCTCCCTCAGCGAGATCCATTTGTGATCCCCATGACTGAGAGCGCCGCAAAGCCTCAGCTTTGAAGCCTTGTGTACCTTGGGGAACACTAGCCTGAGCGGCCTCCTTACAGACTGCCAGGCGGGAGCGGAGCGTACACAATGAGAACCTCTCACAGTCCTTACAGCCGGCGTTCTCAAGCGCTGACCGTGCATTATAAAACGCGGACAGGTAAAAACACAAGGTTTAAATGTCTGCTTATCAGCCATACTTTCACACACACAATTCCCTGATTTTTAAACTAGATTTCGTTTCTAAATCACTCTCACACAGACACAGCACGCTGAAGACACTCAGAGCTGTCACTTCCGGGTTTCAGGCGCGCCTTTATGCTCTCTCATGACGTCACTGGCTCGTACCGGCGGTGACGCATTCACACGTGTTCGTCTCTCATTGGTTGCACAGATCTTCACGTGACTGACGTCAGGCTATTTCCCCTAGCGCTTTGACACAGCTCGAGTTCCCTGAAAGGGAACTAGAGGGTGAACATGAAAACCACGAAGATAGGGAAGACAACGTGAGACAAACATGACACCAACTAAGCATACCAGAGGTGACAGTGGCAAGGAACCAAAACTCCAGCCAGTGACAGAATGAATTAATGAAACTGAAACTGCATATTTATTTATTTGAGATTCAATGTGTGATTTAAGTGTTCCCTTAATTGTATCTATTGCAGTGTTGTTGCATCTGCTGTTACAACCCTCATTATTTGATATTACATCACTACAAAATTCATTTTAATATAATTTCTATCCTCAGTAAGATATTACAATCTAGGCAGTAATAAATAAATATAAAACCCATCAAAGTACACTGAACACCACAACAAGCTTAAATACAAACGGAACACCGGATAGCAGTTTTCAATCTGCAGTATTTTTATACCTTAAAAAAGAACTGTTAATCACCAAAGTTAAGAGCATCTTCTTCTGAATGTTTTTAGACATAAAGGGAGCACACAATTACATTTGATCATGTCTTGTTTTCATGCTTGCCCATTTTTCTAACATTTCATCCACGGGTGTGTATCATGTAATTGTGTTCTCTGTTGATATGAGTGCAAGCAGTGCCGGCCCGAAGGGTTGTGGGGCCCTAGGCGAGATAAAAAAATTGAGCCCACTGGTGTAAAAACAGCGAGAAGAGAGCACAAAAAATACAATTTCAATATTTATGTGTATACATTTTTATTACCTGTAACAAACTCAACATGTAATACATGTGTAAAAATATTTAATCAGATTTAAATAAGTTTGTAAATGAAAATGAAAGTGCGAGTGTGTTTGAGAAACACAAATAATTTAAATATTATAAAAATAAAGGATACATAAACAAAATAAAATACAAATAAATTCTATATAAAAAAAAATAAAAAAATAAAAATATATATATATATATATATATATATATATATAAAGGGAATAGATTGGACATGACACAGGTTACATAAACTTGACCCGCTGCGTTTTGTTCCACAATCAGTTTAAGCTGAGAGGTTAAAGCGACGAACTACAGATCCATTGGGGTTTCACCGCGCTGGTTCGAATCCTGCCGACAACAACATTTGTGCAATTTATTTGCCTGTTTTTGGAGGGCTTGGAACGGATTAGCCATTTTACATGTAAAATGTGTTCCAAGATACGAAAAACTCATTATACGAAGTCCGCCTCGGAACAGATTAATTTCGTATCTCGAGGTACCACTGTACGTCGATCAAAATAGCAACCAGACTTATGACGTTATATAACTTTAGACTTATTTACGACACATTCTCGAGTATATATCGAAAGGAATTTACAGAGATATGTTGCTAAGTGGAATATGTGGAATCTGTACTAGGAATACGTTACGACATTCTAGTTCATCCAATAGCCTATTGCGGGAGGTGTTATTCTAAATAGAGTGTGGTGCTGCTGTGTATGTTTCTAATCTTTTTTCCGCTTTTATTTAGAGTTTTTTATTATTATTATTATCGTTTTCAGCTATTTGTCATGTATGAATTATTCAGAGATATTCTTTTAATAAAATATGTTTTATATTTTGCTCACCGTCATTGTGAATTGTATCGTGTTTAATGGGGTCTGTGCATTACTAAGTGTCATAATTAACACATAACCATTCATACTATATGTGGACATTTGAAAAAGTAAAACAACTAAAAAAGCGTGACATCACGTGCGGGTCGCGGGGCCCCCAAATCAAAGAGGGGCCACAGGCGACTGCTTGTGTCGCCTGTTGGACGGGCCGGCTCCGAGTGCAAGATCCGTCTTGGTCTGTTCATTGTAGATTATAGATAAAGGTTTCAGATTATTGAATGACCTCATTGTTGAGGCAACAGGAAAGGTGAGGAACACTTTTAATGCAACAGTCAAATTCGGGACTAATGACTCATACTTTCTCTTAAGCATAACGTTTTTCAATTGCACCCACACAGAAGACCACTTGCGAGATCAACGTTCATCTCCAATATTTAGTTTAATCTGATTTCTGAAGTGCCAATTCGTAAGAGAAACTTACGAATCCCTGATGTTTTACGTTTTCAATTTTGGTTAAGGACATGCGCTGTATTTTGAAGTGACTGTATTCTTCTATAATTTACAGATCTTAATTTTATTTTATTACATTATCAGTTAACATATTTGTGTATGTTAGAAAAAACAAACACAAGAAAATAATAATAAAAAAATTAAAATAAATTCATCTTGGGGCCATAGGCCTGGCAAATTCTGCAGCCCAAGTAATGGCGCACAAGTATTATTTGGTATTTTAGTTGTATCCGTATATAATTTATTTCCAAAGTAATCCTTTTCTTCCTTTTTGTGAAATGATTCATTGATCCGTTATGCCGTCCTCTTTATTGTTGCTCTGTGAATTATGTATTCTTAGCCAGTGGGAAATCTTTCTCGCCATCACATCTGTGTTTTTCAAAAAGAATGAAAATGGGACGGGACTTGATTTTATCCATGATTTCTTTAAAGTGCCAAAGAAAACAAAGAAAAATCTATTTCACTACCTGCTTTTTTTGGGGGGGATCTGGAGATTTAGTACTCTTTCAGGATATGTGGAATAGCGTCCCTTACCATATAACAGTGAAAACACTGAAAGCCATAAAATCTCACCAATGGGATTAAATCATTTTCTCGGAACAGACGAGATAACTCGTCAATGGTAGGGAAAGAGTTAAAGTCTAAATGTTGAAAAAGAAGTGTTGTCACCTTATAAGATATCCGGCCTTTAAAGGGTTAGTTCACCCAAAAAAGAAAATTATACCGTGATTTACTCACCCTCAAGCCATCCGAGGTGACTAGACAAGCGACGAACACAATCAGTTATATTAAAAATGTCCTTGCTCTTGCAAGCTTTATAATAGTAGTGAGCATAGGCTGTCTGCCGGAAGCTAGTAATTTTAGTTAATAAAAATATGATTTAAATATGGACATTTTTCTTACAAAACCGCATGGCTTTGCTTCAGAAGGCCTTTACTAAACCCCTGGAGTCATATGGATATCTTTATGATGGTCACTTTCAGACTTCAGGAGACCCATTCACTCCCATTATAAAGCTTGGAAGAGCCAAGATATTTTTCAATATAACTCTGATTGTGTTTGACTTAAAGGGATAATTATCATTTTTGGAAGAACTGTCCCTTTAACTACGTACAATTCATGACATTTATTAAGAATCCTATTACTCGCACAGTCAGTGACAGCAATATGCTTGTTTCTGTACAAGTCAAAGAAACATAAATGCTGTTTAAGAGGCTCTTTGAATGACAAGTGCAAGTGCTCTGACCGTTTCATGCCCTTGCTAAACGCTGTGAATCCAGTGCAGTAGGTGGATGTGATGCAGTGCAGAACTCAGAAACTCTTTCACCCTAGATCCTGTTTAATAAAACCAAGTTATTGCCTCTAGAACACCATTAAAACTCTTTATAAAAGGGTCATGGCATGCACAGAACCGCTGCACGCTCATGGCTAATACCACTGATATCCTTCGGAGTACTTTATGGGTGTCCATGAAGAAGATTTAGCTACTATATAAATCTTTCGTTTTTTATTAGATTTCAAACACTCTGATGATCCATTATGCATAATGTAATGTGTTTGTGTTAATATAGCATTATGTAACTATAATGTAGTCATTATAAAATGTTACCTAGAAAAGCCATTTCTATAATGAGCTGACTATGACTGTGGATCTGTAAAAAAATAAAGAGCTCAAGGGACTGACAAAGAGAATGGACTGCATGTTTCCAGGTTAAAGCAATAAGGTTATCTGAGGCATCTGAGGTTATGAACGACTAACTTATCTCCTAGTCTCTACACTGGGGAATCTTTCAGCTCTGGAGTAACTAAACGGGGTGCAATGAGGCTGAAGGCCCCCGAGGTAAAAGGTTTGTTTGAAACCTTTCCCCGTCCCAGAATGCTAAATAGCAACAAAACTAATTTCCTGCACATCAAACTACCAGAGTTGAATTAACGCTGCCAAGTTTGCTGTGAGAACACCTGTTTGTCAGTGTATACTGTGCAACTGACATGATCCATAAGATCACTGCATGCAAGAAAAGCTTGGTCATGAGCTCATTTGATCTAGCATTCTATCATTTTTAAATGTTGCATAATTCATAGTTCAACAGTTCTTCATTTAACTACTGAATAAATGGAATAAGGTTCACTAGCATTTATTAGTTCAAAAATACAGTAAAAACAGTGATTTGGTGAAATATTTCAATTGAATTTATTAAATATTAAAATGTTTTCTACTTAAATATAATCATCATCATTACACCAGTCATTATGATTCAGAAAACATTCCAAAATGATGATTTGATGCTCAAGAAACATTTATGATTATTCTGAATATTAAAAACAGTAATAACCAATTACACTGTATCTTATTGTTACACAAAGGCGCGCTGGTGTGCGGAGAGAAACACAGGAACTCGGGAATCCAACAGAAATTACTTTACTTCAAAAACACGGGAAAACAAAGCGGCACACTCTTGTGCAGAACTCGGAGAGAAGGCACCCACCATACACAGCAACATAACGTTAACAACTGACAATGACACTGGAGCACATGAGGGTTTAAATACACTAGGAAAATGCAAACAGGTGGTGAAACTAAACGGGTATCAAACTAACAAGACAGCTACGGCAACATAAGAGGGACAAACATAAGGAGCTAGACTAGACTGTGACAGTAGCTCCCCCTCCCGAAAGGCGCGACCTCGCGCCTAAACAGGTCTACAGCGGAGGGAGGGAGGGGGACCTGGGGGAGGACTGAACAAAATACAACATAGAGTCCAAAAAATAATCAAGTCCATGGTGGTGCAGGAGGGATCAGGGGCCAGGCAGAGGGAGGTGTCCAGGGGGGAGCAGGCGGGGTCAGGGGCCAGGCACCCGAGTCAGTCCATGGTGGAGCCGATGGACCTAGGAACCCGAGTGACGCCGCTGGCTCCAGAGGCCGAGGAGGAGCTGGAATGACGAACCTCCGAAGAACCAGCGGCAGGTCCGAGGACTGACTCGGAGGCGGAGGGACAGAGGACATAGGGGGAACCGAGGGGAGAGAAGCCGGCCGACGCCGCAGGAGGAGGCCAGACGACGACCGACCAAGGTGACACCGGGAGGACGAGGGAGCCTGCAGGAGAGGTAAGGCCGAGGGACATCGCTGGGGCTGAGGGGGTGAGGAGTGGAGGCGCTGACGATGCGTCGACGGGCCGAGGTGGAATGAGGGGCACCGAGGTCGGAGGTGGAACCTCAGTGCCCCACGATGCCGGTGTGCCGCCGACGCATGGCGGCTCCACAGTGTTGGGAGGAGCCAAAGTGGGGAAGCGGGACACAGGCAGAGATGGGTGCAGGCTGGGTAGAGGTGGTGGGAGAGGGAGGCTGGGTGGGAAGACTGCAGGGTGATCGGCGGCCTCTGGCTCTGGCGGGCGGATCATGGGCGCTGGCAGGCGCCGAGGCGCCGGAACCGACGCGAAGCTCGGGAGCGCTGGCTCTGACGCGAAGCTCGGGAGCGCCGGCTCTGCTGCCGGCTTCCACTGTCTGGATCGGGGGTAGACGCTATCCAAACACTTCACCACCGTTTCCGACCAGCCCAGGCCGGTGGTGTCTGGACAGTTCCCGGAGAGATGGTGATTAGTCACCCCGACCCAGAACAGCGCCTTGATGGTATTGTCTGGTAACGGAGCACGGCAGGCGACCAAAGAAAATTCCAGCACAAACTGGCTGAAGTGCCAGTCTTTCCTTTGGGCGATTGACAGAAGTTCTTTTTTTAAATCCATCCTTGGAAAAGTCTTTAGAGGCGACTTAACCTGGTCAGTTGTTCTGTTACACAAAGGCGCGCTGGTGTGCGGAGAGAAACACAGGAACTCGGGAATCCAACAGAAATTACTTTACTTCAAAAACACGGGAAAACAAAGCGGCACACTCTTGTGCAGAACTCGGAGAGAAGGCATCCAACACACACAGCAACATAACGTTAACAACTGACAATGACACTGGAGCACATGAGGGTTTAAATACACTAGGAAAATGCAAACAGGTGGTGAAACTAAACGGGTATCAAACTAACAAGACAGCTACGGCAACACAAGAGGGACAAACATAAGGAGCTAGACTAGACTGTGACACTTATACATCATTCAGTTTTGTTTGCAACAACAATCAATGTTTACATTTGAAATCACATTTACTAACTATATAGTAGGTGAAACAAGTATGTGATAAAAGAAGTATGTCTGAATGAAAGAGCTGGAAAAAAGTACCTGGTTGACCTACATGAGGCGAGGATTTATGAATGCTAGTTAAACGATGCAACTGATGCTGGTAGGTCACGTGATTAGGGATTTAGATTGCGTATAGATTACATTCATGATGTATAATTCACATCCAGAAAGTAGAACTGAAGTGACATTCATTACAAGATGATTAGTGTGGAGCTGTCCCAATTAAACACCGGAAGCAGAGCATTCCATGGACGAGAATCCATGAACCACATTATTAGATAATTATAATATTTAAAAACAATTTGAAAATGATAATATCGAATGGTGCTGTCATTTATGAACCTACATCGACACCTTAGGAAGCTTTACGACACATTTTACAGCAGTGATGTGAAAAATGCTGCTTTCGTCTGAGGTGTCAAGGCCCATCCAAATCCAATGCTTCACTTCCTGTCTCCTGAAATCCCTTCGTCTGATTGATTTTTGAAGGGAGCAGAGAAGTATCATTCACTGCCTTTCATTTACCACAATACAGTGTTTTCCATTCTGTGACATCTGAGCTAAAAGTCTAAAAGTTGCGGTTGCTGATCAGTTTCTCTGTAAATGTACATTTTTGACCAACGTTTTCCACATCTAGCAAGACATTACTATTGTAGTAATTACATATTTGCTTAGTTTCCACCAAAGCTTGCTTTATTTTGCTGTAGCTCATTAAATTGTTTTACCTGTCTAAGTCTGTCCGAAATCAGTTTAGTGAGGTACCTTCATGTGCAAATGCTGCCTGCTGATAAGGCAGTGAGGAAAAAAGTCAATGCCCAGGCTTTCAGATGCAGGCTTGGCTCTCGCCTGCTTCGTCACAGATTATGAACTGCCATGTTTTGGTTGATGTGGATTTGAATGAACAGTGAATCAGCAATTAATAACTTAAATTCTGCTCTGTGCCTCACACAAAACTTTTTCATTTGTGAAAATTTTTTTCATTTTTTCATACATTTTTTTCATTAATTTGTGAAAGATGCCTATACTGGCATTGTAGCTCCAGGATGTTCTCTGTGTTTTCTCAAAGCAGAATAATAATGAGTCCTTATAAAACACTTAAGAGGTTATGAAATGACCAAAATGAGTACAGTGAATAGTATACTGTTCTGCTATTTGCTGAAGTGGTTGTTTTGAATAAGTGTGTAGTTAAATCTTTCTCAAACAATAACTTGCTATATCAAAAGTATTGCATATGTTAACAAAATGCTGTAATTGTAAGATTTTTTAAGAAAGTCTTTTATGCTAAGCATGGCTACATTTATTTGAGAAAAAATACAATAGTATAAATATCTATACAGTAATACCTCTACATACGAGCATAATCCGTTCCATGGTGGAGCTCGTAACTCAAATTGGTCGTATCTAGAATCATGTTTTCCCATAAGAAATAATAGAAAAAAAATGTATCCGTTCCAGATCCGCAACAATGGAAAAAAATATTTTTTGTATTGGTATAGCTAGACACACACACACACACAATTATAGTGCATGTATACAGTGCAATACATGTGTGATATTGATATCAAATAAAATGTGGTTTTAATTATAAGTTTTTATAGACAGCAGCAGCAGGTGAGGAGGAGGGAGGGAGGGAGGGAGGGAGGGGGTTGTGTATCGTACCTTACACGAACACTACATAACTTAAATTAACATAACTTAGCTTTTATTTTTGTACTTTTCTATTTTATATTATTGTTTTGATTTTTTCGATTTGTATTCTTTATTTTTGATCACTTCTCGTACTTTTTTTGTGTAGAACAAACTGAACTTAGCTTTGATATTTTTTTTAACTTTTCTATTGTATATTATTGTTTTTTTTTTTTCGATTTGTATTCTTTACTTTCAATCACTTTTCATACCTTTTTTCGCCTTACTACCACCACTTTCACTTTCACTTGGCGCAGAGCTTTTAACGAAATATCTATCGAGGGACATCTGCTTCTCCTTTATCCACAACAACAGAAGCCTCTCCATCTCATCATTTATATTTGTGCATAACTTCAATATAATCCTCACGCCCTTGGAAGGATTTACATTCTTGATAACATCCTTCTGCTTTCTTTCTCACTTTCTTAGAAATCAAATGGCCAACGTAGAGAGAAAATCACCTACTTGTGGGTGACACGTACATAAGTCAGCGGAGGTGTACAGAATTTAGCGAACGCGTGAAGTGAACGAGCTTCGGCATCGGCGTCAATATGAGTGCTCGTATCTCGAATATTATGCTGTTTGTAAGGATGTATGAATCATGGATGTATGAATCAGGCAACCTTGCCACTATTGTTAGGCGCATTTGTGCATCACATATAATCTGCACATTTATTGAATGGAAATGTTTCCGATTCACGCAAATTCATATTCAGATGGTGCCTTATATGTGTGTGCAGTCGATCGTTCCGTTTACATTAGGGAAACCGGCTATCGCTGCAAATTGCATTTTAATGTTTGGCTGGTCAACTGCATCATATGGGAACAATCATATGGGCATTGCGCGGCTCAAAGACGACTCACTTATTCCTGAGCAGTCTGCCAGTTCCCTTTGGAAAGAACCAGTTGTCAGCACCTGTAACGGAATGGGTATCGCGTGTTTCCTCGCTGTCTCTCCCTCTAGATTCGGACCCAACTAGATTCGGAGGATAGCCCTTGGAAATCTGAAACGGCTGATAAGGCAGTCATCCTGGGCCAGAAAATCATTGTGGTCCCTAAAAACTTGTTCTCTTCGGATTCTGCCATTAGCAATGTCCTCTAATATTGCCAAAGCTGTCATTGCCATAGATTAAGGGTTGTGTCAATTTGCACATGCTTTTATATGTTCTAACTTAATTGCATAATTGATAGAATATTCCCATAAGGCTTGTGTGAATATATATATAAATTATTAATCAATTATAAATGGCAAATTAATAGCAATGCTATTGTAGAACAATTTGTGTAATGTTTGCAGCTTCACTTCATTGCCTGTAGGAGTCGCCAACGGACATATCAATGAGAAATGTACTTATGCCAGACATGAACTTGCCGTGGAGAAACGCACATTGTCACGTTAATTTCACTGTTAGTACATCCGACCATGAGCGTGAAAGCTGGCGAACGCAATGTTTTTGTGCGTAAGCAGTGTTGATACATGAGGCCCCAGGCCTGGTCCTCTCTCATCCTTCACTGTCGTCGCTCCTCCTTTTATGCCTCCGCTCCTCCGTGAGACTAGAAACCGGTGGCTCGCAGGTGATGCTCATTATCAATCACGCCATCGGCTCTCGTGACACTCTCACGGTCCCTCGACCCCGCCCTATTCGCCACATACCCCCAACGCCTTCGCAGGTCGGGGGGTACCCACGAGACTGTGCTCTGGGCAGAACCTTGGAACCTTCTGTGCGGCTGATTGTTTCAGACGGACCATTTTGACTGCTGCACTGCTGCTGTTTCCTGTTTGCTCGAGTGGATTGTGGATTGTGTCGTATAAACTTGTTTTTGTTTTAGATCTTAATCGCCTGAGGACTGGTGTTGGAAACTGCGCATACCTCTGGCATAAGTGGGGATGGAGCGAATCGGCGGCATGCGAGCGTGGAGACCCGAAACAAACTATACACCACATAGTATTCGAGTGCCCCATGATCAGATACAATGGACCAGCCGAGGACTTTAAACACCTGACAAAAAATGTGAGTTTATATCTGCATAATTGCAAATTTTGATTTGAATTGTAATTGTTTATAAACCAGTGTGTAACTGCCATACAATAAATAAATTTACATGCAAGTGAATAACATGAGTCATGTATGTAGGATCCGATTTCATTTAAAGGGGTCCTATTGTGCATTTTCATTAGGGATGAGCGAGTACAGCATTATTTGTATCTGTATCTGTACTCGGACTGGGCGGGGCCTAACCCGAAGGTGGGCGGGATTTAACCCGGACATGGCCGGGTTGTCTTTAAATGGGCGGGGCTTTAACCCCTTTTTTATGTCATTTTTAATCATGAAATTGATATAGGTTGATCAGAAATTGTTATATTTGTTGCTGATTAGAAAACTATTTGTTACTATTAGCTTCAGATCAATGGTTTTGATCACGATAACAAACAAACTACATACAGAACAAGTTTTGCAACAATGAATACAACACATGCGGTTGCAATTATGAATTTTTCATCTAAACATAACCTTCTTTTTTTAACTTTACATTTTTTTATGATCAGTGTGATTTTTTTTTCCACACCAGGTATGTGTGTGTGTGTCAGACACACACACACACACACACACACACACACACACACACACACAGTGCGTGAAGTAAAAAAACTGGTTAGAGCCAGCAGATAGTAAAAAAAAAAAATCTTCGACAGGCAGAGACGCAACGCTAGTTGCATTTTACCAAGCACCATGTCTGAACAAACCTCACGTATACCAGAACTCCACTGAAGAGAAAATGAAAACCTAACAGAAAAGACCTGCGAACCTGAGTGACTGAGCAAGAGACAGAGAGAGAAAGACTTGTTGCTGTTTTTTTTACACGTCAGAAAAAGTTTCTCCTAAGATTGTTACATCTAACTCTGTTCCTGAACATTATAACCCCAACATTTGTTTTTGCACTGCACATTTTATGGAGGACAGAGAGTACAATATAGGTTATGCACAGAAGATTCTCCTGAAAGATATAGGTGTTCCCGTTTTGTCGGGACAACTTGTTGTTTATGGATTACAACTTGAAAACATATCTTCTTATTTGTTGTTGTGTTTTCTATTTCTATTTTCTATCATTGTGTTGTGATCGATTATCTTTCGAAGGATGCACCAAGACTTGTTAAAGTAAATATAAAGTAAGTACTGGGTTTATAATTAATCTAATAATCTAATGTATCTAATGTAAGAAATGAAAAAAATACAACAAAGGTTCAAATTTTAAATCTGTTACCAACCATATTTTAAAGACATAAATGATCCATAAATGATCATAAATGATCCAAGGTCGGCATTTTTAGATGTGTTTTGTTTTTAGGCAGCTGAATATAACTTTAAAAAGTGCCACTCATCAACGGCAGCTGTTACAGATGCTAAGGATGATGACTGTAACACCACACCAGCAGAGGGAGCCCTCACCCGAGTTCTAACTGGTACCACTCCCTCTGCAACTGCTTCCTATATTAAGCGTGGGCAACAAACAGACATTGCGAAGTATTGCCAGTTTCACTGCCTTACCAAGCGTTTATCTGTTCACTAACTATTGCCTCGTTATTGACCCATTGCCTGTTTATTCTGATCTGTTTCTGGATTATCCCTTGGACTAGTTTGCCATTTCGACTGCTATTGTGTTATCGACTCACTGCCTGGTTTCTGTCTCTGATCTGGATTGCCCTAATAAAACTCTGCACATGGATTCTAACACGGCTTCAGCCTCATCATTACAGAATACTTTGCCTACCATGAATCCAGCAGAAGTTTCCGAGCTTCAAGCAAAATTCACTTACCAAAGTCAAGTGCTTCAAGGATCCATGGAACAGCTCAATAAGCTTCAAGCAGCCAATTAATATCTGATCCACTATATTCGATCCCTTCCTCCACCTGTGCTGCTAACAGTAAGTTTCACTTTGCCTGATAAGTTTGATTGTTCTGCTGAACAATGTAGATGGTTTATTCGTCAGGTGGCGATTTATTTTGACAACCAGAAGGAAAATTTTAATTCTGATGAGAAAAAGTGTGCCTTCCTGATGACACTTCTCTCAGGTAAAGCGATCGATTGGGCTGTGGCAGTTTGGGAGGCTGATCTGAGGTTCAGAACCTCCTATGATTACTTCATTCAACAGTTACGAGATGTGTTTGAATATCCTGCTGGGGGAAAAAACATATCAATGCAACTGCTTCAAATGGCTCAGGGCAATCGCACTGCTGTTGAGTATGCCATCAAGGTCAGAACGCTTGCAGCGCAGAGTGGATGTAATGATGTTTCACTAAAAGCAGTGTTTCAACAAGGTTTAAATGAAGGTCTGCAAACCGAGCTGGCCTGCAAGGGTGAGAGCTCTTCATTCTCTGATTATGTCACGCTTGCCAATAAAATTGACAATTTAATGAAGAATGCACCCAAGAAAGGATCTAACCAATGTTCATGGTCAAGCTTTCCTACCACACGTCAGCCATGCCATGTTCCACTGCTTCCCTCAACACTTGAATCATTACCCAGTCAAGGACCTATGGAGCAAGGGTTCTCCAGACTCTCTGAGGAGGAGAGAATTCGTAGGCGGCAATTCAACCTGTGCTTTTACTGTGGCGAGGCAGGACACATAAGCATGGGATGCCCTCACAAGACTCGGAGAATAACCACGACTGCCACCCGTGTAAATATTGACCAACTCTTTCTTCTCCCCAATAAGTCATTGACTTTTCCTGTTCGGTTAACTACTGAAAGTACCTCTGTTGATTTAATAGCACTGATCGACTCTGGAGCGGCCCTGAACCTCATTCACAAGGACCTCATCACTAAATTCAACATTCCTACGCAACCTTGTAAACCACCTATCAAGATAAGCGCTATCAATGACGCACCCATTGGAAGTGGAATTACTAAGCAGACACAACCCCTGCAACTTTATGTTGGATTATTCCACCAAGAGACTATCTCCTTCTATGTCGTTGACTCGCCTAGATATGATGTCATCCTTGGTTTTCCCTGGCTGTTTACCCATGACCCAGTTCTCTCCTGGCACTCTGGCGAGCTAACTCATTGGTCTGAATTCTGCCTGAATCATTGTATGCACTTGAACGTAGTCCAGCCCTGTCTTACCACAAGCATTGAAATTCCAGACACCAAACAAATTACAAAGATTCCAGACTGTTATAAGGACCTTGCCGAAGTTTTTAGTAAAACTAAAGCCACGCAACTCCCCTCGCGCCAACCTTGGGACTGCGCCATTGATCTGTTGTCTGGCACCATGCCACCCAAAAGTAAAGTGTATTCTCTGTCCCATAATGAAACCCAAGCCATGTAGGAGTATATTGAAGAGGCTTTGAACTCTGGGTTTATCTGTCCTTCCACTTCCCCAGCTGCTGCAGGGTTTTTCTTTGTGGAGAAGAAGGGTGGGGGCTTGCGTCCGTGTATTGATTACAGAGGATTGAACAACGTCACAGTTAAGTTCCGTTATCCCCTTCCACTAGTTCCTGCAGCCCTAGAACAACTACGCGAAGCCAAGATCTACACGAAACTTGATCTTAGAAGTGCGTACAATTTAATCCGGATTCGTGAAGAGGACGAATGGAAGACGGCTTTCCTCACCACTAGAGGACACTATGAATATCTCGTCATGCCCTATGGACTTAATAATGCTCCTGCAGTTTTCCAGTCCTTCATCAATGAGATCTTCCGCGAAAAAATGTGAATTCCATGTCAAACAAACAACCTTCTTGGGGTACAACATCAGCCCTCAGGGTGTCAAGATGGACGAATCCAAGGTCCAAGCTGTCACCCAAAGGCCTCAACCTACCACCATAAAAGAATTGCAGAGGTTCCTAGACTTTGCAAACTTTTACAGGCGTTTCATTAGAAACTACAGTCAAGTTGCTTCTCCACTGACATCGCTCTTAAGAGGTAAATCTGCTAAGCTCAAATGGTCCGATGAAGCTGACCAGGCTTTCAGTAAACTCAAGAACAAGTTTACCACTGCCCCCGTTCTTAAGCATCCGGATCCCAATCTTCCCTTTGTGGTAGAAGTGGACGCATCAGACTGCGGAATAGGGGCAGTTATCTCACAGCGTCATGGCCAGCCAAGCAAACTTTACCCCTGTGCATATTTTTCAAGGAAACTGAATTTGGCCGCAACTACGATGTGGGAAATAAGGAACTGTTGTCAATGAAGGCAGCTATTGAAGAATGGAGACATTGGTTACAAGGGGCCACTCATCCTTTTCACATGATCACAGATCACAAAAATTTGGAATACATTAAGAGTGCCAAACGTCTGAACTCCCGTCAAGCTCGCTGGTCCCTATTCTTCACTCGCTTTCAGTTTACGGTCACCTACAGACCAGGCAGCAAGAATGGTAAAGCTGATGCTCTATCCAGATGCCATGATCCTCCAGCAGAGAATATATCACCTGAACCTATTGTCCCTCCAACAGTCATTTTATCTCCAGTCTCTTGGGACCTAATGGAGGAGATTCAACAAGCCCACCAACAAGAACCACCACCAGCCAACTGTCCTCCAAACAAACATTATGTACCACAAACTCTTCCCCAACGGGTCATGCAGAGGGTCCACACGTCTCTTGGCTCAGGTCACCCTGGAATTTCTCGTAACCTCCATCTCCTACAAAACTCCTTTTGGTGGCCATCCATGACTAAGCAGGTTGCAATATATGTCAAGTCATGTCATGTTTGTGCTCAGTCCAAGACCCCCAAGGAGTTACCCTCGGGTCTTCTCCAGCCCCTTCCAATCCCTCACCGCCCTTGGTCACACTTGTCTATAGACTTTGTCACGGATCTACCCCCCTCAAATGGCTTCACGACTATCCCAGTCATCATCGATCGATTCTCTAAATCCTGTCGCCTAGTTCCGTTAAAAGGCCTTCCTACAGCCATGGAGACCGCACAAGCGCAAATTTGCGAGCGCAAGCGAGACTGTTCAAACGCCTCCATAGTCACAGCGCCACAGCCGCTTGCAGCAGCTCACGGACCGGTCCGCGAATGCGCTCCGCCACCCGGTACCATTTCATCGACGGACCGGGCCGCGGACCGGGGGTTGGGGACCACTGGTCTAATGGACAAGTGGAACGGCTAAATCAAGAAATCAGCAGGTACTTGAGAAGCTACTGCAGTCGCGAGCAACATCGATGGACAGAATTCCTCCCATGGGCTGAGTATGCCCAAAACTACCTCACTCACTCTTCCACTGGCATGACGCCATTCCAATGTGTCTTGGGATACCAACCGCCCTTGTTCCCGTGGTCAGGGGAACCCTCATCAGTCCCAGCAGTCGACGACTGGATCAAGCGGAGTGAGAGGGTGTGGGATAGCGCCCATGTCCGGTTACAGAGAGCCATTAGACCCCAAGAGTTCCAGGCCAACCGACGTCGTTGCCCACATCCTCACTACCAACCTGGACAGCGGGTCTGGCTCTCCACGAGGGACCTCAAGCTGCGGCTACCAAGCAGGAAGCTCAGCCCCAGATATGTTGGCCCATTCAAGATTCTCAGGCAAATTAATGAAGTCACGTACCAGTTGGAGCTTCCTACTAACTACCATGTTTCTCCCTCCTTCCATGTCTCCCTCCTCAAACCGGCCCACCCGGGTGTTGAACCCAATGCCGAGAGCCAAGAGCCACCACCACCGTTGGATGTAGACGGATCACCAGCATACAAAGTCCATGAGTTGCTGGATTCAAGGCGCAGAAGGGGTCAACTCCATTACTTGGTAGACTGGGAGGGCTATGGGCCTGAGGAGAGGTCGTGGGTAGCCGCCCACGACATCCTGGATCCGTCCCTCATTGAGGAATTTCATCGACCCAATCGACCAGCGCTATTTCTGTCCTTGACAGGTTACAAAACTGAATATTCACTTTTCTTTTTTTTTTTTTTTTGGATACACGCAGAGGCGTTCCCATAGCGCTATTCAGGGAAATAAGGTTACATATGTAACTGAGACGTTTTCTCTTCTTGAAAGATTGGTAGACAAATACAATTCCATACAATCCATTTTCTCCTGTTATCTCCTCTCCCCTGTTCTCTCTGAAATCTCTATTTTTTTCTTGGCTGGTACTGGTCCCCCACTGCTGAACTTGACCCTGGTGTGTCTTCAGGGATGGAGGCGATGAAGATGAGGAGTGTTGGAATACCTCTGTTCCAAAACATCATCCATGATGATAGCAGGGGGTTTCCCATTCTAAGGCAGATCAAATAAACCATGCACAACAAAAATGACGATGACATCACAATACATCTCAGCAAAGATGTGTCTATGAATTTACTTACTTGTATTTTTCAGACTTGTAGGAAGCCCATTCTCTCCTGAAATTTCCTAAAACTAGAGAAAAAGGAAACACTTTAAAAAATATATTAGGGCAGTTTACATGACTTCACAACAAATACAACAAAGTGAAAGAGCATTGCCTTAACTGGTGGGATTAATTGTTGTGGGCTTTGCATAGGGTGAAGGATTAGTTTTATAATACACAAGAGAGCCTAGTGCAAATATTACAAATGGGTCGTTGCCTTTCCTCTGAGCCATACTGGCCAAGTTTTTGGCCCAGGCAAATAAATACTCATTTTAAACAAAGTTTTGACTCATATCACCCAAAAAATGAAGCACAATACTTACATTTCTTAGCAGATTCTTTGGATGCCACTGAAGATCTCAACATTTTCTTTTCTTGTTTTTTTATCTGTCATGCACGGGGTAGGATAGGCTGCGAAAGCTTCACTCGTTCTATCCTCCACAGCTCCAGAAAGAAGGACATTGGCCGTACAGCTTTCGGTGCACAATCGGCCTTTGAAGGATGTAGGCCCTGAATTGGGACACAGTTTAGAACTCACTGTTATGAGAAGGGATATGATATTTCCTGTGCTCCATATTTTGAAATTATTTTAGGGGCTTCATCAAAATAGCCTTTATTTTCTGTCAACGCATAATAGTGTTGTCACGTACATATATCTAACAGTTCTGTATCATGACATGACGCAGTTAAACATTCTATTCACAATTTGTAATCCTATTTACAAATATTCAGATAGAGTAATAAATTATGTATATTTGGCGTGTTCTCCGGAGGGGTCCGAGCTCAGAATTTGTCGCAAAGGCAGAGTACTCTCTCCTCTTCATTCAGTATTATTGCATTTCTAATAGAATAAGACAAATATTGATTATCCTACTTGGAGTTTCCTAGATTAAAGTTTACACATAAGGGAGTAGATTCCGCCTTCCATATATAAGCACTTTGAGTGTCTATGAAAAAGCGCTATACAAATGTAATAAATTATTATTATTATTATACGTTGTCAGTGCTCTGACAGTGCTCCTTTTCCTCTTTGCACAAAGGAGCAGATACCAATCCTGCTTCTGCGTTATTACCTTTCTATGTCCCTGTCCATCTCCCCTTGTGTAATGGCCTTTGTATACTGTATTTATAAAACTTAGCCATGGGGCAGGGCAGTCATGTTCTAATGGTTAGAGAGTCTGACTGCTCCGGGTGTAACGGTTGCAGTGTGTGTGTGTTCACTTCTCACTACTCCCAATGTGTGTGCACTAACTTGGATGGGTTAAATGCAGAGGACAAATTCCAAGTATGGGTTACTATACTTAGGCTTTACATGACACTAAAATTAATTATATTAAAAGATAATATATATATAATAAAATTCTATCTATCTATATAGACACACACAGATACATGATACATGAGGCATATATATATATATATATATATATATATATATATATATATATATATATATATATATATATATATATATATATATATATATATATATATACAGGGAGTGCAGAATTATTAGGCAAGTTGTATTTTTGAGGATTAATTTTATTATTGAAAAACAACCATGTTCTCACTGAACACAAAAAACTCATTAATATCAAAGCTGAATATTTTTGTATCAATATTTTAAGTAGTTTTTAGTTTTAGCTATTTTAGGGGGATATCTGTGTGTGCAGGTGACTATTACTGTGCATAATTATTAGGCAACTTAACAAAAAACAAATTTATACCCATTTCAATTACTTATTTTTACCAGTGAAACCAATATAACATCTCAACATTCACAAATATACATTTCTGACATTCAAAAACCAAACAAAAACAAATCAGTGACCAATATAGCCACCTTTCTTTGCAAGGACACTCAAAAGCCTGCCATCCATGGATTCTGTCAGTGTTTTGATCTGTTCACCATCAACATTGCGTGCAGCAGCAACCACAGCCTCCCAGACACTGTTCAGAGAGGTGTACTGTTTTCCCTCCTTGTAAATCGCACATTTGATGATGGACCACAGGTTCTCAATGGGGTTCAGATCAGGTGAACAAGGAGGCCATATCATTAGATTTTCTTCTTTTATACCCTTTCTTGCCAGCCACGCTGTGGAGTACTTGGACGCGTGTGATGGAGCATTGTCCTGCATGAAAATCATGTTTTTCTTGAAGGATGCAGACTTCTTCCTGTACAACTGCTTGAAGAAGGTGTCTTCCAGAAACTGGCAGTAGGACTGGGAGTTGAGCTTGAAGGCCCCACAAGCTCATCTTTGATGATACCAGCCCAAACCAGTACTCCACCTCCACCTTGCTGGCGTCTGAGTCGGACTGGAGCTCTCTGCCCTTTACCAATCCAGCCACGGGCCCATCCATCTGGCCCATCAAGACTCACTCTCATTTCATCAGTCCATAAAACCTTAGAAAAATCAGTCTTGAGATATTTCTTGGCCCAGTCTTGACGTTTCAGCTTGTGTGTCTTGTTCAGTGGTGGTCGACTTTCTGCCTTTCTTACCTTGGCCATGTCTCTGAGTATTGCACACCTTGTGCTTTTGGGCACTCCAGTGATGTTGCAGCTCTGAAATATGGCCAAACTGGTGGCAAGTGGCATCTTGGCAGCTTCACGCTTGACTTTTCTCAGTTCACGGGCAGTTATTTTGCGCCTTGGTTTTTCCGCACGCTTCTTGCGACCCTGTTGACTATTTTGAATGAAACGCTTGATTGTTCGATGATCACGCTTCAGAAGCTTGGCTATTTTAAGACTGCTGCATCCCTCTGCAATATATCTCACTATTTTTGACTTTTCTGAGCCTGTCAAGTCCTTCTTTTGACCCATTTTGCCAAAGGAAAGGAAGTTGCCTAATAATTATGCACACCTGATATAGGGTGTTGATGTCATTAGACCACACCCCTTCTCATTACAGAGATGCACATCACCTAATATGCTTAATTGGTAGTAGGCTTTCCAGCCTATACAGCTTGGAGTAAGACAACATGCATAACGAGGATGATGTGGTCAAAATACTCATTTGCCTAATAATTCTGCACTCCCTGTATATATATATATATATATATATATATATATATATATATATATATATATACAGTAATACCTCGGTTTACAAGTGACTTAGTATACAAGCAAATCGGTGTACGAGCATTGTATTTGTTATGAATATGAATATTCTGCCTGTTACCCGTTATTGATTCTGTTCTGCCTGCCCCGACTTGTGCCTGGATTAACGCTTGTGATTGATATCTGCCTGTCTTGACTTCCCCGTCTGGATTAACGTACCTGATTCTGTCTGCCTGCCTTTCTGACTTTTGCCTGGATTACCGATCACGAATGCTCTCTATTTGCCCTGACCTTCTGCCTGTACGACCATTCTTAATAAAGACTAGCGATTGGATCCTTGCCTGTGAGTCACCTTTGTTACAGTATCGGAGTGCGATAATTTTTCCCTCACCCACATGCATTTTTGTGTGGAAAAGTCCTAACGCTCAGCATCGTCGCGCGCATTTTTACTGGAAATATCCTAAACACAGCCTCTCATAAAAGTCACGCGGTTCCAACCCCTTTATCACCCCTTAACTCATTCATTCTCTCAGGACTCATTTTGGTTGCATCATTCACCACAGTGCATTATTTTATAAGTGATTTAGCGGTTTTACCTCATGTTGTTAATATTAATTGTGATCGCATACATTGTTCATGTAGTGAAATATATACGTACAGTACAGCATATAGAAAGAAGGTACGAAATCCTCCCTCTAACAGTATCTGTCACGGTTCAGGAATTCATTGTCTCCTAGTTCTGCCTGTGTGTGTGTGGTGTGAGTGGAGGCATGGTCACTGATCACTGCCTGATCTCACACACCTTATTCTCATCTCATCTGCCTATTTAGTTCACTTCTCTCCACTCATGTGTTGTCGAGTCTTTGTCTCTGTTATGCCCGCGCTGTCTTTGGATCTCCCATGTTCCATGTCCCACGACCTTCACTCCGGATTATCACTTCACCTCATCTGCACTTCAGCCCATTGGATCCCTGCGCCACCGGCAGCCAGCCACCAGACATTGTTTGTTTTCTGCACTATTATAATAAATTCACTCATTTGCACTTGAATCCGGGTTTAGGGTTTTCCCTTGCTGGCAGTAACACCCCGCTCCCCCCTACTCTCGTCTATGTAATGCTAGCAGAGACGCTACTCGAAGCTAAATTGTCAAGTATTTTTAGACATTAATTGTCAATTATTAATTAGTACAGTAATACCTCGGTTTACGAGTTTAATTCGTTCCAAGAGCGAGCTCGTAAACCAAAATGCTCGTACACCAAAACCAATTTCCCCATAAGAATGCACTAAAAATCAATTAATTCATTCCACACGACCACAAATGCCTGTTTTAAATATTTTTTTGGTTTTACCCTATTAATTGCAGTTAAAGTTGTAACCATTAAGATCTCATATAAATACTAATTAATAATTGACAATTAAACTCTAAAAATACTTGACAATTTACTGTAATGCACTTCAGGTTTGAGCAGCCTGCCTGGAGGAGAGAGAGGAGGGAGGAGCGGGGAAAGCAAGGATGAGAGCAAATGAGTGAATTTATCATAATAGTGCAGAAAACAAACGAAGTGATAATCCAGAGTAAAAGTCGTGGAACATGGGAGCCGCAAACGAATGAACCCACGGGAGCCACGAACGAATGAACTCACTGGAGCCGCGAACGAACGAACGAACTCACTGGAGCCGCGAACGAACGAACTCACGGGAGCCGAGAACGAACGAACGCACGGGAGCCGCGAATGAAAGCGCGGAGATAGGCAGATGATATGAGAATCAGGTGTTCAATGACCACACACACACACATACATACTCAGGCAGAACTAGGAGACACTGAATTCATAAACCGTGACAGTTACTGCTTAGAGGTACTGTATGTGTATATTTCACTACGTGAACGATAGCGATCACAATTAATTAATGTTAGGTAAAAACCTCTGTAAAACACTTATAAAAGTATGCACTGTGGTGAATAATGCTGCCAAACCAAGCGAAGCTGAGAAAATGAATGAGTTAAGGGGTGATAAAGGGGTTGGAACCTCGTGTTATGAGAAGCTGTGCTTAGGATATTTCCAGTAAAAATGAGCACAAGGATGCTGAGCGTTAGGACTTTTTCCACACAAAAATGCGCATGGGTGAGGGAATTTTTTTCTCGTACACTGATACAATGCTCGTACACCGATTTGAATGTCCATGATCCTACACCGATTTGCTCGTATACCAAGTCGCTCGTAAACCGAGGTATTACTGTATTTATATGAGATCTTAATGGTTATAATTTTAACTGTAATTAATAGGGTAAAACCAAAAAATATTTTAAATGGGCATTTATGGTCGTGTGGAACGAATCGATTGATTTTTAGGTGTTTTGGTGTACGAGAATTTTGAGTTACGAGCTCTTGAAATTAATTAAACTTTTAAAGCAAGGTATTACTGTGTATATATATATATATATATATATATATAATTCAATTCGTTTATATATAGCGCTTTATCATAGACAGTCAAAGCACTTAGATGGAAAGGGGAATCTCCTCAACCGCCACTAGTGCAGCATCCATCTGGATGATATTGCGGCAGAACGCTTTACCACACACCAGCTTATTGGTGGAGAGGAGACAGAGTGATGTCAGACAGAGCCAATAAGAGAATGGGGATGGTTAGGAAGCCATGATGGAAAAATTTGGGATTTTTAATGACCACAGAGAGTCAGGACCTTGGTTTAACGTCTCATCCAAAGGACGGTGCTTGTTGCAGTACAGTGTCCCCGTCACTATACTGGGGCATTAGGACCCACACAGACTGCAGGGTGAGCACCCCCTGCTGGCCTCCTAACGCCACTTCCAGCAGCAACCAAGTCATTCCAAGGAGTCTCCCATCCAGAAAATAACCAGCCTCAGCCCTGCTTAGCTTCAGTGTGTGTATATATATATATATATAAACACACTTTTATTATGTACTCGAAAACCTTTGTTATATGCAATTAATCACAATTAATCGATTTGACAGCACTAATTTGCATACAACATTTTATTGTTTTGATAAGTCTATGCGTGATGTGTCGTGGGTTGATGTCTGTAGCATATTTACTCACCTCTGAGACATCAAATGAGCATGTGACATTTTTAATACTAACTCAACTAGCTAACTCGAGTGTAAACTTTGCTTTGGTGTGATGCTCGCTGGCTTAGCGCTGCACCTTTTCTGAAGGGGTTTTAAAAGCTCTCACTGTAAATATGGATGGGAGTTGGCAAACATAGTACATTACAGTACATTTTTACAATAGTTTTGTCACTTTGCATATGTGACTAGATATTCTGCTAGATAAATGTATTTATTTTATTTTATTTAGTACAGGTTCAATTGGGATTCTGGAGCTAAAAGGAAGCCTAATCCTGATCTAAATCTAAATCCAATTGGTGACTAGCAAATATCTGTACTATGATGATAAAATAATGAATAATATAATGAATTATGAATTACAATATAATGAATAATGAAATATTTGCTATTTAAGGTTTTGTGAGAACATCAAGCATTTTCAGATAGGACCTTTCATTATAAAGCTGTTTGTGAATGTAAAAGGTCTACAAAGGTCCAGATATGTTGTTTTGTATACAGTAGGTAAGTTTGTGTCAAATCTGCATAAATCTCCCCGCCCTCAAACACTGTAGCTGTAGCTGAGACTGGAAGAGTCTTCTCTGTGTTGTCAACATGTTTAGAAGATGCTGTTTTCTGCTGAGAAAGAAAATCTACTTTGATGAACTTCCAAAGGATTAGGATTCCTGCTGGAATTGATACAGCAAAACTGATGCCATCATTACTGTTCATATCACTGTGAATGAAGAGCTGAAGAAGTCCCGGAGCTGAAGCTCAGATACGGTAATGGACGTTCTGAGGCACCCTGTAAGCGTTAGACCAATCACAACAGACTGAACCATCTGACCAATCAGAAGAGAGTAAATCTCAGAATAAAGGGGTTTAAAGAAAGGTCATTTACATCAAGAATGATAACAATAACGATAATTATTTTAATGTCCACACCACTGGACGATATCTTTTTTTTTTTTTTTTGAAGCATATGCTGCAGTTTTGTCATATGTCGTTTTACATGTACATGCTCAAGTCCTTTAAAGCAGAATGGATTCTGATTGGCTGTCAAATATTCATCGGCTGAAATAAACAATATCATTTCTTGGTGCCACCATCATATTGTTATAGTTGTGATGTAATCTCTGCTATTCTTTTAGAAATATTTTTAGAACTGCATCTTTACCGTTATCTTTCTAGTTATCATTCTTGGTGTGAATGGATCTTAATTACAAACTGAACTGTGTGTGTGTGTGTGTGTGTGTGTGTGTGTGCGTGCGTGCGTGCGCGCGAGTGTGCATATGTGTGTGTGTGTGTGTGTGTAAATATATATACCTGTTATCATGGCTTTAGTGTGAAAAATGGCTTACTAATCTTTTCTTTGCTTTTCTTTGAGATAATATTCAATATCCAATTATATAAACCATTGCCATGTCAAGGTAATGCCTAAACCTTTTAAATGGTGAGAGGAACTTTAAAGCTCACATTTCTAGCATGAATTGCCCACAATAACCTAGCATTCATACATGTCTGAACTGTCAAATACATTTATTATTACATTAGAATAAGTTTCCATCATATTTAAGTTTAAATTTGCACTTGAGAAAGGTGGGTGTGGGGGTTAGCGAATGTAGAAATGAATATATCTCCGTCATAAATGAGCCAACTTCTTTGCCAGGCCAAAAATACAATAATATGCCTCAGCACACTGTAATATACTTACACTAAATGATTCATGCAGCGCTTGTTTCATGGAAATATATAGACTATTAAACCCCCATTTGCACATTCCCAACCTGTTTCTTTCTTTATTGACCAAAAAGTCAACACTGAAGATTTAATGGCGTTGGCAACCTCTGGGTTGTGACTTTCTTTGGACCAACCTATAGTATTCCTATAGACTTCTACTGGAAAACCTGAAATGCCTAGAGTTAAAAGATTTGGACATTAACTGCATTGCTGCTGTTCTGCAGCATCTGGCAAGAAGCCCTTTCTTTGAAAAGAAGTCAAATAAATAAAGTAAATGTGAGTTTTACTAAACTCAGCTACAAAAGGGGAAAAAAAATGTGTTACTCTTCACAGTCAATGCAACCTCTCATCCAGTTGTAATGCAGGCTAACTGAGCATCCTTTAAATAGGTTATCAATGCACATTCCACAAAGACCCTCTAGCGGACAGTACAGGAACTGCAGGAACTGCTCACTCTTAGTTCTGAACTGATGATATAACAGAAGTGAACCTTCGAGATGAGTACTTTAGGGCGAGTACATTAGGACAAGGCACTTGGTGTGTTACAGTAAAACCCAAAGGTTTGGATGCTTATTTGGAATGATGATTTTCAGTTCTAAGTATAGCCTATGGATTGAAAAACTGACCACAAATTTGTTTTATGCTTCATGTGGTCATTTGAATCAACTTTTTTATTCTTTGTGAATATGTATTCATATGAATGTCAATTATCTACACTAAAATCACTAAATTTGACAACCAGATTAATTTTTAAGTATCCAGTCAGAAAAAAACCCTCCTTAAATCCCTGTGAAATCATATATTAGCCAAACTGTCTGAACCGCGACAGCTCGCACACATCAGCACCGCACCAGACGCACAATAACACAGAGTGGATCTCACACACGCAAATCTGCACATACCCGTTATGCACAGACTGCTGTATTTTAAATTGAAAAAAATTATGTAATGCTGTATTTTATGGATGAGATTATGAGGAGAAACAGTTAGAGATTAAGAAGAAACTGTGGCGGCTTTATAGAGCTCAATGGTTCTGGCCGATATTGTATAAACAAAATTTGCTAAGTAAAACGTTCCTGGGAGAAGAATAGCATGAGATCGTTATGATGTGTGTTCCGTCTATGATTATCTCAGTGGGATTTTGCAAAGTTTCACGCATGCACAGCATGTGAATTAAGCGAATTTGGCATTTTATGACGTTTCATTGTGGAACGAGAAACTTTTGGGAAACGCTTGCTAACGCTAGCATGAACAGAGCGTTTTCAAATGTATCCGGATTCATTCAGAAGTAGCCTATTTTGTTTATTTAGCAGAAACCTTGTAATTCATGGCCCTGGGACAGGGGTGTCAAACTCAATTGCACCGGGGGCCACAATCTAAAACACACTTTAGATCGCGGGCAGATTGTTGACGGGGGGTGGTTGTGCGCGGTACTAGATTGTTGACTTTGGGGTGCGCGCGGTACTAGAGGGGGGGTGCGCGAAGCATCATAAGCCACTTCCTGGTTAATACAGGCAGTGTTCGGCGAGTCAGCTGGAGCGCGGGCCATCTCGCGGGCCATTAATAAAATGATCTCGTGGGCCGGACATAATTACACGCCGGGCCTTGAGTTTGACACATATGCCCCAGGAGCAAGTGCAGGGTTGCAGCTGACCTCATGGCAGAAAGGACAGGATGCAAATGGAAAGTAATCTTAGAATCAGTTAAACTGCTTTCATGCAAAGCGATGCAAATATGCCATGTGTGGTATCTGGCCAAAGCAGAATGCTCTCTTTTAGTTGCTATATGCCCGGTCTTTGAACCCTTGCCCAGGACACACACACATCTAAAGATTCTTTTCTTTCCCAAATACAAACTCTTAGCAATGCAGTAGATGAGTGACTTCACGATGACCAAAGGTTTACAATTCCCCATGTCCTACGTCCAGATGTTTCTATTTCTCATAGTAACACGTCCCTGATTAACCACTCATAGGAGAAGACTTCATTTGCCTGATATATCACTATTCCCCCGGGTTGCATTCATTTGTGGTGGAAGACCACCTGAATTTGACTTACCTCCGTAACTAGCCAAAGATGAATTCAGTCCATATGTGAGCACAGCTGTTGAATCTTTAGGTCTTTTTGGTTACTCCCTCAAATGAATGAAAAGGCACAGTCTGGATTAGATTGTTTGCACTAAATAAATGACATGGTGTAATGGATTAAAACCACAACCGAAAACTCAGTTGCTGGTTGAAGATGCCAAAGCCAGGCTGAGATGAAGGGGCATGAGAAACTCATTGCTACACATCATTCATCCTTGTCTTTCCATGTGCTGTTTATGTTCTGAGAAATCAAATCGGGACAAAAACCCAAAACATTTTGCTGCTGTTCTGAGAAAATCCAAAGAGTGCTCTCAAAGGTAAAAATACATCGAAAAAATATTTCGTCTTTTTTTTTATTGTTCCTCAAATTGTTGAATATGCCCCTAGGGAGCCATTTAATGATAATAATAATTCTGATAACTTTCCCAGAACAGCTGGATTGAAATCATTGCCACAATCTAAACACTGCGTGAGTCACTCTTGCAGAAAATTGGATTTTATAATGCCCTTTTCTTCATTTTTGCTGGGGTGAATTTGTCTTCCGACGTTTGCACAGAATGAATATCTTAGTAACAGTCAAAACGCACTCAAGAAATATGGTCGCATTGAGTATGACAGAAATCACCCCGTTTTATAAAAGAGCTCCCTGGTGACTAAATGTTTAAAAGCGGTGTGAAATGCAACTCCTGGAACTGTGCGTACACCTTTCTGAAAGCATCATTGACACATTGTTTGGACTAAAAAGTTTGCAATTACTCAAACCTAGTTTGACTTTCCACTTGCATCATTATGCAAGATCTCTGGATCTCTGGATAACATACACATGTATGGTTGCCCAAAAATATTGTCTTTCAGAACTACTCATGTGAGAACAGCAAGCACTAATGTAGTCTGAAAGTCATTTCCTTCATGCTTTGGCAGGTCTGGTGCACACATGCAGCGAGGATTTGATTCGCTGATGTGATGTGTGACTGCACTGGCACCCCTGTTATCATAAGAAGCTTTCGCTTTTGCACCGCTTTTACACAGTTCCTAGAACTAACACGCTTTTTGGCATGTTCACACCGCAGGAACTGGGAGCAATTTGAGTTATAGAAAGGCCTTGTGGGGGACTAAATTAGATCTTTATTCAGAGTGGGGTCTAACAAAGCACAATAGGAACTGCCAGTGACGTAGGTGTATGCTGACTGGATGAACACATGCCAGGCGAAACACCGGCACCTTCGTTTTTAAAAAGTACTTTAAACACATAGTTAACTCCACGAGCATAGAAAATGCCAAAATCCAGGCACTTCTCAACCGCTCACAGGGTCCTCCATTCTCCAGATTCATCCTGACGTTTATTGGCCAAAAGACCAGTATACTTGCAATAAGTTACAAAGATTGGTCACACTTTAGTTTAGGGTCCAGTTCTCAACATGCATGCCCACATTCTACATTCCACAACCAACCCAATAACTACACATAACACTTGCCTTACTAACTGTTAATGAACAGTAATTGGGAGTTTATTGAGGCAAAAGTTGCAGTTAACAGTTAATAGTAAAAATTGGATCCCAATCTAAAGTGTGACCCAAGTCTTAACCTTCCTGGACATAATATCTGTTTAATTTTGGCTGCTGAGTGTTTTCTTTGTGAAGCTGATAACATAATTGACTAATAAAGCAGGACGCGAGAAGATGAGAAGGCTGACACAATAATTTAGGTGTAAAGTTGTTGCATTAAAAAAAAAACTAAAGACTTACCATAAAACACATATACAAATCAAATCCTTGAACACCAGAAGCTTTCAAAAACATCATTTAAAAATCTTGCTGTAGTGAAAAAAAGCTTGGTCATGTCTTACTCCTCCTGTTTGTCCCTCCTGTGTTGCCGTAGTTGTCTTGTAACCACTCCCCCCAGTTTGATACCAGCTGTTCTGTGTTTACTCGTTATCCCTGGCTATTTATTCCGTCATGTGCTCCAATGTCATTGAATCGTTTTTGAATAAAAGTGTTTTTGTTTGGATCCCGTGCTCCGTGGTTCCTCTCCACATCACACGCCAGCTATATTGTAACAGGTAGGAATCCAGTTGGAGCACACCAGTTTAATAGAATCTGTAAAGAAAAGGAAAAAAATACTACATCTAATGATTTCTTATGAACAAGTTATTAAACTTAGATTCTGAGTTTCCATTCTTTATCTGTTTTTGGCTAAATCTAAATGCCCTAGGTGAAAAAAAGGAGAAAAAAAGTAAATTTCTTACATATTTTAAACTCTATTGTAATATTTGTAAAATGAGTGTAAGAATGGAACCGAAGCATACATTGCTGAACAGTCTTAAAGAAGCCTTTAGGGTTTCACTTGTATTAGCAAATTCACTTTTACTTAAAGGCCCAGTCACACAGCGAAAACGCATGAAGAACGCACGAAGAACGCACGAATTACGCACAAATTTTCGTTTCTGCGCGGCGTGTGCGTCATATGCGTAATTCGTCGGTGGAACGAACGAGGACCGTCAGTGATTGTAAGTGGATGTGCGTCGAAGGTGGTTTGTGCGTGATTTTGAGTTTTGAACGGTTCAAAAATTTTCCGACGCACATGTATGTGCGTCGGTGTGCGTTATTCATGAGTCGGCGTGCGTAGTTTATGCGTCGAGTATGCGTGACATGCGCAGGACACGCGTCGGCCGTCAGTGCTTATGCGTTGGAACTGGTTCGAAAGCGCGCACGTCCACTGACGCCCCACCTTCACCGCGCAGCGTGGCGCACGTATCACGTTCATTCCACTGACCATGTGGATTCTGAAAGTGCTTGTTCATGGAACGTTCGCGAAGCGTGTGTGTTTGGACGCGCTCCGTCAGTGATTCATGCATCGGGCGTGCGCCGAATGTTCGTGGAATACTTTGGTCAATTTCTCGACGCACAAGCACGCACAAACCCAATCTATGCGTGATTTGTGAGTGATTCGTGCGCGATCGGCTGTGTGACTGGGCCTTTAGGGTTTAAACATAAACATGTCGGCAGTGTTACCCAACCACCCTTTAATGGTAAAAATCCACCAACTCCTTTTTTTATAATCCCCATAAATCATAAACGGTGTCTCAAAACAAGCCGTTCTAGCAGTGTGACCTCACATTTGCTTAGGCCCCGCCCACAACCGCTGACGGACTCCGCCCAATTAGCATAAACCCCACACATAAATGTGCATTTGCAACATGGTATAATAACTGATCTGTGGGATATTTTGAGCTGAAACTTGACAGACTTAATAGGTAATAGACATTAATAGACATTTCCTTAATAGGTAATAGACATAATACGTCCACTTCAAAGCTGCATCATGTACAATTACTGTCTTGGGGGAAAGAATGGTGCTTTAAAAAGTTTAATAATTCTTGAATATATCGAGACCACTGGTGCGTTTTAGAGTGCCGCGATGTGATTTGATCAATGATGCGGCTGAGGTTTCCGGTGCTTTCACTGTGCTCCTGTCAAACAGTTTTGCAAAGACAAAATAGTAGATAAGACCTTCTGATTCATCGGATGGCGTTGCAGAGGATGTGGTGATCCGTAAGTAGGGGGTGAGGCACAAATCCATTCATGACTCACAATCCATTGATGGGGATTTCACTTGGAAACACCTGCTGAAAGTACCACACGCACAGATGGGAAAAGAGCTCAGATGCATTTTGCGTTACTCAGCAAATGAAGAATGTTTGTTGAAGGCTGGTATAATAACTGGTGACGTTAATCAAGTTTAACAGTAAATGGAGTGAACCTCTTTTCCTGTGCCACTCTATACAAGTCAGTAAAAACAGGGTCCAATGTACTGTGCTAATGTAAAGGTATTGTCTCTATAGATGTTTTCACTTTTCGTGCATGAACTTATTGAAAAAAAATCCTGGTAGAGAATGAACAGCAGCTTTTCTGTTACTCTACAGATTCTGTTGGCCATCTAAGGTCTACACAATGAATACAGACTGGGATGCGTTAAGGTTGGGTTCTTCCATATAATAAAGGTTGGATTTGTCACCAAAAGGTTGAAATGTGTTTATATATATTAATATATACAGTTTATATTTATATACAGTAATTTTGCCACTTTGCGGTTCAAGTTTCGTGGCCTCTTTCAAAATATTCCTCTTTCGTGGATTTTTCAAAATATTCATGAAAAATAAAAAAATACCAGCAGCCATATTGTGGAAAGCAGCGTTGCTTCATCGTGATGCGAGAGAAGAGGTTTCCCAGGATGCAGACAAAGAGAGAAACTCTCTCAGAGGCTTTGTACACGCCCACAGCACTCAGACAAGACACGTGATTGGTTCCGGCGCGAGATCGACGAATGAAAGCACGAGTGGATGTATCCCGTGATCTGATTGGCTGATCCTATATTTTTTGCTGTTTTGCTTCAAACTTTTTTGCTTTTTAAATTCCTAAAATGCCCGAATGTGTTGTTCGATGGCATTAAGATGGATGTTTAATGGTTCTCTAATTCATGTGACCACATACCTCAAAACATTTACCTTCACACGCTTTTATCAGACTTACATTGCATTGAAGGAACACATGGAATCAGTTCTTGCTTTCCCTGGGATCGAACCCATGACCTTGGTGTTATAAGCACCAACTAATTGAACTACAGGAAAACACTAATAGAGTCACAACATGCCCCAGTAAAATTCAAAAGGTTAGCATGTCCTAAAGGTTAGAAGTGTTTAAAAGCTTACAGAAATCAAGGTGTGTTTCTATACAGAAATTGTAGAACTGAGGCAACTCAAGTTGGGAATGAAAAGGTGTTCAGAATAAAACACTTTTTCTTTATCTCTCTTCAAGGCTAAAAACGAACAGATGTTTGAGTAAAACATGACTGTGCAGATTGGGCCAGTCCTCCAGCTCAGAGCTCAGCGTCACATCACGCGTGCGCTTCTGCACGTGCGCCGTGCGCGAGCGAGAGCGCGAGCGTGAGCTTGAGACGCGCAAAGTCAACAGCGACGGTTTCCACGCGCCACAGGACGTGTGTCAATAACTACGCAGTTCATCTGTCAGCCAGAGACAATTCCGCCTGGCGAACCGACAATAGCGCCATTATTGCAGAGGGTCCGTCAAAATGCCAACGCGATAAAAACGCGAGTCATTTGAATAACTTCAAATGTTATTTCTCAAAGACAGTTAAGAAAAACAAAGAGCGCAATGCATTTGACTAAAACGCGATCCTGGTGCCAAAGCTTTTGCTGACAGTTGAAATATAATACAAGGATTACTGAATGAAACAAACAGATAAAGAAAAACAAGCTCTTATTGTTCAAGGCGATGAATGAGATTCAGACTAGCAGGACGGGGGTCATATGGGTGTCATATCATCCAATGGGCCATTTTACCCATCTTTACATCTGAATCGTAACTCTTTTATTATGAGGACGCGCCAGACGCTGGTTTGCTTTAAATGTCCCTTTTGAGCAACCCATCCAAGTCTGGTTTAAAGTGATGATATTTTTTAACATCTTTCCATGTATGCAGTGTATTTTGATGAGGTTGCACAACACAGTCTCCTAGTCCGTTGCCTTTCTGCTGGGTTTAGAGGGGGTTTGCATGCACTGTTCCTCCGGGAAAAGCAGCATTTGTGTTAAAGTATCTTTTGAAGTGCACATCTATTTGTATAGATCAACAGTGCGAGGATGCGAGCGTTGCGCCAAGTTAAAAGGAACGGCGAACTTTACGCTATTCGAGCAGCCCATTTAAATGCCACGGATCAATGAATGAAAGTTTGCGCTGAGGCTGTGTGTGTGAGAGCGCCTGCTGTGATGTGATTGGGCTGAGCGGCGAGCTCGTGATGCTCGGGCACATATAAAGCGCGACCTGCGCTCCTGTCATGCACGCGCGGCTGGAAGAAGAAACTGCTGAAGAGATCAGCCGGACCGATACTGCCCACATCACACGCATTTCCTCCACGAAGTGGGCAAGAACACGCACACGCGAGACCTCAAGGAAATCCTCTTTCATCGCCCTTCGCAGAAGCCCCAGTGTCGTTCAGTGAGAGATGCCGCCGAGGACCGGACTTTTGCTGCTCGCCGTGCTCATCGCCTCCGCGTATGAACTGGATCTGAACGAATCCTACTCGCCTAGGAGAGCACGCTTCTCCCACAACAGCCCCTGTGAGTAGGAAACGGTCGGGAATAATGAGCCGTTGGTGTGGGGTAGATCATAGGAGAGCTGTCATCCGCTCTCTCTCGACCAATGCGTCTATTGACCCGCTCTGTGACAGATGTGTGAATGTCGTGGTCATCCTCTGACCTGATCGTGGCTCGCGATGAGCTTCTTTTGATGCATTGAGCGCAATGAATGAATGTGAATGATGATCCGCCGTCGCTTTCATCCTCCAAAGCAGGAGTTTCTACACTGGGGGTGGAATGCTACAGTAAAAACCTGTTAATTGCTTATACCACATCACGTAAAAATGCTAGCTTTTCAAGACCCTAGCCTAGTTTTTCTGTACAATTAAAAAAGTAAGAGTCGTTTAAAAGAACATGCGTGTAACAAGGCAATGGTGAGTCTTTTAACTAAAAAGTAGGAATTGCAGTATAACATGTATTCAATTTGGCAATTAATTTACAGAAGAAAAAAAACATGTAGACTTGTGTGGCTCAATGTTTAAATAAATCCCCAATGGTGATCAGTGGCCAGATTCCCTGCATGCAAACCATCACATTTGTTTGGATTTTCCACTCTTTTAATCTGATTGGTCGAGCATGTGTCCAAGAGTGCTGGTATTTTATATAACAGAACTGGTGCCCTTCGCTGTTTGCTTTTGCTGAGTGGGTTGCAGCATCCATTTGGCTCCTTTCATTGGTGTAAAAACATATCCAGCCAAATTCTGTGTGAAATGTTAATATTTACTTCTTATTTATAGAGAAATAATTGCATCCTTATAATCATCCTGTGTACTGAATATCAGTATGGCTTTGTCATGCTGATATTCACTATTACAGCAGTCTTGCTCATGTGGTTAGTCTGAGTAGTACGGGTTCTGTCTTAGTGTTTATCATTCAAGTCATTATGTGATGGTCTTCTATTATGGCATCATTTAATGAAATATCATCACTGAACAAAGTTCTAGCGACCACAGCCATCAGGTTACGGTTAAACAAGCCATGTTTTTCTTAGTGTGAATCTAAAGAACCTTTTGTAGAATGTAAAGGTTCCATGGAACTAGCACTTTAGTCCCGTTTCCCATGTACTTACAATGTACTTATTACAGTATTTAATAACTGGGTTATAATTAGGTACTAACCCTGAAACTACTCCTAAACCTTACTTTACATTATCCAGTGCTTTCTTAAGTACACATAAGTACTGTAAAAATAAAGTGCAACCGAACTAACAATGCCAATAAAGAACCTTTATTTTTAAAAATGTAGAACATTTAAAATCACGATCCAGACAAAACCGATTCAGAGTGAAATCTCAAAGGACAATTCAATTAAACACTCTTATATCCAGGAAAATTATTATTATTATTTTACATTTAGTCATTTACACATGCATTATTGTTCCATTGATAATTTTCAGTGAAAAGCCACTATTCCCTGGTTAATTAATTTTATCATGCTCCATGTTCCAGATCTCATCAAATACACCTGAACCGGCTAACCAAGTTCATTGGTGTTATTTGAAAGTTACAAATGTTTTAAGATATCCCACAGCAGGTGTGAAGATTATGCAGGTCGAAAGTTGGAGGGTGGGTGCTTCACTTACACTAACTTTAACGGAGTAGGATGACTTAATGCTCATTATATTATTGATACTGGTGTCAGTGTCACAAAAGGTTCTTGCTTTGTGGTGAAGTAAGTCAGTGATTAATATGCCGTTGAAAAAAGCTTGCTCAAGTGTCAAATAGTGGATGTGTGTGTGGTGTGGGATGCTCAGTTCCGTTCTGTCTCTGGTCAGGACGTGAAAACCTTTGTCAAACTCCACTTGGTATTTGCATAACTTCCTGTTGTACTTAGTTGCCAGGGAGACATGTACTGACTCAGTGCTTTTCAGACAAAGTGACAGTGGTGCACCAATCTTTCCAAAAGAGCAAAATGAATAGTTTATACTTTACAAAACATAAAATGTAGAGCATATTCCAAGACATTATGTTTCATTAACGTAATAAGTTAAGTTTTGGAGGAGCACATTCAAATGATCTATCCAATCACCTCGTCTTCAACAATTATCACGTCTAATCCTATCAGTACGAGAGGAAGCCTATATATATTCATATTCGACTCACTTACATTTCTCGACAGTTTTCAACATCCCTCACTCTTGGCAGGCAGGAATGGGGTGAGTGATCTGGGTTCGGGTAAAATACCAAGCTTGGAGCTTCTCTTCGGACAGCCAAATGCACATAACATTTATTCTATCTGATTTATCTGTAAGTTTGAACTCATAAAAAGATTATTGCAAAAAAAAATAAAAAATTTTACTCTTCATTTCTTCAGTTTGAAATCGCAGGATTTATTTAGGAAAATAAATGGAATTGATTCATTTAAAAATGCATAAATCTCTCATTATATCAAGGGTTAGTTCACCCAAAGGTAAAAATGTTGTTATTATACACACCCTTATGTCGCCCTGAACCCGTAAGACTTTCGTTCATCTTACATTCAAGATCATTTTGATGAAATCTGAGAGATTTCTGTCCCTCCATTGACAGCTTTGTAACTACATCTTTGACGCTTCAAAAAGCTCATAAAGAGATTATAAAACTAATCCATATGATTTGAGCAATACAGTCCAACTTTGAATTTAGGCTTTTATTCACATATAAACATTATTCAATGAATATAAACCGAAGCCCAACTCAACCTGCTTCATGTGCGAGATAAACTTAATTGGTTCTTGTTGAAGCTTAAATGTGCCGCTTAACAGAAATTAACCTCATTATTTCTTGCCGAAGCTCAAATGTGTTGCGTAACACGAGAATTAATCTCATTGGTTCTTGCTGAAGCTCAAACGTTCTGCGTAACACGAGAATGAACCTCATTGGTTCTTGCTGAAGCTCAAACGTTCTGCGTAACACGAGAATGAACCTCATTGGTTCTTGCTGAAGCTCAGACGTGATGCGTAACACGAGAATGAACCTCATTGGTTCTTGCTGAAGCTCAAACGTTCTGCGTAACACGAGAATGAACCTCATTGGTTCTTGCTGAAGATCAAACGTGATGCGTAACACGAGAATGAACCTCATTGGTTCTTGCTGAAGCTCAAACGTTCTGCGTAACACGAGAATGAACCTCATTGGTTCTTGCTGAAGCTCAAACGTGATGCGTAACACGAGAATGAACCTCATTGGTTCTTGCTGAAGCTCAAACGTTCTGCGTAACACGAGAATGAACCTCATTGGTTCTTGCTGAAGCTCAAACGTTCTGCAAAACACGAGAATGAACCTCATTGGTTCTTGTTGAAGCTCAAACGTGATGCGTAACACGAGAATGAACCTCATTGGTTCTTCCTGAAGCTCAAACGTGATGCGTAACACGAGAATGAACCTCATTGGTTCTTCCTGAAGATCAAACGTGATGCGTAACACGAGAATGAACCTCATTGGTTCTTCCTGAAGATCAAACGTGATGCGTAACACGAGAATGAACCTCATTGGTTCTTGAGAAGCTCAAACGTGATGCGTAACACGAGAATGAACCTCATTGGTTCTTGCTGAAGCTCAAACGTTCTGCGTAACACGAGAATGAACCTCATTGGTTCTTGCTGAAGCTCAAACGTGATGCGTAACACGAGAATGAACCTCATTGGTTCTTCCTGAAGCTCAAACGTGATGCGTAACACGAGAATGAACCTCATTGGTTCTTGCTGAAGCTCAAACGTTCTGCGTAACACGAGAATGAACCTCATTGGTTCTTGCTGAAGCTCAAACGTTCTGCGTAACACGAGAATGAACCTCAGTGGTTCTTGCTGAAGCTCAAACGTTCTGCGTAACACGAGAATGAACCTCATTGGTTCTTCCTGAAGCTCAAACATGATGCGTAACACGAGAATTAACCTCATTGGTTCTTGCTGAAGCTCAAACGTTCTGCGTAACACGAGAATGAACCACATTGGTTCTTCCTGAAGCTCAAACGTGATGCATAACACGAGAATGAACCTCATTGATTCTTGATGAAGCTCAAACGTTCTGCGTAACACGAGAATGAACCACATTGGTTCTTCCTGAAGCTCAAACGTGATGCGTAACACGAGAATGAACCTCATTGGTTCTTCCTGAAGCTCAAACGTTCTGCGTAACACGAGAATTAACCTCATTGGTTCTTGCTGAAGCTCAAACGTTCTGCGTAACACGAGAATGAACCACATTGGTTCTTCCTGAAGCTCAAACGTGATGCGTAACACGAGAATGAACCTCACTGGTTCTTCCTGAAGCTCAAACGTGATGCGTAACACGAGAATGAACCTCATTGGTTCTTCCTGAAGCTCAAACGTGATGCGTAACACGAGAATGAACCACATTGGTTCTTCCTGAAGCTCAAACGTGATGCGTAACACGAGAATGAACCTCATTGGTTCTTCCTGAAGCTCAAACGTGATTCGTAACACGAGAATGAACCACATTGGTTCTTGTTGATCAAACGTGATGCGTAACACGAGAATGAACCACATTGGTTCTTGTTGAAGCTCAAACGTGATGCGTAACACGAGAATGAACCTCATTGGTTCTTGTTGAAGCTCAAACGTGATGCGTAACACGAGAATGAACCTCATTGGTTCTTCCTGAAGCTCAAACGTGATTCGTAACACGAGAATGAACCACATTGGTTCTTCCTGAAGCTCAAACGTGATGCGTAACACGAGAATGAACCTCATTGGTTCTTGCTGAAGATCAAACGTGATGCGTAACACGAGAATGAACCTCATTGGTTCTTGTTGAAGCTCAAACGTGATGCGTAACACGAGAATGAACCTCATTGGTTCTTGTTGAAGCTCAAATGTGATGCGTAACACGAGAATGAACCTCATTGGTTCTTGCTGAAGATCAAACGTGATGCGTAACACGAGAATGAACCACATTGGTTCTTCCTGAAGCTCAAACGTGATGCGTAACACGAGAATGAACCTCATTGGTTCTTGTTGAAGCTCAAACGTGATGCGTAACACGAGAATGAACCACATTGGTTCTTGTTGAAGCTCAAACGTGATGCGTAACACGAGAATGAACCTCATTGGTTCTTCCTGAAGCTCAAACGTGATTCGTAACACGAGAATGAACCACATTGGTTCTTCCTGAAGCTCAAACGTGATGCGTAACACGAGAATGAACCTCATTGGTTCTTGCTGAAGATCAAACGTGATGCGTAACACGAGAATGAACCTCATTGGTTCTTGCTGAAGATCAAACGTGGCGCTTAACAGAAATTAACCTCATTATTTCTTGCTGAAGCTCAAAAGTGCTGCGTCATACAAACATGAACCTGTGTAAGAATGAATCTCATTGGTTCTTGCATGTCTTGTGAACATGCTTGAGCTTCCGTTTACCACAACTGATTTGAGTTTATCATGTTTATATGTGAATAAAAGCCTAAATTCAATATGTTCATCATATAAAGTCTTAAATAAAAGTCATAAAAAAGTCATTAAAGTCATATATAAGTCTTTCAGAACATTTGGACTAAAGCACTCAATTCATATGGATCATTTTTAAAATCTCTTTATGAACTTTTCAAACCATCAAAGTGGTAGATACATAGCTGTCAAAAGATTTCATTTAAAAAAACTTAATTTTGTGTTCTGAAGATGAACAAAGGTTTTACAGGTTTGGAACAACTTGAAGGTGAGTCATTAATGACAGAATTTCCATCTTTGAGTGAACAATCCCATAAACGCTCTTGAGTGCCAGTCCCGTCATCCATTGTACATTGATGAAACCTCCTATGGGATCTTCAAATAGTGAAAAAATCCCATTCATGAACTACTGACCTCTTCCTGACACTTAAAACAATTGCAGTGGCGTCTTCTAATCTGTGTGGTACAGCTGAGTCATGCATTAGAGTCTAGTGTGAAACACTGACACTCAGGGGCCACAAGTTCAAGTCAGGGTCACACGCTCTGCAAATTGAAATCTGAACAGGTAGCTATGCAAGTGTAGAAAATGAATTATTCATTCCAACAATTCATTCTATTAGTCTGTGTGTGTATGATATCACCTGTCAAGATCAGTATATAGGGGCTCTGATGACTTACCCAGTTGAGGTTTTACAGCACCTGATGATACATGACTGAGTAAGAGAGTAAGAGAGAAAGCATACACAAGACTGCACATTGTCTATTGATGTGTTTCTTGGATCTCAAATGAGTCCTGACCTGTCAGGGCCCATCACAGTACCCTCGAAATGAGTAGAGTGAGTCGGCCAAGCTGTATTCAAGTTTCATTAGTCACAATACGTCTAATCATCATGCCTATTTTCCCACTGCAATACAATAAGTGCTCTATGAAAGCATCAAACTCAATATCAAACCCATATTTTACATCTCTTCTCAGTCATGTGGAGTTTAACTGTGTGGCCCAATTCATCCATAACTGTACTTTCCCCTGTAAGGTTACTGATGACGTTTAGAGGGTGTCTGATGTTACAAAAAAGACCTTCTTATAACTAAAAAACAGAGTAAATACAATTTAAAAATGGTCAAAAGTTTATGGTCAGTGTTTTCCTGGGAGAAGTAGTGTAAATTTGGCTTCATCATACATTTGAATTAAAAATAAGTTTGTGAAGACAATACACTTTAAATAGATTACTTATTACAGAAATAATATAATTTACAATAACATACAATGAATGGAATGCTTTTGGACAGTTAAATGTTATTTGCAAATAAATTTAAATGTATTATCATGTAAATGTATATTAAATGCAAATAGTTAAAACTGTAAATCCTGTAAGTCAGTGTGCGCAATTGTTGAAACACACCTCCCCCCACTGCTCACAGACCGGTCCGCAAATTCGATCCGCGGCCCCGTACCATTTGATCAATGGACCGGTCTGCGAATGGACCGAATTCGCAGACCATTAGGGGGTTGGGGACCACTGCTGTAAGTCATGTATTTGAATATATTTGTAGTTACACCTTTGTAATGAATTTAGTACATTTAAAATGTATAATCTTTAAACGTAATACTGAATAACACACTACAGTTAAAATTTTCATCAAGTGATTTTCATCAAGTGTGCTTTAGTATGTTAGCCAACAAAATAAGTGTATGTCTTTAAAGCACAACAAAGGAGTTATTTATTTAAAAAAAAAAATTATTTAAATTGTACTTTAATATAACATTTTGTGTAAAAAGTACAGTGTGTTATGTCATGAAAGTGAACTCTCTTTAACTCTCATTTTATTTCAGTAATATAATATTTTCTGCAAGTCAAGATTTAAAAATTAATTGGCTACATTTAAGATTTAGAGGTGGATGCTGTTTCGTTTGTGATGCTCAGTGACTGACGTCTGTCTAATTCTGCAGAGCATGTCAGAGCGAGTAGGTGTGAAAATAAATACCTTGACACATGGACCAAATGCAATTATTGGATGAACATTTTATGGTCCTATGCCTCCTACATACAGTGGAACACTGTTCTGTTGACGTCCTAGGGAGTTTCAAAAAAACGTTGAGATAGCCGATGATCGAGACAACACCCAGTATGGAGATTTATTTGATGAAGTGATCGGCATGCTATATAAATGTACACACACTGTATATGTTTGCTAACAACAAAAGGCATATGTGCAGCAACTAACAGCAGAGATTTACCAGAATACAATAAAAACACCTTCCATTCTCCATACAAACCTTTCATTATATTCTCCATCATTGCAAACACAATGATCACTCACAGCGTAAACACAGTCACACACACATAAACACATTCGCTCAAAAAAGTCATTTCGCTCTGATAGTGTTGCACACGCGGTTACTATGGTTTCTTTACAAACTCTAAAATGCTTTGTTGAGTTTTGCCTTTAACGGTCTGCTTGAAAACAAATGCTTCTAAGCTTCTATCAGTAACGACGTCTTTGTCGATCTCAATGTAATCTGGGAATTCCTGGACAGTGAAGGTGAACTCCTGCGTCTCTTCCAAGATAGGATGCACGGCACTGACCGCAAGAGTGAGTGAAGCGTACCTGGAGCGAGCGACTATACAGACCGTGATGCACGTGCAACATGAACTCAGCGCATGCACAGTGAACTCGGTACTATCATCAGTCACAGGGATCGAGATAACTGATGTGAAGTGGCGACTTTGTCCCTCTTTTGTGCTCGAGATATCAGGGTTCGGCGACATTAAAGAATCAACATATCCGATAAGAAAATGCTAAGACAATGAATTTGGCGGTTCGACTTAAATAGGGTTGGTGAGTTAACCGAGCTCGAGATAAGTGGGTTCCACTGTATATTCATAAAAATACATTTAGAATATTTAACTTAGTGATTGCCATCAGAGGCTTCCACCCAGCATAACAAAAATATTTTCTGGACCAAATCGCCTACCCTGCCTTTAAGCACAAATCTTTTTCACAAGGGTAACTAGTGTTAAAGCACCCCAAAGGCTGAGACATGGCTCGTCAAGACACCTCAGGTTAGATCACATGAGTTTGTGCACACCACAATATAATTTTGCTCTGATCCTGAGAAACAAGGAGAACAATTTATAGTCATGTGTATTCACAAGGAAAACAATGGCCAGTCATATAAATATTTTAACATGCCTTGACCCAATGTTAACAGTGATACAATTGTATTTGATATAAAACAAATATGTATATCATTTTTATGAATCTGCCATAGCTCAAGAGACTTAATAGCATTCTCAGTTGTGTTTCATTGAAGTATCAACTTTGTCTTGGATACTTCTCCTTAAATTCCTTTGGAGGACTGAAAATAGAAACAAAACTATACAAATATTAATTGTTAATAGCAGAAATCAGATCATTTACAATTTCAAGAGAGGTGTTTTCAGTCCATTTCGAGATCTTTGACTTTAGTATCTTGGCAAAGCCGAGTATGGTTTGAGATATTGTTGCAAACATTTTATGAGACGTGTGGGATCCTTGTTGAAAAGGCTTGTTTTTAAACTAGTTTCCCAGACTGGTTTGTTGACTGGTTTTAGAGAGGGTCAGATTGGTCAGCTGCTCAAATTGAGAGACCAATTGGACATCCGGTCAAACCTGATAAACACCAAAGTGGCACAGTGAAAGTGGTGACATTACATTGTATATTATGAGAAAATTAAAAATGTATTTGACCATGGACCTTATAAACTTACTGTAGTAGACCTCCAAAACAAAATTAGTAACCCTTACATAATATGGGCACTTTAATGTTTAGGGATTGGTCTCATTCACTTCCATTTTAATTATTTCATTGTAACAATGAATTTTTTTTTTTTTTTGCATTTTTGAGCAAATGGTCTTGACAGACATCTGAGATCTTTTCCTAACCTGCTCAAATGGACAATAGACATATTCATTGCATGACATTTGGGGAGTTTCTGGTTATTTCAGAAGTCTGCCTTTAGAAGTTCTTTCTCGGTGTGGCGTGGGATCCCGGCCCTGCAGGCAATGAGTATGTGCAGCAAAGCGTTTATAGTCTTTGGCGCGGAACTGTTGGAGGTGGTGGTTTTGGCCCTCTTTCTCAACCTGCTGAACGCTATTGTCTTGTCACATGTAAGGGTAATGGAAACAATGGGACTTGTGCCAGAAGAGATAGTCAACAGAACCCAATAGAGAGTGGCACACATGCCCTACACCCCTCTCTCTCATTCCCTGACGACGGGGGCAAACTCGGGGCAAAGAACGTCGAGACTACCTCAATGCCTGCTGTGGGTATTCTTCATTCACAGCGTCACAGTTCCAAGAACAGAAAAATGACTGGAATACCCATAAAATGTATGGCAGAGAGTGGAGTGGAGGAATGACGCCAATGCTTGGCTTTGTTATTATACATTTCATGGTGTCAAATGGCTAGTCAAGCTTGTTGTTATTTGTCATTTAAGACAAAATTTGGCTTGATGGCAGAAACGAATGGAAACTCACACCATGTCAAGCGTAAAATTCTAGTACTTTGTAAGACAGCTCCTCCAGACTGAATGGTATTTAAACGTCCCGTGGGCTGGAAGGTGATAATGAGATTGTGTCCCCTTAAAAATGATCCCATGTTCACTTGTAAGCAAACTTGTAATTATCTTGCATAAATGGTTTTACAAGTTCAGTGGTACTACACACAATGTGTTTCTCCTTAAATAATTTCCCATGAGAATAAGTTCCAGCATTAACTGCCCCATACCTCCAAAATGGGAGTCCAAACTGTCTCCAAAGACTGCTCCCTCAACAACCCTAAATGGCTGTTCTCCAGGTCTTTGTTCTTTGAGAATGTACAAGTTGGACTGTCCCTGAAATAAAAGGAAGTTGGTTAATTTCATTAACTAAACAGATAATCATTCATAGATAGAGAGAGTGAGTGAGTGAGTGCTTACATCCATCCATCTATTTATATATATCCAAATATATCTGCAAATATTTTTTGCAGTCATTTATGATTTTAATTACTGACATTAGAATAAGGATAAATGTGGTTAAGAATGCTTTTAGGTTCTTGTAATGTGTCTCGCAAAATGTAACAGTGATTTTCTTTTTGCAGCGGATGTGGCACGTTGCCTTAACAGTGCACTCCAGGTGGGCTGCGGTGCCTTCGCCTGTCTTGAAAACTCAACGTGTGACACAGATGGCATGCATGACATCTGCAAGTCCTTTCTCTACAGTGCTGCTAAATTCGACACTCAGGTATATATGTTTGCATACAATTCATGCCAAAGTACAATAGTGACATACCAGTTCATCGATGGAGACACAATTTCCGATTGATGTCAAAGATGCCTATTAAGCAGACAGGAAAAACCTAAGAAGCAACACTAAGATTAGAATTAGATAAGAATTGCACTAAGATGGTGCAGTCCCCGTAAAAGGGCTGATGGGAGCAATTATTTTCAAAAGTTCTAATTACAGAGTGATTTATAATAGCGTTCTTAAATGATTAGTCTGATGTAGAATATACTGTATCAAATACACTTTGGATTAAAATTCTTAAGAGTCTACAATTGGATCACTATTGCAGTGATTATTATGTTTCTAGCAGGTTATATATTTGGCAACAGTTGATGGGGTAGCTTTGTAGCTTTTCATTTCTTGAACAACCACGTAGTGTCCACATAGACACATAATGTCCATAATCCAGGATGACAATGTGAAGATTCATCCGGCTTAAACTGAATGAATGGTTGGGAGCATTTGTGAAAGAACAACCATTATTTCCATGTGAAAGACTGGTTGGGAAGAAAGATTTCCACACATGAATCAGCTCCTCTGTGTCCAGAGCTTAAATTCATTGAAAGTGTTTGGGATGTGCTGGAGGAAACTTTACAGAGAGCTGGACTCTTGCACTGTCAATACAAGAGCTTGACCAAAAACTGACGCTTCCATTTGTGGTCAAGATCTTGTTAAAAGCTAAATATTGCCTTAGTTTGTTGCCCACCTCAAGCAAAGTTCTTATTACCAAGTTATTTTATGAACTGATTCATCAAAAATAACTGATTCAAAAGAATTACTTGTTTGAGAATCTTATTTTACTCCACAAGGCTAAAACTAAAACATTTCCAGATTCATGAGATGTACTGAAGTGACAGTTCAGACCTGTGCTTGAGTCATGGTTTTCTGTTCATTTTTTTTTTTTGCAGGGAAAGGCTTTTGTGAAAGAAAGCTTGAAGTGCATTGCCAATGGCATCACTTCTAAGATCTTTCTTACAGTCAGACGGTGTTCCACCTTCCAGAGGATGATATCGGAGGTTCAAGAGGAGTGTTACAGCAAGTTGGACATTTGTACAGTGGCCAAATCAAACCCAGAAGCCATTGCAGAGGTGGCTCAGCTACCCAGCCACTTTCCCAACCGGTAAGACTTAAACAGAATGAAAGGATTCATCTTATGGAAAATACAAAGACACAGAAAGAGTTTCAGGATTTTTGACTTTGCTTGTTTCCGTTGCTCTAAATCTGGGACTAAAGAATCAGTTTGGTAGATTCCCTTGTGCAAAAGACATACGCTTTTTCGTGTTGAATGTGCACTTGTACTGTTCTTCAAAGTATATTTTTAATAATCTGTCCTTGCAGATTATAGGCCACTTACATTACCGTAAAGAGAGTACACTTTCATTTTTCATCACACACTTAAGTATAAAGTGTCATAATCTCAAATTGAACATCTGTAACACTTTATTTCGATGGTCTGCTTTAGACATTCTACTAACTATAAGTAACTTTGCAACTACATGTTAACTAACTATTGTCACGTATCGGTGCTGGTGTGCGATGCGAAGATCACACACAGACAGGAAGACATCCAGAAAACGTAACATCCAACAAAGACAAGGGAAACACGAGAGGGATTAAATAACAAACACTGAAGGATAAACAGCTGACGAGACTAACGATCAGTGATTAGATGACAGGCGTAGGGAGTGAAACGATGACAAGACTCACAGTCTACTAATACTCTAATGAGAGTTAGCTGACATGTAGTTGAAAAGTAGAATTTCCATCACCAGCGTTACTAGCCACTCACCATTTTCACTGGCCCCCATTTTGAAAACTGCCATATAGATATTTTTAATGTCGTTATCTAATGTTGAAGCACAGGTCCATTATAGTGTTACACATGTCTTTTCTTTCTCAACTTTTTACATTAACTGAAAACTGTTTGAGGGAATACTCACCAAGACTGGCATTTTGTGTGTATTTCACTGTTGAAGAGCAAGAAGCAGCTAAAAAGAACACAATTTAATTCTGAGAGGCAGGTTTACACTTTGGGATTGATCACAAAATCTGATGGAATGAGCCAAATTATGTGCAATGCATGCATTCCCACATCAAAATTCAAACCCTGTAACACAAAAAATGTCCCTGTCCTAAACAGAACACTAAGCCCTTTCAATCTTCCTCCGTGTCCACACTTTCGCGATGTAATGCCGCTTTGACTGTCGGGCAGGAGTCTGTTGCGGAGCTCGTGGGTCTGCAAACTCAGCAAAAGTGCTCATGTAGGGTGCAGGTTGTGCCGTAAAGGGAGTGCTCACGAGAACCCTTTTGAAAAGTTTTAAATGGGACACCTCATGGTCTTGTGGACTTAACAGAAACGTGCGTTTAGCTGCCATTGCAGGTCCACAGACCACAAGTGCATTTGAAGTGTGTCTGGGACGGCCAATATTCATCCAGAGTAAATGAAATGAGTGAGTGTTGAAAATGAGTATTGGAAGTGTTTCAGATATTTCAGTTTAGATAACTTTAACTTATTTCAAATGCCACACACACAAACATGTATTATATATTTACAAAGGTTTATGCTAGAAAATGCTAGAAAATTATGCTATTAATTGACAGCATTACTTTTTATTATTAAAGGGCATGCATCTTTTTGCACTTGGATTCTTTGAAGGCATAGTGAAACTTGTGAAACGAAGATGTGAAACTTTGTGTTTCCGTAAACTACATTATGAGCATTAAACCTGGATAGCCTGCATTACACAATGCAGAAAATCAGAAAACCCACTTCAGTCTGTGATTAAACCTCTATGGGAGTCTTGAGCGTCAAACATTTATTCGGTTTTCCTTACACAACATTTGCATAAAAAGAGGACTAGTGCAAAACATTACAAGTGTTTAATGTGGTAGATCGTAATACAATACTTCATCCTTATCTGTCATGAGCTTGCTAGAAATATTTTGTGGCGGTAACCAGTAATTGTGCATCATTCGAAAAAGATTTGAGCACATTCTTTCGTTTCAGTCCCCCTGTAGCTTTCTAATGTTGCCTAACCCACTAATTTGTTGACGCACTGGCTCAGTGTGAGTTTTCTCTGTCTCGCCGCAGGTTTTATGGGAAACTACTGCAGAGTTTGATGGAGTGTGATGATGAGACGGTGGACCTGGTGAGGGCAAATCTGTTGACCCGATTAGGGCCTGAGATCACCATGCTCTTCCAACTGCTGCAGAACAAGCCGTGTCCGTCTGCCGCGGTACCTACTGGAGTGGAGACTCGTGGTGGGTGGCGGTGGTCTGTCAGTCCCCATGAATACAAGCACCAGCCAAATCTACGCAACAGAGATGCCTCAAATCTCTTTGGGAAGAAACGCAACATTGGTGACAGCTCTTAACTTCAGAACAATTTACCAGTACAAACCTAGCCATCGAGCACACATACACAAACACAAACTGAAAACACACACACAAAACAGTGGTTTATTTTCCGAGGCTATACAGGGACACATTCCTTCTCAGCTGGAAAAAAGGCATGTCAAAATGAATGTCAAATTCTCTGTTTATCACTTCATATTCGGCAAAAAGAGTTTTACGCATTAGCAGAAATTCAAGGGAAAATCGGCCTGGATAACAGACCGATCCGTGTGTAGGTCAAGTCAAAGTCATTGTGGGAATCATTCAGGCCATAATATAGAGAGCTCTTATATAGACTTATTTCAATGAAAATATCACTAGAAATGAAAGGAAAATAATATAAAAAAAAAAAACCCAGAAAAAACGATAAATAGCCATTTGTATATGAAATATATCTTACAGAGATTACAGCAAATAAAATGTATCTGTATATAAACTGAATCTAGCGTTGATGTGAAATAGTTGGCATGTGTTATAGAAATAAGAGTGCTACTATTTATTTATTAACAGATATTTTACTACTACTTTAGCTGTTGATCTCAAATTGCCACTAGCCTTTTTGTGAAACTCTCCCATTTGGCGAGAGCTATCTTTAAAGATCTATGTGCAGGAATTCATTAAAATACCAAAAAACTGAAGTTCACTTCAAATGCCGTAAATCATAAGCGTTGAGTACAGCAACAGTAGATGTCAGCGATCCACGCTGGACGACCAGTCGTTATTTATCAAATGAGTTAGACATGCACAGGAAGGGAGAGAAACTTCTCTTCACATTCCTTCGGTAGAGCTTCTTTTTTTCACTGTTCGAAAACATATTCCTGACTCTTGGATCTGTTCAAGTAGTGCAGTACAAATAAACTCTGAGAGGAAATTCAGTTCGAAGCCCTGAGCGCATTGTTAGCGCTACGTCTAAACAAATATTTGGCCAACTTATTGGACAGATGAACAAATTACTCCCTGGTGAATATGACATGCAGAAGTGAGTTCCCAGCATTGCTGAGACGACAAGCAAAACAAAAGAAAAAAACGAAAGAAAAAAAAAGACGAATTATCTATTTAAAAGCGTATTAATTGACTTACTGATATTTATTTTCTTACAATATTATTTAAATGTTTATTTTATTACATTTCTTTGGGCAATATCCGTTCATTCAGCTAGCATCGGTTTACAGATATTGTGCTTTTTAATTGTGTCCGCTTTTGGGAGCTGTTTGAAATTTATTTAATCGATCACTTTATTACGTCATTCTGAGTTGACTGTACAAGACCCATGTAATGACTCTGTGCTGGTCATGGGGGAACACGCTGGTCATATGAGTCAGGCGAATGTTATACGGGACCACTATAATGCAAACTTTGTCAAAAGTTTATTGAGCATTGCCACATGCTGTGTATACATTCAGGGTTAATCAGCTATATAGAGTATATCGCTAGCTTTATCCAGTATTTCATAGCGCTGGAGGACGATGTGCGTGATCCGCATGGTTCATTTGGGGCAGTCACTGCAAAGTGTTTTCCAGAGCCATTCTCGACACTATGCAATATACAAAGTTTCAGAAAGGCCTATTTATCTCAGAGTGTTGGGGAACGGGGGAAGATCTCTGTAAGCGCTTCTCGGGGAAGGACTGGAGGGCAGCGTTTGGCTTGGGAAGGACTGAGGAGCGAGGGCCAAATCCAATCAAACTACCGCAAAACCACGTTTTGACTAGTCCTGTCCAAAAATAAATTCCACAGTAAAGAAGCCATTTCACCACTGAGGAAAAATGACCAATCTGCATCCCCTAATTCCTTTGAAAAACACAGCCTAACCATTAAACGGCTTGTTTTATTGTGAACTGACTCTGGCACTGTGGTGATAATACAGCAGTTTGATTGAATTGGACCCAAAGAGTAATGAGAGCGAACCGGAGGGGCAGAATGACTGTTTTATTCTGAAAACCAAATGATCTGCAAATCTAAAAGTAATTCACCAAACTATGCAATAATCACTAGAAAGGTTTCAAAGTAAAGTCCATGCTATCGAGCCCCAAGCAGAAAGGGGGCTATATAAGTTTTAAGAAGTAGCTGTTTTTTCTTCTCCCATATGAAATCAGACCCCAGTCCCCCCAGTAGTCATTGAGGGTGTGTTCACACTTGGCATGCTTGGTTTGATTAAAATGAACCCTGGTGCGATTGCTCTGTCAGTGCGGTTCGTCTGAATAAGTGTGAACGCTGCCACCTGAACCCTGGTGCACCAAACAAGTGGGTCTTGGTCCGCTTCAAATGATTTCTGGTTCGGTTCGAATAAAATATGAATGCCACACGGACCAAAGACAAGTAAACAAACCAAAAACAGGACATGATGTCACAAGGTTCTGGACTAGATGCCATCAGAGTTCAGAACAGGCATCAGAACCGCTTCTCCCTGCAGCAGATCTTCATTTGTGTTTGTGATGGAGGGATTTCTGCTGCGGTTTTGACTCCTTTACACATTTTCTAAGCTCTCCACGAGTTCTCAACTGGTAAAGATATGTAGCTGTGCACAGTGAGTGCATTTATCCCAGCACACAGCATTGTTTCGAATGTTAATACGATAAGTTCAGTCGCGGAATACATGTAATAATGAACATATCCCTATGTCCTTAGGTTTGATGTTAAAATGCCAATGTGAACGCTAAGCGGACCAGGACCAAATGTTTTTTTCCTGTTTAGGGTCTGGACCAAACAAACCAAGCGAACTGATCGATAATTGTGAACACACCCTTTGTTTGTTTTTCTGACTTCCCTGTTTCTGGCCACTTTTTCTCTGTTTGTGTATATGTGTAGTTCTAATAATATATGCACTTTCTGTCTCTTAGGACCACTATAAAAGGGCATTGAAGCATAATCAGATTCTGCTCAAACACACCAGAATAGCTGCTGTGTTCTTCTGGAACAGGCAGGGATGTAGTGGCATAGGATTTGTTCTTTGTTTTTGTTTGAGGAAATATGATATATGATATTATTGCAATCTCTTAAACACCTGTACCAAGCAAAGCTGCTAAACTGATTTTCAACCCCACTGTGTTCATGTTGAAGCCGTTTCAAATCATGGCTTTGTCCAGCATTCACTGTGTGCGAATCATGTTGAACATGACCAGTGACTCGATTATGCATTACCATTTTCAAATGCACTTCTGGTATCTCAGCAACAAGGTGTCCACACTATCTCCAGAGAAACAGCACGAGTGCAGACGTTCGCCTCACGCCAGCTCAAAGACATTGGATTTCATGTTTTAGATGCTGGTGACCTACTCGGAAGTAGCATTAAAGTTAGATTTTCGGCGAAGCAACGCTGTTCGGAAGGTTTGGCCACTCTTGTACCGACCACTAGTTCATTTAATCTTTTCACCCGTTACTGAATCAAAGGGAAATGTCAGTGCAAGTGTGTGTTGTTTTGTTAAATTATTACTGCTGTGGATATAAGGCTTTTTTCTCTCACTCAAAGCCTCTGTCATGTAGCTTCTACCATTCTATTCATATTGTGATTCAGAGAATTTTCAAAGTTGTAATGGATTTTGTACAACTTCAGAGAATGTATATTTTATCAAATGTCTGTATTTGGTGCAAAGGGGTGCCAACGGCGCTGAAAGTTTAGTGCAGCCTCTGGTCATTTGAACTTGAACAGCATTGTGTCCTTATCACGATTTATGGTGGATTAGCAGAGCTCGGAGACTGACCCTTCTTGTTGCCAAATTTAACGTTTATATAAGCACTGCCTCAAGGAATCATCTAGACTTCAAGTCGTAGAATTGAATTGAGCGTTCTTTGCCTGAGTTATAGAAGTAGTTTCGAATGTAGTGAACGGAAATGATTGGAAAGTGATGCGCTGTGTGATCAGATTGTCCCAGACATGTTTCAGGTTAGCTTAGTGCTTAGTAAATATTGTCATTTTACATTTAACCAGAGAGATCAGGATGCACTGCAATAGAAGTGATCTGTTCATGCAGGTCCTTCATTGTTTCTGATTCGCCAAAAACTGGTGATTTGATCCAGGGCCCTGAGGACTATAGGCTACACAAGCCATTAAACTGTATGGTACTCTCTCCTCTCAAAACTTGAATCCACTTATATCGTTCATATTCCTGTTTATGTTCAAATGTTACGATTCAATGTTTTTTTCTGTTTTTGTCCTTCTAAAATGCAGTATGAAACCAAACTAGGACAAGATTATTTTGCAAGGCATTCACTCTTCTTTTTAGTCCCTGATGTTACACCTGATGGAAATTTGTGATTGATTTGCACTTTATACTGAACCCATATACATATATACTTGTTTATATGTGTGGGGTTTCTTTCTGTGCTGACAGGTCAAAAAAAGAAGATACAAAAACATCAGCTATGTGTCTTTTACTGTGTAATAATAAACTATGATCAGATCTTACATTTGGTATGTTTTTTTCTGTTTATAGTAACCATTTCAGTGGTACATTTGTCATGTTTGGTAAAGGAACAGCTACACGAATGCAGGAAAACCTGCGGTACTGTTGTTAAATGTGATAAATATCCACATGAGACTGAATACGTCCAATATGGAGTATTTGAGCTCCAATTATAACGTCTCAGGTTACGTATGTAACCATAGTTCCCTGAAGAGGAAATATATAAATTTATATATATATATATATATATATATATATAGACAAAATATATATTTTACTTTTTCTAATTTACCTCAATCAAAAACTTACCTGAAAACCACAGATGTCACTGAGTTGCCTTTCCGTCACTGAGTCGGTGAGTTGCAAAGACATGAGACATGAGCACTGACTGACTGAACAATCCACCGTAACAGAGCTGGGTCATGAAGCACCGACTGAGCACCGACTGACTTACCTTCTTAGATGTTATTTGTAAGAGGCAGACATTACACTCTTAGGCCAAAGAATGTGTGCTATCTTATGCATAATTACATGCAACTAATCCTAACCCTAAAGTAAGTATATGTGAGTACTGAGCAATATTAACTACGTGTATATTTACACTTTTACAAAGAAACTTTAAAATAGTGTGTATCCTACATTCATCTGGTCTGGACAACATATGTCTGGTCTGCTTGGTGGTCTAACAGTGATGGCCAATCAACACACACGTCAACTGTCTTGCTATAAAAATATTAAACAACTTTTTTTCTCAAATATGCCAGTTTTTAATGAAAATATGGATTTATTCGATATGCATTCATGTCATTCCTGAGTGTGACAAAAAATAAATGTTTTACGTTTTAAACATATTTGGCATACAAATAAAATTATGTTTTAATACAAATAGTTTGAAATAATTATTTTTAAAATAGTTAGACCTAGGGCCAGATTTATTCATAAAAAAAAATACTGTCAGGATTTACTAAAGACGTTTATTGTGCATAGACAGGCTTGTTTCTGCTGCGGCTGATCTAATTGCATATGTGTTTGTAAAAGCTTCCGTTTCAGACGTAATTTCCGTAAAAAGTCAATTTACGGATATTTGCGCCATTATTTATTACCCAAAAACAGTGATGATCCCAGTGACAGCGTTTGTACCTTTTTTTTTTAAATGTGCTGAAAAAACTATTAAAACAGGAAATGATAATATGGAGATGACTGTGTGTCAAAGTCAATACATCTCTTAAAATGTTGAATTTGTCATGTGGTGTGACATAAACAACTTGCATTTTACCTTGAATTTTTTAAAATAATTTAAAACTTTAGGATATGTAATCAAAGTATAAGGAAAATCTGATTTAAAAAACTTTTTTTATAAATAAATAAAAGTATTATATTATATTATAAATAATTATTTTATTTATTTTGGACACTCATACTTTCATTGATCCTGCCACAAATTTGAAAGCATGGGATTCACTTGAATGTTATTATATGGTGTAGTGTTAACATTTATTAAAAGGAATTACTGGAATATAGAATCATTAAAATGGGGTGTTCACATACTTTTGGCCATCTGCGTTCATAATCCTTGTTTGGAAAACCGTGTTGCATCACGCGAATTGGTGTTGATCCTTTATTTATTGTGAATGGTTTATTAAGATTGTGCTATATTGTTTGAGTGAATTCATTGTACCCTAGTCCAAGTTTTCAACATTGCACTATTTTGAAAATATAAGTTCCCTTTCAAGGGAACTCGCGCTGCGTCGAACGCTTGGGGAATCCTTGGATGATGTCCGCGCGAAGCACAATATGTAAACTTCCGGCGCGCGCGCGTGCGTGAGTGACAGGCGCAGATCGGTGACGTCACGAACCAGTTGATAAAAGAGCGCCGGAACCCGGAAGCGGCAGCTTAGAGTTTGTCTGAAGCAAGCCCGGAAGGCGCGAGGAGCTGAGGCCAAAGACGCAGCGTCTCGTTCCCTCTTCAGGGAACTATGGTTACATACGTAACCTGAGACGTTCCCTTTCAAGGGAACTCGCGCTGCGTCGAACGCTTGGGGAACGATATACCAACGCCACCTCAGTGACGAAGGCCGACGAGTGTCTCGTAGCTCACTACGAGAGGACCCGTGTTCCCGGAGCGGAGTTGAGGTCAAGCTGGTAAAACCTCAGAAAAGTATGCGGGGAAGACCACCCTGCCGCATCACAAACATCAGATAACGACACGCCAGATATAAGGGCCTTAGAGGCAGCCACGCTCCTAGTAGAGTGGGCCCGGACCCTCAGAGGCGAGGAGGATCCGGCCGACTCGTAAGCCAGGGTGATAGCCTCAACTATCCACCTGCTTAAAGTAGATTTGGATGCAGGGGCCCCCTTGGGGGTCCCAAAGCAAACAAACAACTGGTCAGACTTATGCCAAGGGGCAGACCTATAGACATAAGTGTCCAGTGCTCGCACTGGACAGACCTTGTTTTTAAATTCCTGGTTCTGGTCACCGAAGGGGGGAGGGCAGAAGGCCTGCAGTACTATAGACCTGGCCACATGAGTGGGCACTTTGGGCACATAGCCTGGCCTGGGATGGAGGAAGGCTTTCACCATCCCAGGCGCAAACTCAAGGCAAGAGGGAGCTACAGAAAGCGCCTGTAGATCCCCAATTCTCTTTAGCGATGTTATAGCTAACAAGAATAAGGTTTTTAAAGTGAGGAACTTTAGTGGAACCTCATCCAACGGTTCAAAGGGTGCCTGGGACAACCCCTGGAGTACCAGGGATAAGTCCCAGGCAGGAACCTTGGTCTGGACTGCAGGCCTCAGCCTAATGGTACCACGGAGGAAGCGTGTGACGAGGGGGTCCCGGCCAATGGACACGCCACCCAGAGGTACGTGGTAAGCCGCAATGGCAGCCACGTAAACCTTCAGGGTGGACGGGGACAACCCTGCAGCGAATCTATCTTGCAGGAACTCTAGCACTTTGCCAATGTGACAGGTAACTGGGTTCACCTGCTTCTCGCTACACCAAGAAGTGAAAAGTCTCCACTTCAGGGCGTACAGCTTCCTCGTGGAGGGAGCTCTGGAGTGGAGGATGGTCTCAACAACCTCGGTCGAGAGACCAGAATCTATGAGCTGGGCCCCCTCAGAGGCCAAGCCCACAGTTTCCAAAGTTCTGGGCAGGGGTGAAGAATCGAGCCCGCTGCCTGAGACAGGAGGTCCACTCGAACTGGGATCTCCCAGGGGACCCCGTCCAGCAGGGAAACAAGATCCGCAAACCACACTCTGCCCGGCCAACGCGGAGCAACCAGTGTGAGACGGACCTTGTCCCGGCGAACTCTCTCCAGAACTCCCGGGAGCAGAGCAATCGGGGGAAATGCGTACAGACATAGCCTCGGCCATGTCTGGACCATGGCATCCAGCCCGAGTGGGGCTGGATGCAGGAGTGAATACCACAGAGGGCAATGCGTTGATTCTTCGGACGCGAACAGATCTACTTGTGCCCGGCCGAATCTGAACCAAATCTGCTCCACCACCTCTGGGTGGAGCCTCCATTCCCCGGGCCTCGGCCCCTGTCTCGACAGGACGTCTTCTCCCACATTCTGGGTCCCAGGGATGTGAACTGCCCGTAGATGGAGCAGTCTCCCTTGGGACCAGAGGAGGATCTGCCGCGCCAGTTTGTATAGTGGTCGCGAACGTAGACCCCCCCGACGATTTATATAGGAGACCACAGTGGTGCTGTCGGTCTGAACAACCACATAATGGCCCCTGAGGTCTGGGAGGAACGCTTGAAGCGCCCTCCAAACAGCCATCATCTCCAGCAGGTTTATGTGCCAGGACAACTGGTGTTTGTGCCACAGACCCTGGGCAGAGCGATCCCTCAGGACCGCTCCCCAACCTGTGAGGGAAGCATCCGTCGATAGCATGACGCGTCGACAAGGAGCTCCCAACGCAGGTCCTTGAGACAGAAACCAGGGTTTCTTCCACATATCCAAGGCACGTAGGCATCGCCGCGTGACCTTGATAGTGCGGAAAGGGTTGCCCCTCGGGGAAAACCCTCTGGTTCTGAGCCACCACTGTAATGGCCTCATGTGTAGCAGCCCGAACGGGATGACGCTGGAAGCTGCTGCCATGAGGCCCAGCACTCGCTGAAAGTGTTTTACAGTGATGGACTGGCCTATTTTGACTTTCTTCACGGTTGACAGAATCGAATCGATGCGGGCGGGGGATAGCCGCGCCCTCATCGAAACCGAGTCCCATATCACGCCTAGGAAGGTGGTTCTCTGAAGAGGAGAAAGCACACTCTTCTTTGCGTTCAACCTCAACCCCAGCACTCTCATGTGTGCGAGAACAACATCTCGATGCTGAACCGCTAACTGCGGCGACTGGGCAAGAATCAGCCAGTCGTCGATGTAATTCAAAACTCTTATGCCTTGGAGGCGCAACGGGGTTAGCGCTGCGTCCATGCATTTCGTGAAAGTGCGGGGTGATAAAGCCAGGCCGAATGGAAGTACTTGATATTGGTACGCCTTCCCCCCAAAGGCGAACCTGAGGTACTTCCTGTGCTGTGGAAGGATGGAAATATGAAAATATGCGTCCTTCAGATCGATAGTGACGAACCAGTCCTCGGACCTGATCTGTGCCACTATTTGTTTCAAAGTCAGCATCTTGAATTTTAGCTTCATGACCGAGCGATTCAGAAGGCGCAAATCCAGGATGGGCCGCAGTCCTCCATCCTTCTTTGGAACGAGGAAGTAGCGGCTGTAAAAGCCTGACTCCCTGTTTGAGAGGGGTACATTGCTCCATTACCAGAGCCTGCTCGGGGTCCACCACCGTGGGTAGAACCCCATTGAACCTGGGCGGGCGAGACCCAAACTGGATCGAATACCCTTTCTTTATAATTCGCAGGACCCACTGAGAAACCTCTGGAAGACATGTCCATGCCGGCAGAAATTCTACTAGGGGAACCAGCCTCTCGAGGCTGGCCTCTGGTGTCTGTGTAGCACACCCGCCAGGGCCCGGTTTTCTGGGGAACACCTGGAGTGAATGCTCTAGGACCCTCCTTGGAGGGGGCGACCTCCTCAGTGCAACCGGTGTAACGGGCGGCAACTGAGGAGGGTCGCCTCCAAGAGGCCCGGCGCGTCTGGCGTCAGGACCTCTTCGAGGTAGCCTTCTTGGCGAGGATGACGATCCTCAGATCCGTCCTCCTGCCCGAAGGCTGAGGCTGGGAGCGCCTGCCCGACCCCCCGGTTTTCTGGGGAGGTTGGCGGGTTGAGACGCTCTGCCTTTGAGCGGCCCGCTGCACATATGAGGAGGCCTGGGGCTGTGGCTGGCTCACAGCCCCAGGCTGAGGGCGGCGAGGCAGGAGTACATTGAACGCCACCTGCTGCTTTGCCGCCTCCTGGAACTTCTCGACGACCGTTTTCACCGAATCGCCGAAAAGCCCAAAAGGCGACAGAGGGGCGTCCAACATAAAATTTTTCTCCTTGTCCTTTAGAGACGTCAAATTTAACCACAGGTGCCTCTCCGTGGCCACACAGGCTGCCATGGAACGACCAATAGAGGCAGCCGTCTCCCTGGTGGCCCGTAGGGACAGATCTGTGGCTTTACGTAGCTCAGCCACAGCCTGTGGACCAATGCCTCCGCCCTCATCGAGGTCCCCCAACAATTCTGCTTGGTAAGCCTGAAGCAGGGCGGTGGTGTGAAGACACGCCGCTGCCTGGCTAGCTGCAGAATATGCTCTGCCCACATGAGCTGATGTAACCCGCATAGGTTTAGTGGGCAGCACCGGGACTTTAAGCGATGACACCGAGGGCGGAGAGAGGTGGCTCGCAAGCGCCTCCTCCACCTTCGGCATCGCGCCATAACCATACTCTCGCGCACCAACCAGAGTGGCATACATATTATTTTGTGGCGTAAACACTCTGGAGGTGGCTGGCCTCTTCCAGGATCTAGACACCTCAGTGTGCAGATCCGGGAAAAAAGGCAGGTCCCGGCGAGGGGGAGGGACCCGCACTGGCAGAAATCGTTCATCCAACTTGCTTCTCTTTGGACGAACGACAGTGCTTTCCGCTGGCCACTCAATACTTAACGTGGCCACAGCGCGAGTCACCACCTCGAGCAATTCCTCATAAGCTGGGGAGGAGGTTGGCGAATCCTCACTCTCCGCGTCGACACTAGCAACGTCTAACTCCTCGGAGCTAGACAATTGCAGTGCCGGTGCTTCAGCTTGGTCGGAAGTAACCGCCCTCGAGCGTGCTTCCGAAACCATGCATGAAGCACTGGATCCACCGGGTAAGGGCTGAGATAGGGGAGCGCCCGTCTCAGACCCCGCCGTCAGGTCCATTTGCGAACCCCATGACCTAGATCGCCGCAGAGCCTCAGCTGCTGCGGGACCCGAGCCCTGGGGAACGCGAGCCTGGCCGGTCTCAGAATCAAAAACCGCCAGGCGTGAGCGGAGCACCCGCAGCGGTAGTTGGCTGCAGTGATCACAGTCAGCACTCACGAGCGCTGACCTAGCATGCTCCGCTCCCAGACACATTACACATAACAAGTGCTCATCTCCCCCCGAGAGGAAACGAGGGCAAGGAGATGCGCACTGTTTAAATGCCTGGTTCGCCATAAACATAGATATTGTATATAAATATATATGGGAGATCCCTGATTTTTAAACTAGATCTGGGTTTTTCTCTCAAAATAACCAGCACACTCAACACACTCTCACACTGTGCTTGCGAAGACAAACAAAGCTGCCGCTTCCGGGTTCCGGCGCTCTTTTATCAACTGGTTCGTGACGTCACCGATCTGCGCCTGTCACTCACGCACGCGCGCGCGCCGGAAGTTTACATATTGTGCTTCGCGCGGACATCATCCAAGGATTCCCCAAGCGTTCGACGCAGCGCGAGTTCCCTTGAAAGGGAACTTATATTTTCAAAATAGTGCAATGTTGAAAACTTGGACTAGGGTACAATGAATTCACTCAAACAATATAGCACAATCTTAATAAACCATTCACAATAAATAAAGGATCAACACCAATTCGCGTGATGCAACACGGTTTTCCAAACAAGGATTATGAACGCAGATGGCCAAAAGTATGTGAACACCCCATTTTAATGATTCTATATTCCAGTAATTCCTTTTAATAAATGTTAACACTACACCATATAATAACATTCAAGTGAATCCCATGCTTTCAAATTTGTGGCAGGATCAATGAAAGTATGAGTGTCCAAAATAAATAAAATAATTATTTATAATATAATATAATACTTTTATTTATTTATAAAAAAAGTTTTTTAAATCAGATTTTCCTTATACTTTGATTACATATCCTAAAGTTTTAAATTATTTTAAAAAATTCAAGGTAAAATGCAAGTTGTTTATGTCACACCACATGACAAATTCAACATTTTAAGAGATGTATTGACTTTGACACACAGTCATCTCCATATTATCATTTCCTGTTTTAATAGTTTTTTCAGCACATTTAAAAAAAAAAGGTACAAACGCTGTCACTGGGATCATCACTGTTTTTGGGTAATAAATAATGGCGCAAATATCCGTAAATTGACTTTTTACGGAAATTACGTCTGAAACGGAAGCTTTTACAAACACATATGCAATTAGATCAGCCGCAGCAGAAACAAGCCTGTCTATGCACAATAAACGTCTTTAGTAAATCCTGACAGTATTTTTTTTTATGAATAAATCTGGCCCTAGGTCTAACTATTTTAAAAATAATTATTTCAAACTATTTGTATTAAAACATAATTTTATTTGTATGCCAAATATGTTTAAAACGTAAAACATTTATTTTTTGTCACACTCAGGAATGACATGAATGCATATCGAATAAATCCATATTTTCATTAAAAACTGGCATATTTGAGAAAAAAAGTTGTTTAATATTTTTATAGCAAGACAGTTGACGTGTGTGTTGATTGGCCATCACTGTTAGACCACCAAGCAGACCAGACATATGTTGTCCAGACCAGATGAATGTAGGATACACACTATTTTAAAGTTTCTTTGTAAAAGTGTAAATATACACGTAGTTAATATTGCTCAGTACTCACATATACTTACTTTAGGGTTAGGATTAGTTGCATGTAATTATGCATAAGATAGCACACATTCTTTGGCCTAAGAGTGTAATGTCTGCCTCTTACAAATAACATCTAAGAAGGTAAGTCAGTCGGTGCTCAGTCGGTGCTTCATGACCCAGCTCTGTTACGGTGGATTGTTCAGTCAGTCAGTGCTCATGTCTCATGTCTTTGCAACTCACCGACTCAGTGACGGAAAGGCAACTCAGTGACATCTGTGGTTTTCAGGTAAGTTTTTGATTGAGGTAAATTAGAAAAAGTAAAATATATATTTTGTCAATTTTGTGACACTGTTTATGCCTATGACATGTCAAGCAAGAACTGTGCAACTCCGCAGTGGTGCTGACCTGACCTGCCTAAAATATTTAGAATAGAAACACTTATATTACCGCACCGTAGTGATTCAGAATGTCTTAGACATAAACAGATAGAAGTAGCTCTGACTAATGTAGGAGATATTAGATATTAGATTAAATGTGACTATGTATTCTAACTTTTTAAGAAACTAATTAAAATCTAAAGTGAAGGTAAATAAAATGTCTTTGATACTGGAAAAAATTAATTGCAGAAGAAAAATTCTACTTCGTTTTTAATTCACTGCATGTTTTGCTAACCGTTTACCCCTGTTTCTTTCACTGATCTGGATTTACAAATATGCTTCGAGAGTTTTCTGAAATTTTTTTGAAAACGAATCAAAAACGCTATGGGAACGCTTTGCATGACTGTGTTGTGAAGCACATGTGAAATCGAAACACTGGTGTGAATATAGGTCAGAGATGGAATGATGTCCTGAATCAGGAAGCTATGAAAGCATGCCAAAGGCCAAACGCGATAGCTTATGTGTGTCACGGTTGGATTGAGGAAGGACTCAAATGCAGGGAAAGGATTTAATAACTAAAGAAAATAATACAAAATAAATGCCCACGAGGGGGAAAACCTAACATAAACCAGAGAACATAACTTGACCATAAAACAAACCGGGAGATCAGGGCAAGGAACATACCAGGACCACAATCACAAGAACACATGAAGACAACGAGACCACACCAGACTGCAAACACAAGGGCTATATACAGGGAGCACAAGAGGAAAGGTAACGAGCTGAGAACAGCTGACAACACTCAAGGGAAACGAGGTAACAAGGTGGGAGGGGTTGCACAATGACAAGACACCATAAAAGGGGCAGTGTCAGGGCTCTGTCAACAGACTCTAGAAAAGACCAAACTAGAATGACAGAGCCGTGACAATGTGTCTTCAGTAAGCGCTTTATGTGAAACAAGAGCTTGTTGCTGGTGTGTTTGTTGAAATAAAAAGAACAGGGATTTTCAACAAATAACAATAATTGCAATCAATTTAGACTGTGTGTTACTCCCTGCCCTTGCTTTATTACGAACAGGGATACACAATCTCTGTGTTGTTTGCTTGGGAGTACGCACAGTAAGCGTGAGAGGGTGTTGGCTGTGCTCATAATAGCTAACATTGTGTTTGATCCGCTCCCACCTGGTGATCTTTGAGGAGGCCACACATGGTCGCGGTTTTCTGGGTTCAGGTCCCACTGTTACTGAGGTAAAGTGGCGATTTTCATCCTGGGGATCGCAAATTCATCTGTCAGCCCAGGGTTAGAGACGGACCTTACCTTATCTCTTCCCTCACCTGGCAGGTCTAATATCCTCTCCCAGGATCCACTGTGGTTACACACACTCTGTTAGAGGCACCGGTGCTGCAGATATTCAGGAGCTCTGAGGGGCTGGATGTTAGCATCAAAGCTGGAGATGAGCATTCTCCACTTCAATCTCAAGCTTATGAGTTGAGACTCGAGCTGTCACTAGGTTTAAACATCGTCTAGCCAGCTGAAATGAGGGACAAATAAATAAATAAAATAAAATAGATGAACGTTTCCTTTTTATTAGAGCACAACCTCTTCGTTGAGGCCTACATTCTTTCTTGATCTTCTCTCAGAGGTGTCAAGATAGTGGAAGAAACCAGCCTCCTACTGGGTGCATAGTGTTCTTACTACGCACTATTGCTAGTACCTTGCTAGTAGGCGCTCAAGAGCACAGTTATGGGGTTGATGCTGAAAGTACACCCTGAAGTGGAACCCTTGGTGCAGTAGACATCAAATGGATTCAGTTACCTAGCACCTTGCTGGGGTTCCTGCAGATGCGATTTAAAGCAGGGTTACCCCCCTCTACCCTAAAGCTCTATGTGGCTGCCTTAGTTGCTTACTAGTAAGCTTACCTCTAGACCCTCTAGTTACACGTTTTCTCCATGGCACCCTGGGGTCGAGGCCTGCAGTATGTAATAAGACAACATGGAATTTGTCCTTGGTGTTGCAGGACCCCTCTGAATCAATCAAGGAGGATCCAGTCAAGTTTCTAACTTTAAAAGCTTTGTTCCTCGTCGCCTTTACATCCCTAAAAAGAAAAGGAGATCTTCAAGCCCACTAACGTGGCACATCCTATTGTACTGCAAGCTTTCTATCTTCCACACTTTCGTAACCATGACTAGGAGAAAACAAATCTGCTTATGTCTGTGTAGATGTCTACTGTTAGTCTGCTTTGGAGTCTCCATGTGGGCCCCAGCCTCAAAACAGAGAATGATCAAATGGATAGTTGAGGATCTCTTATGAGTTGCCCGTGTCGCCTTCTAATCATCTGTATACGGGCTGTGTCGGCTAGTGACAATCTCCATTACTCCACTTCCCAAAAGGAAGAGATTCATTGCAAATCGCTTTGATAGAGTGTTTGGATTATTGTTGGTATGATTCCAGAGGAACGCTCATTCATTGGATGTGATTGGACAGTGACTGTACGGGACTTGAATGTTACAGCATGTGAGTGAATCAACTCTTTTCTTGTGCGGACAATGAGAGACAAAGCCAAAGCCAAGATACTGTTCGTCTGACTGCAGGTAGGACTGGAATGGTTTACTCCTAAGAGACTATTTCCTTGCACTCAACACAAGAAAAACTCTACCAACTGAGATCACATACATCACATGCACACACAGAATACATACTCGAGTACGTGAGTTATGGATCGCGGCCCATGTGGTCGCTCGGTCAGTGACGCTACTCACAGTGCTGTGCAGGACTCTCTGAAGTGACAGCACATTCACATTCTTACGAGAGTTGCCCTGGGTCTACCCCCATCCCAAAGCCTCATCCGCTTCTGTGTGCACATAAAGCCCGGCTTCTCTGATTTGATTTCTCAATTATTTTGACATTGGTCAGTAACGAGCGGTAACGACCAATAAGGATAGGGCTTAGATGAACGAACACACACATGCGCGCACACACACACACACACACACACAAACACATCCTGCTTCTGTTAAAAACCTTTTCTAGTACTCCCTGAAAATCAAGACTTTTAAAAAGGCAGAATAGATCACCTTCAAATGTACATATTAAAGAGTGAAATTAACATGTAGCACACACACACACAGCAGTGAGTATTGAACACTCACACCCAGAGCAATGGACAGACATTTTTACTGTAGTGCCCGGGGAGTTAAGGGGGTTAAGGGCAACTCAGTTGAGAGAGGAAGAGAGTTTTATAAATAATGTCCCAATAAGATGTAGTCCTTAAATGGTACATTTAAGTACCTTTTGAAAGGATACCGCCCCAGTGACAGCATTTATACTGTATTTTTTTCCTTTTTATGAGAATGTAATATGTTGGCTGCACCACATGATTTGTTGGACATCTGTTTTTCAAATGTTAAAAAATAACTTCCTTCACTTCTTTTTTTCTAAGAAACAATAATAAAAATATGCCAAATTATTTCATGAGATTGCCTTTTCAAGAATTTCTTGCTTTCAATAAATTTTCATTTGGAAAATAAAAACATGTTCAGCGCAGAAGAGGTGTAGTCTTTGCACATGGAATTGCATTAATACTTGTAAGCCATTGGGACCAATTGTCTCTATAATTATTCTGCCTATGCTTTTGTCTCTGAAACATTTGAAAAAAGTGCTCTGTTCTTTTCCAGCAGAGCAATACTTTGTATTAATACAAAGCGAGGTTCATATAAATGATTGATTGTGACAGAACTTGAATGGCCTGCACAAAGCTCATATCTGCAAAGATTCTGGAAAGCCATATCAGAAGAGTGGAATCTGTTATAGTGATAAACAGAAAACATAATAGGTCTGACTTTGAAGTTAAATGTTCAGCAAATATATATGGGTCTAGTGTCTGTGTAGAGTAGGATAAATAGACTTTTCAAAGTTATGATCTCCAGCTTGACAGTTAAAATACATGCTCACTGAGACCAATCTGCAACAGGGGCCCTTGTCCCCAAAGAGAGGCAAGGGGTGCTCATGCCTTCAGATATGAACTTTCTTAAACTCACTTCGCAAACACGCTGAAACTGCAAAGTGGTTCGGTTCTGTTCTCCAAAGAGGCCTGAGGAAAGGAAGTGAGTCGTGCAAGGGAGACGAGCTGAAGCGAGGCAGAGCGAGGCAGCAGCTATCTCTAGCAGTGGGGAGGGAGATAATTTCATGGTAATTTGGACGAGTCCTGAAGGGTGTTTCTCATTTTCTGCACAAGCTCAGGAGAAGGTGATGTGGCAGCTTGGGCTCAACATTGATTCAGTCATGTTCCACTTATTTAGTCATTCACTTAACTCACTCACTTGCAAATGCCCCAAGAGACCATCATGCCTGGAGCGACAACTGTTAGCAGCGACTCAAGCATCATGAAAGCTGCTATATACATTTGATTTTCAGGATCTCAGATGCTCTTCTATCTGGAATATGGTTGACTTTTAACCCTACCAGCTCTGACATGATTTCATGTACTGGCAGGGGGTTTATTGCAGTCTCAAATAGTGGGTCATGAGTCATGACGCAATAATTAGAGGCCACGCTGCTGGAATGAAAACTTTTGTCCATCATCAAGTCCATGTTGAAGTCAAAGCCATGAGCATCTTAACGTATGATTGTGCTAATTCAGTAACTTGCTATGTGGTTGTCTATGTGACAACTATAGAGCACTGCGGTGATTACATACTTTTGTTGTCGGTGTCAGTTTCCCTACAAAAAAACAAAATATGATTTTTCCATTGGCTTTAGGATTATCACAGAAAATAAACTCTCTAACCAAAAAACGTTTGCACACTGAGGGTGTGCTCACACTTTGCATGTTTGGTTGGATTTAAACGAACACTGGTGCGATTGCTCAGTTCATACGAATAAGTGTGAACGCTGGCATCCACACAAGAGGACAGAGTCCAATCTTTTCAGTGGTTCAGATGAACTTATTCTGTTTATTTTCGCTTCCAAACAAACTGTGGTGTGGTTAGACTGAAATCTGAAAGTAATATGGACCACAGATATCTAAACAAACAAAAGACGGGACATGTTGTCACAAGACCTCATAGTTGCGATGTTGCCCTTCACACCTCAGTACAACAAGTAGATCTTTATTTGTGTGTGTGACGGAGGGATTCCCTTTGCTTTCCCTTCACAAGTTCTCATCTTTTCAAACTGCCATCATATGTGGCTACACACATGCAATGAGAAGTAGTGAAAGTTCCATTGTGAAATATACATAATAAAACCCGACCACTCAGGTTATAAACGAAAATGCCATTGTACCAGTGTGAACACTAAGAGGACCAGGGGCTTAATTCTTTGCACGTCGCTTACTACATCCAAGATCAGCTGACACATCCGAGATGAGATAATCGCACTAACTATGATCTGGATGTTTCGGTTCTTCGAACGCACATGTTGTTGGTGATTAGTATATCTTATGATTGAGTTATCTGAGATCATTGCGCGTTCATGTGCTGGCTTAAAAGGGGATATGTATCGATAGTAGAAACACTGATCAGCAACATTTTGATTGGTCAGCGAGCATGCTGAAAGAGCGCGCGCAGTATTTATCTGCGGCGCATTGCTGGATTTCAGTGTTTAATTAAAACACAAGGCAATACTTTAAAGGCTGCAAAAGCCAGGAGAGAAGACTAGCAAAAAGTTGCCGACAAATGAAATTTGTGAGTAGCCTAGTGATCGTGTGTGTAATTATATTGTCTCATATTAATTGTATTACATAATCCTCTTTTATATTAGAGCCACCACAAGACCCACTAGAAGTTGGGAACAAGTAAAAGTAAAATGCAAAAATATTCTACAAAATGTTAATCTTTACCACTTGCGCTGTTCTGCAAAAACAAAAGTTAATTGATGAAATAGAATTGCAAGAACCAATTGTAAGGCACCGGGTGCAGGTGTGCGATGCGGACAAACCAGGAGACGAAAAGGTACAAACAAAAACACTTTAATTAACAACGGGGAAACAAAAAGGCACGCGGGGTGCAAAAACAAACCTCGGAGGGGGACCTCTAACTTCGCACGAACACCACCTAACATGGACAAACACCGACAACGACATCATAGAACAGGACGATTAAATACAAGAGGAAATTACAAACAGATGGAGAAACTAAACGGGTAATCAAACTAACATTCAGCTACGGGCACACATGAGGGACAAAACAGGCGGTTCAGGACCAGACTGTGACACCAATAAAGCAAAAAGTCAGACTTGAGATTGAATTGCTTCAAAAGGAACTTCAAAGTTAGTAAAATACACTAATAAACACACTGTACGACTGATGACCTTGCATGATTTATTTATTTCATTCCACAGGCAAGAGATGACCAGCTGAATTTTTTTTTTATAAAATAAACTGTAAACTAAACTGTGTGCAAAGTTCCCTCTGTTCAAAAATGATGCTGGACAATTCTGTCCCGTGCCGCTCCAACACTAGACTGGTCAAGTGCACTGGCTGGAGATCATCATCAACTGCATCTCCACCACAGGGTCCTCTGCTTTCTGATGGTGGCAATGTGTGTGCAGTCTATGGCACCACTCACATTAGAGAAGCCTGGGGACAATCGCGCCATATTTACTGGCATGGTCATGATTTCATAATCTCTATGATCAATTATAATGTATCTGCAATAGCGAAAAAGCATCCCACATCACTTCCGCTTATAAAGCCGTGATCTAGTCCTGCTAACATGAGTTAAGCTGCTCCCGAGCAGGTTCAATTCAACGGACCTGTTACTATGACAACAAGTCCCGGATGAGCGTTGAAGAACCGAACAATCCAAGATCTAATCTAATCCATCTAAGTTAGTTAGCAAGGTACGAAGAATATGCCCCAGGACTCTTTTTTTTTTTTTTTTTTTTTCTGGACCAAACGAGCCAAGCGAACCAATCTGTCAACACACAATTAATTTTGAAGCCTAAATACAATTTGCAAAGTGGCTTTTAACGAACTATAATAATAATAATAATTCATTACATTTATATAGTGCTTTATCAAAGTCTCTCAAAGCGCTTACATGGAAGAGGGGAATCTCCTCAACCGCCACTAGAGTGCAGCATCCACCTGTATGATGTGACGGCAGCCATATTGCATCAGAACACTCACCACACACCAGCTTTTTATTGGTGGAGAGGAGACAGGGTGATCCGAAAGAAGGTCCTCTTTGCAGTACAGTGTCCCCGTACCTACATAGACCTGAGGGTGAGCACCCCCTGCTGGCCTCCCAACACCACTTCCAGCAGCAACCAAGTCCGTCTCCCAGGAAAATAACCACGCTCAGCCCCACTTAACTTTCATGGGCAACCAGTCGTAGGCTACAGGGTGACATTGCTGCCGGCAATATACCTATACCAAGGTTACATAAAAAAAAAAATAATAATTGGATGACTAATAACTTTCTAATGCTTAATTCTGAAAAAACAGAGATTCTAGTTTTTAAACCAAAAAGTTCTGCACGTAATAATCTAGACTACTGCCTAACACTCGATGGTTGTTCATTCAAGTCTTCGTCGTCAGATAGAAACCTGGGTGTGCTCTTTGATACCAATCTTTCATTTGAAAGCCACGTCTCCAACATATGTAAAACGGCATTCTTCCATCTTAAAAATATATCTAAATTGTGACATATACTCTCTAAGACAAATGCGGAAAAGTTAGTTCATGCGTTCATGAGTTCAAGGCTAGATTATTGTAATGCTCTACTAGGTGGTTGCCCTGCACGCTTAATAAACAAATTCCAGCTGGTCCAAAATGCAGCAGCTCGAGTTCTTACTAGAACCAGGAAATATGAGCATATTAGCCCAGTTCTGTCAAACCTGCACTGGCTTCCTATTAAACACCGAATACATTTTAAAATCTTGCTAATTACTTACAAAGCATTAAATGGTTTAGCTCCACAGTACTTGAGCGATCTCTTAACACATTATAGTCCTTCACGTCTATTGCGATCCCAAAATACTGACCAGCTTATAATACCTAGAATATCAAAGTCAACTGCTGGCAGTCGATCCTTTTCCTATTTAGCTCCTAAACTCTGGAACAGTCTTCCTATTACAGTTCGGGAAGCAGACACACTCTCTCAGTTTAAATCTAGACTAAAAACACATCTCTTCAACCTGGCATACACATAACACATCATACTTACATTTTTAATCCAAATCATGTAAAATGATTGTTAGGCTGCATAACTTAGATAAGCCGGAACCGGGAACATTCCCATAACACCTGATGTACTCGATACATCAGAAGAAGAACGGCATCTACGCTGATATTGGTCTCTGTTTATTCCGAGGTTACCGTGGTCAGCTGGATCCGGGCCGTATCCAGATCAGATGAAGGACCTGGACACGAGCACAGCACTGCCCTGAAGTGTCTGCGGAGACCGTGACTCTACTAGACCCTCCCCTGTGACGATCATGAACCCATCTCTAACCGGACCAAATTGGACTTCATATTGGACTTGAATTGTTGTATAATAATCATGCACTGTTTGGCTGTTACTTAACACTTAAAATGCATCAATTGTATTGATTCACCTGCTCTTTTGGGGCTTCTGTTCAGCCAAACAAACTTTGTTTATATTGTTTTTCCTGTAAAGCTGCTTTAAAACAATCTACATTGTAAAAAGCGCTATATAAATAAAGGTGACTTGACTTGACTTGGCTAGGAAAAGACTAATAGCGGAGAAGTGACTAGCGGGCACTGGATCAGCCTCGTCTGCAATACAGACGGTGAGATTGAATCTGCAGCAGGGTAGTACCCAGGCCACATCCTCAATGAAGTTCCCCCCTGGAACATGTTCCAGCAGCTGTGCCTTGGAGTGCTTGCTCAGTCCGGTGTTGTAAAAAAAAAAGAAAAAAGTAAGAGGTCTGGTAGAGTGTCTGCCAGGCAACCACAAGAAAGTCTTGAGTGTGTTCGTCTAAGGTCCTGCTTTTGCTGGCAAATCCACATCAGCAGCTCGAATTGTCCTTTGGTGGCGACAAACCAGGTTGTGAGTTCTTTCATGTTTGTAGGGGAGATGTGGAGGCACAGGTGTCCAGGAATATTATTTTATTAATAAACTTAAAACCACTTTAAATATTCAAAACAGCACTTCATGCGTAAAATTAGAGGCATCGACACAGAGAACATGGACAAGGAAAACACAACCATATATATCGACAACTCACGACAGGCACTGAAGGAAACATGGGGGTTTAAAAGCACAAGAGTGGAATTAGGGATTTGGACACAGCTGACAAGACTAACGATTTGACTGCTGATGTGACAGGTGAATGGAAACGCACTGGAAAATCACAGAAGGAAACAGGAAGTAGACAAAGTCAAGACTGGTATGTAACAATTTCAGGCATTTAACCAAAAAACATTTATTTCAGGACAAAGGAACCAAATATTACTTTCTATAAAAATGTGAATTTGATATATATATATGAATGGCACATGAGCCTGGTTTGCTTTTAAACAGAACTGATGCAAAAAAAAAATCAATTAAGATAAATGGTTATGATATTTTTAGAGCAGCTTAAATTAAAACTAGGGACATTTCTACTTTAGTGATGACGATTCATGCATCCATACCCAATTAATTCTGTGTAGGATGGGAGCAATGCCTCCCATTGTGTATTCACTGATATTTCCATTGTTATTATACATCGGGGACAGTTACAGTTATTTTACCATGTTAAATATGCAACATAGTATTGAACTATGGTACTTTGCTGTACTACACTAAATAACATTCATCAACACACTTAAATGGCATTCTTGTTCTCCTCAAACTAATGCTAGTCTTCACAAATCCAATCAAACAAGAAAGTGTTTACTGATCTAAACTACTGAATTACTACATAATGAAACTAAATTAAATTATTGTTCACGCTAGTCTGGTTTTCACTGGAAAGACTAGCAGAAGAAAGTAGTAAGTAGAGGAAGGGTGTTTTGAGGCTGTTATGGCGAGCAGCGCCCTCTGTTGGTCAAAGCAAACATCACTCCTCTCCTGCTCTGCCTTCCTTGCTACATTATATTATTTCACTTTTTGTGGGCTGTTTTGAAAGTTTTATTTGAGTGATATTGCTTTTGTATAATAAACAATTTTGACACATTTTGGTCAACAGTTTAGCTTCATGGCCAATAAAAAGTATAGGATCTGAAAAAAACAGCAGTTGAGAAGCAGTGTCCTTTTGTACTTTCTTATTAACAGTACCCAGAAAACAAATATACTTTATTTTTCCAAGGAGAACACATCTCAATCTGCAAGCCAATGTTTAAGAACGTACCAAACACTCACAAAGAAAATAAATGTGGTAGCAAGAACATGGTAGACATGCAAACCACAATAAAACCAGAAAGATAGGTGAGAAATGGAGGAGTGAAGAGCTGGGAGGGGGTCTGTCAATGGTTTTAAAAGACAGACATATCAAAAATAAAAATATTTATCGTTGCTCCTTTTAAATTAAACAATGAATACTACCAACAATGGGGGGTTATTACATTCTCTATATACTGTACATGAATCTGACGTTTTCTACATACCTAAATCTGACATTTTGTATTCATGTGAATCTGACATCATAGGCATGATTTGCATGATCTGAGTTCACGGTTTATAGAACAAGGTCAATGTCAGTCAGTTTAGTTTTATTTACCAGACATACTGTTGCTTTGTGACCCGATTGTTGGAAATAAAATCAAATGAGTTTCTCAAGAGCTTCTTTCTGTACATGAGCAAACATGAGGTTCCCAAGAGTCACTGGGAGAACTTATAAAGTTACCTTTCGTGGGTGGAGAGCGCTGACTGCCACAGTGAGTGTTGATATACTGCTGAGCCAACACAGTTTTAAGAGAATGGAGGAGATACCAGGAGATAGGCTGTTACACAAGGAAAGCTGGACAGGGCAACAACCAGCAGCATGACTAGGAGGAAAAAGCCATTTAAAAAAAAGTATTACAAAATGACCTCCAGCAGGAACTGGTGTGCATGTTTCTGACCAAACTGTCAGAAACAGACTTCGTGAGGGAGGCACGAGTGAGTGACGTCCTCTAGTGGGACTATTATGTATCAGAGCATCAGAAGTAGCATCACAATATGTTCAGGAGCTACTGCCCCGATCCAGGTCTGGGACGAGATGCTAACACATTATAGAATATACATTACTTTCAAATACAATATTTCATTCATTGAGATTTAAGTGTTCCCTTACATTTGTTGAGCAGTGTATAAACCCAAACTTTGTAAATAGTAGTAATGAATCGCTCACTTCACCACAGTTCTCTCACCAGGTTAATTGATAACCAGTGTTGGAGAAAGTTACTTTACAAGTGATGCATTACAATATTGAGTAACTCCCCCAAAAAAGTAACATTGTTTTATGGAAAGTAATGCGTTATATTATTTTTGCGTTACTTTTTCTTACCTAGCTGAGGTTCGATCTCTTTCAGGCCTTGCAGGTGTTTTTAGATAGGGAAGTTCTTGAATTAGTGTTTAACGCAGTAATGCATTCAGCAATAGCCTATTACCTACGCCATTATTTTCTTTTTAAAACACTTATATATAGAATATTATTATATTCTGAGAACTTCCTGACACCAGAGCTATGCATGCCATGTAAAAAATCTGTAAACATTACAGTTTATTGAAAGTAATGTGTTTGTTAATTTTTTACTTTTTGTGTGGGTAGGCAATGGCCTGCATTCATTGTGATAATAATATTACACATATTATTTGAACATATATCATGAAGATAATTGCAAATATGAAACTAGTTATAATTAGGGCAAAAGATACATCTTATATATTTAAAATGTTAACTTAATAGAGAAAAATAAGATTATACTAGGGAACAAATGTATATGTTGGTTCCAATAGACAAAAACTCTATTCAATTATTATTATTTTCTATTAAATGCTCTCAAAAAGAAATTCAATATACGAAAAAAACTCCATTGTTGAGACAGACACAAACACAAACCATTGGTCTCATTATCATCCCGTAAAAGTCTGTAAACATGACCTTGTCTTGATTATTCTCTGTTTCATTGTTATCAGTTTGAAATTTTCTGGATCATTTTACAACATTTGCACCATTATCCGTGACCGTGGCTGTTAATCTTATCACAAAGAGCAAATGAGCTGTGAATTAGGTATCATTTAGCGCTTTCTTCTGGTTTTTGCTGTTGACAAGAGTTTTTCATCTACACATTAAGAGTACTTAATGACTATTCTCTTCTTTTCTTTGAATACTTCCATCTGTCTTGTCGTGTCTCTTCACTTCCTGTTTCCTTCCTTGTACTTCCCGTGTCATTTCCTACACCTGTCCTGTCAATCACTTCATTGTTAGTTAGTGATGGTGAAATGAAGCTTTGTGAAGCACCGAGGCTTTCCCCTCATCTGTGTCGTAAAAAGGTTCATTACTCGAAGCTTTTCAACACGGCGCACACTAACGACATCTGGTGATCAAAAGTTTGAAGAGCAGCTTGTGCCAGAGGACCCATTCATTTTTTTTTTACTGTTTCATGTAACAATTCACTTTGAGAAATCCACAAAAGCAATTCATTTTTTTTATAATTTGTTAATTTAGTAGGCTACTTAATGTGAGCAAATGAGCCTATTAATGAATTTATGAAACAAAATAATAAATGGGACAAATTAACGTGTATAGAGTCATTTTTTTATGAATCTGCTTTGATCAACACATTCAGCCTTATTTGCTTAAACTTTAGCCTTAATCATAAACCTATGAATTCATAGGCAAGGCTCCTGTAGGCATATATAATAAAAAATAACATAAAATAATTGTGGAATGGTGAAGTGCTTGTGAACAGGGTGATGAAAGTGCTTGTGAACTGGGGAGTTTTTATTTTGTGGGAAATGGAAGAAATCAAAGATTTTTATTAAGGAACAGAACTTGTTCAACAGTACGGGGGCTAAGTCTATTTCTTTTTTTATTTACTACTTCCCCTGCTTTTGAAAATATTCTTTCACATGGGACCGAGGAGGCAGGAGTGCATAAAAATTCCATGGCAAGATGATGTAGATGTGGATAAACACCCTTTTGGATAGCCCAGAAATGCAGGGGATCTTCTGTGCGTGGAATATTTGGATCACTGAGGTAGCGTTGCACTTCAACTGTGGCATCTGCAGTTGCATTTTTTATTTTTCTGGTTTCCCCAACATGACTGTCCAGTCGATCCCACAGACCTAATAGACAGAACAATAAAAATAAAATTTTGATGGAATGTAATTTAATTCTCTGCAATAGCTATGCATGATGCATGCCAAATACACACACACTCAATAAAACAAACAGTACCTGAATGGGTTACATCACTGCCTGTGGCTGCTGGTGTCTCTGGCTGTGGTGAGGGTATTTGAGAGGATGTGGATGGGGTGTTTTGGGCTGCTCTAATGATTGCAGCACATTCTGCTGTGAGACGTCTGTAATGCAGTCTGTGCATTTGACTGGCTGCAGAAACCAATAGTTTTAAAGCGTGGATCAAGCAGAGTTGCCAGAGTCATGACGCTCATAGTCTCATATGTACACATCCTTTCAGCAAGAAGTCTCATGAGGTTGTTGCACAGGCGTCTCATCATGAACCTGTGAGATCTTTGTACTGATTGCATGCCTCAGCATTTTTACAAGAGGAATCACCTTAGACCCAGACACTCTCTTCTCTTCTGACAATTCAGTGGAAGCCTCATTGAAGTGACACATTACACCAAGACATTCATGTACTTTTTGGTACTCCTCTGAAGTCAAAGGTGTGAGGTTTGTCTTCAAAGTTACCAAAGCAGCACCTACTGGCTCCCTCTGAGCAAAGAGACGCTCCAACATGGTGTATGTGCTGTTCCATCGAGTGTCTACCTCCTGAATCAACTTATGAGTTGGTTTGCCCATCTGATTTTGTAAAACCAATAATCTCTCACTTGCTGTTGTGCTAGACTTGAAATGAGCCACAATCTTCCGTGCCTTTAGTCTAATGTCCCCCAATCCTTGTGTCTGTTCTATTGCCTTCTTCACGACTAGGTTTAAGGCATGTGCTATGCAGTTGGTGTGGCGGAGCTTTAAGATGCTGGCACAGGCAATCATGTTGGCAGCAGCATCAGTTACCAGACACCTTACCTTGTTTTGAATGCCCCACTCCTCTATCAAAGCTGACTTCACTTCTGCAATATTTTCAGAAGTGTGAGTTTTTTCCAACCCCCAATAAAACTGTGGACAGTTGATCATTTTCATTTATAAAATGACATGTCACAGCCAGATATGCATCCATATGAAGAGATGTCCACATATCAGATGTGAGGCTTACAGCTTTGGCATTTTTCACCTCTTCTTTTGCCTTCTCTTTGGCCTCTTTGTATTTCTCCTCCACCATTTTCTTTAATGCCTGACGGGACGGAAGAGTGTAGGTTGGATCCAACAAACCTACAAACTCTTTGAAGCCGGCGTCTTCAACAATTGAAAATGGTTGGTAATCTTTCACAACCATGTTCACCAAGGCCTCATCAATCTTTTGTTTTCTGATCCCTGCAATAAAGTATTTAAAACATAACTTAAATAATACATAACTATGCATATGCATTATATATATATACACATACATATACATATACATATACATGCATACATACATACATACATACATACATACATATATACATATGTACATATATGTACATATGTATATATGTATATCTTTTCTTTTTCCTTTGCTGTTGTTTTATATATATATATATATATATATATATATATATATATATATATATATAAAACAACAGCAAAGGAAAAAGAAAAGATCAGAAGTGTTGTACCTTGGTTGCAAGTAGCTGGTCCACTTTCACAAGATGTATTCTCGTGTTTAGCTCTCAAATGTCTCAACATTGAGGATGTGCTGTTATTATAAGAAAGCTGTTGAGAACAAATCAGGCATTCAACCTAAAGAAGGAGGTAACATGTATTAATTTATTGTATTTTTTCATATACATTATATAGGCTAAGCCTATTATTTAACATAATATATTTTATTATACATTGAATATGCGTAAAAGTATTTGTGTAAATATTTATTCATATCACTATTAGCCTAATTCTTATAATTATTTATTATTTTACAATACAATTATTGATAATAATAATAAATAACAACAATAATAATCAGTTACATTTATATAGCGCTTTTCCAGAGCTCAAAGCGCTTGGGGGGATCTCCTCAACCGCCAGTGTGCAGCATCCACTTGGATGATGCGATGGCAACCTGTGCCAGAACGCTCACCACACACCAGCTAAGGAGAGGAGACAGAGCAATGAAGCCAATTATTGTAAGGGGGGGATTAGTAGGCCACGATGGACCAAGGCCCATGGGCAAATTTGGCCAGGGATGCCGGGGTTACACCCTACTCTTGCGAAGGACATCCTGGGATTTTTAATGACCACAGAGAGTCAGGACCTTGGTTTAACATCTCATCCGAAAGACGGTGCTTGTTGCAGTGCAGTGTCCCCGTCACTATACTGGGGCATTAGGACCCACACAGACTGCAGGGTGAGCACCCCCTGCTGGCCTCCTAACACCACTTCCAGCAGCAACCTAGTCATTCCCAGGAGTCTCCCATCCAGGTACAAACCAGGCTCAACCCTGCTTAGCTTCAGTGGGCAACCAGTCTTAGGCTACAGGGTGATATATGAGCTTATGATACAATGAGCTTACCTTATTTGTTGATACAACCTGAAAATGCTGCCAGACTTCCGAACGGCCTCTTTTCTTGGCTGGTGCCATGCTCAAAATTTAAAAGAGCTTATCCTCTGTTTCGAGTCAGTTCACTACTGTTTTACCAAAGTGCATGACACTCAAAACCTGCGCAAGGGGTTCGCGCTACATTTGAACCAGATTACGAAGCAGTCACGTGGTTGAGGGAGAAAACGAAGCTTCGGACGTCACTGATCACGTGGTTATGGCAAAACGAATCACGCTCCGATACAGTGCTTGACTGTGAGGTGTTTTGTTTTTTGTTTCGAAGCCTCAAAGCCTCGGTGTCAAACGTCACATCACTATTGTTAGTCTTGTCAGCTGTTTCCTATCTCCTGGTGTATATAAACCCTCATGTTTTCCTGTGTCTTTGTCGATTGTTACCAATGTTTGCTGGTGCGTGGATGTCCCTTCAGTGTGATCTATGTTTCCGAATTATCCCTGTTTTTTCACAAAGCGTGCTTCTTTTTTTGTTTGTATTTAATCTTTTGTTTTGTTTATAATGAAGACTTTCAGTTGAAACCTCCATGCTCCTCGTCCTCCTCTGTGTGCTCGACGCACACCGTCACGCTAACACCATCGCAGAAATGTAAAGCTCTGGCCTGTCATCTCCTTTTCTGACTAGTGTTCCCGTTTGTGTATGATTACGCATGACTACATTCATTTTACTAGTTTAATCTTTTTATGTTACGTTACTACGTAACACGGTTACTTTTAGCGCGAGACCCCCAACACTGCTGATAACTGTACAGTGGTTTGGGTATCCCTTTTAAAGCCCAAACCGCTCCCCTTTGGCTAAACCATATTCAGGTAATCAAGCAACGCGGAAGACCGACTAAACACACACTAACATAAATGGAACACAGGTAAATATTAACAAAATTAAAATAGAAGAAATCAAAAAGACAGCTCAGGAATGCATGCGTGTTATTAGGCACAGTGTGAACTATAGTCATAAATAAACTGTTTCCACACCTTTTTTTAACATAAATGTGAATAAAAACAGACAGGAATATTATTCCGGAATAAATCAACTTATACCTTAACTTAAAAATATAAAAATATTTAAAAATACTAAAAAAGTGTGTATATATATTATACCCTGTCTAAATTACACAAGTTGGAAATAAAGTAAACGTTAAAAGAACAAACATTCAAATTTCCTCACTCTTATGTCATTTTATATAAAACTTACTTGTGTTGCAGGGAAAACACCAATTCTTGTTAATTGGAAATAAACTTAATCATAAGAATGACCAGGAAATAAAACTAGCTAATTAAGACTTTTTTTTTTTTAAATGGATAAAGATACATAAAAAAATGGCAGTTCCTCTACAATTAACACAACATTTTAAAACTTCCATTTATCATATTATTACAGCTAGATTTTAATGTAACAAAGTCGTTTATTTTTCATTTCAGCGCTATGTGTCTATATCTTCTCACATGCTATTCTTACAAGTTAAGCTTTCCTGTAGCTCAAACGATAGAGGTCAAGGGTTCGATTACCAGGAAAAGCACAAACTGATTAGTACGTCAATGTGTTCCTTGAATGCAATGTAAGTCACGTTGGACAAAAGTGTCTTCAAATACATAAATTTTAATGTTATTTCAAGGGCTGTGGCATTGCTCTATTCAAAACAAACGTTTAAAATTGACAACAGTGCAGTGATTTATAAAGAGGAAGAGTGCATGGAGGGCAGTAGTAAAAAAACAGAGGGATTCAATCCAGTCACAGTTCCTAATTGGACCATCATTACCACACTGCTATTTGTGGCTAAACTGCCTAACAAAAGCTCTTGGTCCTCAGCTGCCCAAATCTAATGTGACAACTTTAGAGGCCATGTAAAGCTCTCTCCATTTACTGAACCCAACCCCAAAAACAACATACATATGTACAAGCGGTGATGTTTCCATACCGGCGTGTCTCCACAAACAATTTCATTTAACGCTGGAATAACAGCAAGTACATTATTTTATTAGTTTTCTGTTCTTGGGACTGTAAAATTATGTAAAATACTCTTTCCAGATGTACAGACCAAAAGCCAAGAACGCTGAGAAAAGTTCATAGTGTCCAAGAAGGATGATGCAATACACAGGTGTAGAAATGCCTGTAGTGAGACATTGTCTTCATATTCAAGGAACAGTTTAAAATTGCTACTCATTTCTCAGTTTCATATTGTATCAATGAAACATTTGAATAAAGTCATTTGCATTAACGCATATTGAAACATTAAAAGAGCATTCATTCACTTAGTTAATGGTGTTTGTGATCACAGTTTCATTCGCTGATCCTTCATGTCAGACATCACTGACCAATATTGAGTAGCCTACATCCTAAACTTCTTGCACCTACAGCACTCGTTACAGACATTGATGATAATGTCCTGCATATCTACTGCAAGCTTCCATCCATCAGTGTGTATCTTTCTCCAGCGTTCAAGTGTACATTGGTTGTATACTCGTTACTGTTCCGTACATAATAATCCAGAAAAATGTTTCTACAAATGAAACTTGAAAATAAGAAACATACGTTTATACGATTATGAATTGTATGTGATTTTCCTGTGATTTGGCTATGCTCATAAGAATAAAGGATGGTTACATGAGAAAAGCTGAGAACGTATAGCAATTAGCTTATTCTAAAGTGTTGTAAACCCCAAAGTTCTGCCTCATCGTATGACCAAAATCCACATTAGATTGTGATCAGAAGCTATTACAAACACTCATTGGTGGTTTACAGATAGAGTTTTGAGTAGAAGTCTACTATTAATCTCATAAGTTATCATGTGTAGCTTGATGCTAATTGTTACTCAGATACAATTATATCGCATGGTGTATTTTGCCAAAAATACTAATGCAAGGTTGTGAGAAAATGTTGTGTTGTTAAATAGACTTTTTGATAATAAGTGGAAATAATGTATATTAGGATCTAAAGGATGTGGATGAGCAAGCAATGTAATGCAGAATAATGTGTATACCGCAACTTACATTTGACATAATTTCTCCTGAAAGATTCTAGATTGTGTCACGTTCTCTGTCACTCAGGACTCTTATTTTGTCTCCTTTTGGTCACATGTTGTTTTTGTTCCTGAACTTTCCTGCACTCATCAGTTACCTTAGTCACTAATCATCACAGGTGTTTGTCTTTAGGTTAATCACAGTTAGTATATTTAGTCCTCCTTGTGCACTCTTTGGTTGTCGGTTCTCTTTTACACTGTGGCGTGTAGTTCCTTTATTGAGCATCTTGTTTAAGTAAAATACAATGTATATGATTTCGCCGTCTTCCTGCCTTCCTTCTACACGCACCCGTGACAGATTGCAATAATTGTAATGTCAGGTGCATGCGTGACTTGTGAAGATTATGAAAATGAACGGTAGGGGTTGAGCTAACAAAAATAATTTATGGATGGTAACTGTAACATTATCACTGAAATCTTTGTAATCTCTTGAAATCTCGTAATCAGTTGCACTACTAGTCATTGCAAAAGGTAATATTCTGTAACTTTACTGTAACGCATTACTATCCAACACGGGTACTCATTCATACTCTCTTTTCCAATTTCTGACAACTAGGTATAATCACAAATCACTGTATAGATGGCAAACATCTCTGCCTGGATGAACAGGCATCATCTGAAGCGGAATTTATTAAAAACTGTTCATTTCAGCCAAGAACTAGACTTGCCAAGACCTTGTCATTTCAATAGACAACTCAACCATCTCACCCACACAGAAAGCCAAAAACCTTGGTGTCACACTGGACAACAAGCTGTCATTTGCACCCCACTTACTAACTACAGTCAAGACATGCCGATTCCTCCTGCAGGACAGAACAATCTTATTTTGGCTTATTTTCACAAGGTTATATTGTATCTTTATTAAGCCTATTCATATTTCAAAGTAACGTGAATCTCGCACAAGGGCAAAACATTCATAAACTGCAACAGAGACCTGTACATTTTCCAGGTCAAAAAAAGAAAAAAGAAATTTTGTGCACAAAAAAAGATTTGGGGCCTTGTGGTGTCCCATACCTACTGCAATGTTTCAAACACTAACTAAAAAGCAGGACATTCTGAGACACATAGCATGAAGAACACTTAAAGTACCTTAATGTTCTGAAACAGTAAAGAAAACACTAGAGGGCACAATATTGAATGCATTTACATTTTCTCATTTAGCAGACGCTTTTATCCAAAGCGACTTAAAATTTGAGGAGTATAGAAGCAATTTGTTCTGAGGAAAAAAAATACATAAGAGTGTTTACAATACAAAATTTTAAACATTCTATACACAAGTAGTACAACCATGGGGAATAGAGATAGAAAATAGGTTGTTGTTGTTGTTGTTGTTTTTTTGCGTGTGTGTGTCATGTTAGGTGCTCATGGAAGAGATGTGTTTTCAGTAGTCTTTTAAACTTTGACAAGGAATCTGCATTCCAGATGAGGGCAGGGAGGGCGTTCCACCAGCCGGGGGTCTTCTTGTGATTGATCTTTTTTCTCTCTGTGAGGAACCACGAGTCGCCGCTCGTTGATTGATCAAAGGTTTCTGGTAGGTGTGTAGAGTTGGACCAATGAATGGAAGTATGAAGGTGCTGAGTTTGTGTAAGTTCTGTATGCAAGAGTCAGTGCTTTGAATTTGATTTGTGCTGCAAGTGGGAGCCAGTGTAGCGAGATGAAGAGTGGTGTGACATTGGTTGAAGACCAGACGAGCTGCGGCATTCTGGATCAGTTGTAGGGGTTTGGTTGCACTTGCAGGAAGTCCAACCAGAAGAGCATTGCAATAGTCCAGTCTGGAAATGACCATGGCCTGCACCAGATGTTGCGTAGCTTGCTCAGTTAGGAATGGCCTGATCCTCCTGATGTTGTGCAGTGCAAAGCTGCATGATCGAGCCGTCTTTGCGATGTGGTCCTTGAAGGTCAGCTGGTCCTCAAAGATCACTCCAAGATTTCTGACAGACTTTGATGGGGTAATCGTGGTGACAATGATCTGGACGGTGAAGTCGTACTGTCGGATCGGATCGGCAGGAAAGATTTAAAGATCTGTCTTTGCCAAGTTGAATTGCAGATGATGCTCTTTCATCCATGTTGAGATGTCCGCAAGGCAGCTTCTGATTTTCGCAGCCACCGTTGGATCATCTGGTTGAAATGATATGTAGAGCTGAGTGTCATCTGCGTAGCAGTGATGGGAGAAGCCGTGTGCCTCTATGATGGGACCCAGTGATGTGGTGTACATGGAGAAGAGAAGTGGTCCAAGAACTGAGCCCTGTGGAACACCGGTGATCAGTTGACATTCTTTGGAGACCTCCCCACACCATTTATCATATTATTACAGCTAGATTTTAATGTAACAAAGTCGTTTATTTTTCATTTCAGCGCTATGTGTCTATATCTTCTCACAGTTCCAGTGATGCCTAGTGACGAGAGGGTAGATAAAAGGATTTGGTGATTAACTGTCAAATGCAGCAGAAAGATCTAAGGGAATGAGAACTGACGATTCTGAATCAGCTTTTGCACTCCTTAGAGCTACCGTGACAGATAGCAATGCCGTCTCGGTTGAATGGCCCTTCTTGAATGCAGACTGGTTGATGTTCAACCGGTTATTCATCATCAGTTATCATCATTTACATTTATATACCGCAGAGTGAGCACCCCCTGCTGGCCTCCTAACACCACTTCCAGCAGCAACCTAGTCATTCCTTGGGGTAGACATCCTTGGGATTTTTAATGACCACAGAGAGTCAGGACCTCGGTTTAACGTCTCATCCGAAAGACGGTGCTTGTTGCAGTACAGTGTCCCCGTCACTATACTGGGGCAGTAGGACCCACACAGACCGCAGAGTGAGCACCCCCTGCTGGCCTCCTAACACCACTTCCAGCAGCAACCTAGTCATTCCCAGGAGGTCTCCCATCCAGGTACTAACCAGGCTCAATCCTGCTTAGCTTCAGTGGGCAACCAGTCTTAGGCTACAGGGTGATATGGCTGCTGACTGGTTATTCTGAGAGAGAAAAGAAGATACCTGGTTAAAAACAAAACATTCAAGAATTTTAGATATGAATGGTAGGAGAGAGACAGGCCTGTAATTATCAATGAGTGATGCGTTTAATGTGGGTTTTTTGAGCAGTGGGGTTAGCCGAGCCTGCTTGAATGCGATGGGGAAGGATCCCATGTGAAGGGAGGTGTTGATGATGTGAGTGAGTGCTGGTAAGATTGTAGGAGAGATGGCTTGTAGAAGGTGTGAGGGGATGGGATCTAAGGGGCAGGTGGAAAGGAGAAGTTTAGATACATCTACCTCAGTGAGTGGAGAGAAGGTTGAGAGAGTGTTTCTGGTTACAGAGGTCGGTGTACGTTCGTGTGTGTGTGGAGGTGAGAAATGACTGCTGATATTTGCAGTTCCCTTTCAGGGAACTCAAGCTGCGTCGAAGCGCTAGGGGGAAATAGCCTTTCGTCAGTCACGTGAAGATCTGTGCAACCAATGAGAGATGAACGCGTGTGAAAGCGTCACTGCCGGCGATAGCCGGTGACGTCATGAGGAAGAGCATAAAGGCGCGCCTGAAACCGGGGCGCGTCAGCTCTGAATGCCTTCAGCGTGCTGTGTCTGTGTGAGAGTGGTTTTTGAGACTGAGATAGCTTAAAAAATCAAGAGAATGAGTGTGAAAAGTGTGGCGAATGAACAGAGTTTCAAACCGTGTGTTTATCCCTGCCCACGTTTTATAACGGGCAGGGATACACATGTTATGTGTGTAATCTGTTTAGGAGTGGAGCATGCACGGTCGGCACTTGAGAATGCCGGCTGTAAAGACTGTGAGCAGTTTTCGTTGCATGTTCTCCGGTCCCGCCTGGCGGTCTGTAACGAGGCCGCCCAGGCTAGTGTTCCCCTCGGTTCGGGACCTGCAGCAGCCGAGGCTTTGCGGCGCTCTCAGTCCTGGGGTTCTCAAATGGATCTCGCTGAGGCTGCTGGGGTGGGTCCGTCCTTACCTCAGCCTTCACGAGATCCAGCGGGTCCCAGTCACGGGCACTCTTCGGGAGATGCTCGTGCTGTGACTCCAACACTAGCTTTGTCGAGTTCTGATAGTGAGATGGATTTAGCTAGTGTTGACCCGGTCGAGGAGGCTTCGCCACTCTCCTCGCCGGCGTTTGAAGAGCTAGTTGAGGTTGTGGCGCGAGCAGTCTCCCGTCTGGATATTGAATGGCCGGCGGAGACCAGGAGCGCTCGTCCCAGAAAAAGTATGTTAGACGATCGTTACCTGCCGGCTCGCGTCACTCCCCCGCACCGAGCTATGCCTTTTTTACCCGATTTGCATGCTGAGGTTTCCAGATCGTGGGAAAGGCCAGCCTCTGAGAGAGTGCATACACGGAACAGTTCGATGTATACTAATCTCGTAGGGGCTCAAAGTCACTGTTATGAGGGGGATGCAGAAAGTGGACGAGGCTCTTGCGAGTTACCTCGTGCCCCAGTCTGCATCCTCCATTAAAGCTCTGGCGCTCCCCTCCAAGCCGATGCGCATCACGTCGTCTTTGGTGGGGAAAGCTTACTCAGCCTCTAGTCAGGCCGCAGCGTGCCTGCACACCACGGCACTGCTGCAGGCTTATCAGGCTGAGTTGCTTGGGGACCTCAACGAGGGCGGCGGTATTGGTCCGGAGGGAGTGGCAGAGCTGCGCCGGACCGTGGATCTGTCTCTCCGGGCCACTAGGGAGACGGCCTACTCTGTCGGTCGCTCCATGGCAGCTCTGGTGGCCACTGAGAGACATCTATGGCTCAATTTGTCAGCTATTAAGGATAGGGACAAATTTGTTTTGCTGGAAGCCCCTCTGTCCCCTTCGGGCTTGTTCGGCGACGCCGTAAAAAGCGTCGTCGACAAGTTTCAGGAGGCTGCTCGACAGCAGGTGGCGTTCAGTAAAGTTCTTCCCCGCCGCCCTCCACGTGAGACCGCCAGTCAAGCGCGGTCTCAGAGCTCTTCACACAGGGCCGCTCAGAAACGAAGTGTCGCCACCCGCCTCCCTCCGGTAGAGAACCCCGGGGGGTCGGGCCGACAGGCTCAAGCCTCTGGTAAAAGGGGCGATTTGAGGGATGTCCTGAGCGCCAAGAAGGCTAAGAGTAAGCGGCTCTGACGCCAAGCCGCAACGAGGTGGTGTTTCCCTGGAGCAGCTCAACAGTCAGCCCGCCATGGGAAAACCACCCCCTCCAAGGAGGGTCCTAGAGCAGTCCACCCGGGAACCCGGGAATCCCGGCCCAGTGGTGGATATGTTTTTAGCACCAGAGGCCAGCCCAGGGAGGCTGGTTCCCCTAGTAGAATTCCGGGATGCGTGGTCACGGCTATGCAGTATCTCCCAGTGGGTCCTGCGCACGGTCACCTTAGGGTACACCATTCAGTTCGGGGTTTCTCCACCCCAGTTTTCGGGGGTCCTACAGTCAGTTGTAAGCCCTCAGCAGGCTCTGGTTATGGAGCAAGAAGTAGACACTTTGCTGGCGAAAGGGGCCATCAAGCATGTACCCCTCGCAGAGAGCAAGTCCGGGTTCTACAGCCGGTACTTCATAGTTCCAAAGAAGGATGGAGGGTTGCGGCCTATTCTGGATTTACGTCTCTTGAATCGTGCGGTCAAGCGTCTAAAGTTCAAAATGCTAACGCTCAAACAGATCGTAGTGCAGATCAGATCAGACGCTGCTCTAGCTCCGCTGCGGTTACGGGGCATCCGTGTCTTAAATTATATCGACGACTGGCTTATTCTGGCCCAGTCGCCGCAGTTAGCGGAGCAACATCGAGATGTAGTGCTCGCACACATAAAGGAGCTGGGGTTGAGGCTGAACGCCAAGAAGAGTGTCCTTTCTCCTGCTCAGAGAACCACCTTCTTGGGAGTCGTCTGGGACTCAGTGGCGATGTCGGCTCGACTTTCCCCCGAGCGCATCCAAGCTATCTGTTCAGCCGTCAAGAGCATCAAGTTAGGCCAGCCACTCACCGTCAAACACTTTCAGAGGGTGTTAGGGCTCATGGCAGCGGCATCCAACATCATTCCACTGGGCCTGCTGCACATGAGGCCCCTGCAGTGGTGGCTAAAGACCAAGGGGTTTTCCCCGAAAGGGAACCCGCTTCGCACCATCAAGGTCACGGGGCGATGCCTACGCACCCTGAGTATGAGGAAGAATTCTTGGTTTCTGTCTCAAGGCCCAATGCTAGGGGCTCTGGCTCGGAGAGCCTCTCTCTCGACAGATGCCTCCCTCTCGGGCTGGGGGGCGGTCCTGAAGGACCGCTCCTCACAAGGTCTATGGAACAGTCGGCACCAGACCCGGCACATAAACATGTTAGAGTTGCTGGCGATCCGCAGAGCACTCTGTGCGTTCCTACCGGACCTTCGCGACCACCATCACTGTTTTCACCGACAGTATGACTGCGGTTGCATATATCAACCATCAGGGGGGTCTACGTTCGCGACCACTATACAAGATGGCGCGACAGATCCTCCTCTGGGCCAGGGGAAAGCTGCTCTCGCTCAGGGCGGCCTACATCCCGGGGGTCCAGAATGTGTGAGCAGACGCCCTATCGAGACAGGGGGCGAGACCAGGGGAATGACGACTCCACCCCAAGGTGGTGGAGCAAATTTGGGAAAAGTACGGCAAGGCACAGGTCGACCTGTTTGCCTCGGTAGAAAACTCCCATTGCCCTCTGTGGTTTTCACTCACACATCCAGCGCCTCTGGGGCGGGATGCCATGACACAGGTGTGGCCGAGGTTGCGCCTGTATGCCTTTCCCCCGATCGCTCTGCTCCCGGGAGTTCTGGCCAAGATTCGCCGGGACAAGGTCCATCTCACGCTAGTGGCCCCCCACTGGCCGTCCAGATTATGGTTCACGGACCTCGTGTCCCTCCTCGACGGGGTCCCTTGGGAGATCCCGGTCAGGAGGGACCTTCTGTCCCAGGCGGAAGGTTGCATTCTTCACCCGCAACCAGAGCTGTTGAAGCTGTGGGTCTGGCCCCTGAGGGGGCCCAGCTCATAGAGTCCGGTCTCTCAGCCGAGGTTGTTGAGACCATCCTTCAGTCCAGAGCTCCCTCCACGAGGAAACTCTTCACGTCCTGGTGTAGTGAAAGGCAGGTGAACCCAGTAACCTGTCAAGTCGGCAAAGTACTGGAGTTCCTGCAAGAAAGATTTGCGGCAGGGCTGTCCCCCTCCACCTTGAAGGTTTACGTGGCTGCCATAGCGGCTTTCCATGTACCTCTGGATGGGTATCCTTGGGCAGGGACCCCCTAGTCACTCGTTTCCTCCGTGGTACACTAAGGCTGAGACCTGCGGCACAGACCAGGGTGCCGGCTTGGGACTTGTCCGTGGTACTCCTAGGCCTGTCCCAGCCACCCTTTGAATCTTTAGAGGAAATCTCTGTTAAGTACCTCTCGCTTAAGACCCTTCTTTTGCTGGCAATCACCTCGCTTAAGAGGGTCGGGGACCTTCAGGCCCTCTCCGTGGCCCCTTCATGTCTTGAGTTTGCGCCCGGGATGGCGAAAGCTTTCCTCCACCCGAGGCCAGGCTATGTCCCCAAGGTTCCCACTAACGTGGCTCGCTCTATCACGCTGCAGGCCTTCTGCCCTCCCCCATTTGATGATCATGAGCAGGAGCACAAGAACAAGGTCTGTCCAGTGCGAGCGCTGGACGCTTACGTTTCCAAGACTGCCACTTGGCGTAAGTCGGACCAACTGTTCGTTTGCTTTGGGGCTCCTGGGGGGGCCCCAGCTTCCAAGCAAACCCTCAGCAGGTGGATAGTCGAGGCTATCTGCCTAGCTTACGAGTCGGCCGGACATGCTTCTCCTTTGAGGTCCGAGCCCACTCCACTAGGAGCATGGCGGCATCCAAGGCTCTCCTCTCCGGAGTCTCCTTGTCTGATGTTTGTGCTGCAGCTGGCTGGTCCTCACCGCACACATTCATGAGGTTCTACCAGCTAGACCTCAATGCCGCCAGTGAGCTGGGACACATCCGGATGCTGGCGTCGCTGAGGTGGCGTTGGTATAGCGTTCCCCTAGCGCTTCGACGCAGCTCGAGTTCCCTGAAAGGGAACGTCTCGGGTTACGTATGTAACCCTGGTTCCCTGAGGGGAACGAGACGCTGCGTCTTTGCCTCAGCTCCTGGCGCCTCCGGGCCCGCTTCAGGCATTCATGCTGACGCGCCCCGGTTTCAGGCGCGCCTTTATGCTCTTCCTCATGACGTCACTGGCCATCGCCGGCAGTGACGCATTCACACGCGTTCGTCTCTCATTGGTTGCACAGATCTTCACGTGACTGACGCAAGGCTATTTCCCCCTAGCGCTTCGACGCAGCGTCTCGTTCCTCTCAGGTAACCAGGGTTACATACGTAACCCGAGACGTTTTGTTAATAAAGAAATGGGCAAAATCATTGGCAGTTAAAGAGGTGGAGGGTGGTGGTGGAGGGGGGCAGAGGAGAGAGTTGAATGTTTTGAAAAGTGCATGTATGTTGGAAGTGCTGTTGATCTTGGTGTGGAAGTGTAAAGATTTAGCAGTATGGACATCAGTAGAAAAGGTAGAGAGCAGAGATTTATACAACTCTTTGACTTGTGCCATTTTCTCTCAGCTGCCCTTAGCTTGGCCCGGTGTTCACGAAGAACATCCATTAGCCAGGGGTTAGAGGGAGTAGCACACGATGACCTGGAAGAGAGCGGACAGATAGTATCAAGACAAGACGTTAGAGTAGAACAGGTGTCTGTTGCTGTATCCACATCCAGAGTTGAGAACTGTTTGTGAGAGGGAAGAGAGGATGAAAAATGAGAAGGAGAGAGAGAGCGCAGGTTACGCCTGAAAGTGACTGGAAGAGGGGTTGGTGTTGCAGAATTAGTAAGATGCATATGAAATGTAATGAAAGAATGGTCAGAAACATGCAGTGGTTTAACTAGAGTGTTGTCTGTTGTGCAGTTGTGTGTGTAGATCAAGTCGAGTTGATTGCCTGACTTGTGGGTACCTGTGGTGATGAGTCGGTTGAGATCAAATGAGGCTAGAAGAGAGAGGAAGTCTGTAGCGCAAGGCTTCTCCAAGTGTATGTTGAAGTCGCCAAAGACGACCAGCGGAGTGCCATCTTCAGGAAATGAGGACAGCAGCATGTCCATCTCCTCAACAAAGGTGCCCAGCTGACCTGGAGGGCGATAGATTACAACAAGGGGATTACTGCAGGAGATGAAACTGTAATGGAGTGAAGTGCAAACGAATTGTACATGCATAAAGAGGAGCGAGTAGAATATGTCCAGTTGTTAGAAATGAGGAGACCTGTGCCCTTACGCCTCCCAGACTGGCGAGGAGTGTGGGAGAAAGAGAAATTGTTAGAGAGAGCAGCGGGGGTTGCTGAGTCCTCTGGACGAATCCATGTCTCAGTCAAACCTAGGATAATAAGAGCAGAGTTAGTAGCAAAGGCTGGGATAAAGGTAGCCTTATTGACTGATGACTGACAGTTCCAGAGACCTACAGAGATGGAGAGAGGTGCATTAGAGGAAGGAACAGAATGCAGGTTGTTAGTGTTGCGCCGCCTTCGGCGTGTGATGACAGAGCAACATTGAGAGACAACAGAAATATACTAAAAGCACATGGTGAGTGTAGTGTGAAAGTAAGAGAAGGAATAAATATTAGACAGACTTGCCGGTGTCGTTGCTCGGTGGAGTCGCGCAGTACACAGCACTACTGTACCAGAGAGCACGACTCTATCAGACAGAGAACAACTGTACCAGATAACCTATTACTGCACCAGACAGCTCTACTGTACCATACAGCACAGATGTTTAGCAGATTCTGTCTAAACCAACTTATTTTTAACATTTGTTTTGGGCTACAATGCTTAAAAAAACAGGTAAATTGAAACCACCGTAGATGTGTTTTAATGACATGCATACATGTCACAAAACATAACGCAACAGTGTGTTTGAAAGCAGCCGCCTATCAGCGTTTGTTTCACCTGGTTAACAACTTATTAATCTACTATTTATATTCTACACATCACTACACATATGTAAGATTAAAGGGATTGTAAATTCTTAAACGCTTATTCAAAGAACTGATAATGGATGCCAAACAGCAATTTGTTTCAACACACTGTTAAACTTGTTTAACACACTGTTACAAAAAGGTGTACAAAATTAAAATTTGCTCTTTCTTTGAAAATGTTGGAACATTCTTTTTAGATAACCACACAAACCTGTAACAATAGTTCAATGGCCAGCCGCACTCCTTCATAATCACTGGCACTATCTCAGAAACACAAATATCAAAAATTGACCTACAAGAAACACATGAACCAACAAAGGTTATTCTTTCATCTCGTTTTACAAGCAATGGTTCAGCCAGATTTTTGCATGTGAAACACTCCTGTATGACATCTGGAACCTGCTATTGAAGTGACATAAATGAGACAAAACATTCACAAACTGTTAGAACATTGTTTTGCACATTGCACTTACATTTTATTCATTAGGTTGGAGCACAAGATGTTTCTGAAGGGAAATAATGTATATCGGGGTCCGTTTTCCTTTACAAAAATTTCTCAAGTAGGTTACTGAGTAACCAGAAGGTTGAATTGGGATGTTGAATCCAATCCCAATCTAAATTGAATCGCCCTGCATCTTGAAGTAGCGGTATGCCTGGTAAAGGTACCCTCTGAATGGCCGCTTATATTGGTTGAAAAGGTTACTAATTTTCAGCCCAGACCATAGTCTTCAAGAAGCTTTGTGTCATCGAGAAGTGGCAAAATAGTGCTCTCTGGTTCTGAGAGGCAATAAAAATAAGAGGCAATAGCTCCAGGTTACTTATCTTTTGCTTTTAAAATATTTCTCCTCATAACCCCCAGATTACAAATTAAAATTATATGGTCAAAAAAGCAGAGCAAGATTCATTTGTATGTCATCTTCCTTTAATGCTGATTCTCGGCTGCTCTGAGAATCAGCGGTGGAGCGATATGGACGCCACCGGGTGGAGTTTGTCCTGTAGCACGGAGTTGATGTTAAAGATGGGAAAAGAATGTGAGAGGGGGGCATCAAAGATGAGGAGCAAGTCTCTGGCAGGAGTTCCTTGGAAGGAGGCCAGTCTTTCTGTCAGTAAAGTGTTTGTTCTTTGCATCTGGAAAAGTAATTCTTGAATGTCTTCATCTGAACTGTTAAAATATATGCACAAATATAAAACAAAAAATAATTGTTTTAATCCATTAAATTTGAATTAATTTAAAATTCAAAGAGTAATTCACACTAAAGCAAATTAAGTTCATAATTTATTCACCCTGGTAATGTACTAATGACCTTTTTTCTTTTTCAGGTCACAAAAAGAAATGTAAAAATGTCCCGCTCACACTAGTCCAAATCATTGCAATGAATAGAGACCAGCTTCTATCAGTAACAACGTCTTAGTCGATGTCAATGTAATCTGGGAATTCAGTGATGGCGAACTCCTGTGCCTCCTCTTCCAAGATAGAATCTGTAAGTCTTGAGTAAGAGTGAGTGAAGCGTCATTGGAGTGACATGCCAAACAGTTGTCAGCTAAAAGTGTCTGAAATAGATGCTGTTGGCAGGCACACAGGAAGTATGGCGAAGGGATACAGTACCTCGTTCGCTATTCAGGGAACTAAAGTTACATACATAACCGAGACGGTACCTTTCATGGGAACTCGCGCTGCGTTAAAGTGCTGTGGGAATGCTGTACCAACACTGCCATAGCGATATGTGCATGTCAGATGGGATCACCCTCAGATGAAGACACCAAGGCCCCAGGAGTGAAGTCTAGGTCTAAGCTGTAGAGCCTAAAGAAGTGTGCAGAGAGAAACAGCCTGCCGCATGACAGACATAAGGAAGCAAGATGGCCTGAATGCTAGCCATACTCCTAATGGAGAGGGCTCATAAGCTAGTGAAATACCCTCGGCTAACCACTCGTTCAGTCTCTGCTTGGACACCGGGCACCCTATTTTTAATAAATTAAGATTAGCATAAGCATCCAATGGCCGAAGGGCAAGCAGAATAATTCCTGGGCCTCTGTTTGCCATGGAGGAGACATGGAGGATACCAGAGGGTTTATCCCCAAACCGTTCACCCAAAGGGATGTGGAAAGCAATGAAAGCCTCCACATACACCTTAAAATGGGTGGACATAACCTAGCAGTGAGTCGGTGTTGCAGGATCTGCAGCACTGTATCATCCAGTTAACTGGGTGCAGAAGCCAACCACCACATAATGAAGCTTCCTTCAAGGCATAGTCTCCTCATGGAGTAGACAAAGGACCAGAGTTAAAACTTAACTTAACACTTAAAATTCATCAATTGTATTAATTCGCTTGCTCTTTTAAGGCTGCCGTTCAGCCAAACAAACTTTGTTTATAATGTTTTCATGTGAGCACTGTAAAGCTGCTTTGAAGCAATCTGTATTGTAAAAAGCGCTATATAAATAAAGGTGACTTGACTTGACTTGACTTAAGCGCTGGGCCCCCTCAGAGGCCAAGCCACATGCAAACTCTCTCCAGAACCTCTGGCAGTAGCGAGGTCTGGGTATTCTTTATGAAGTACTGACGAAGCCTTGGCCAAGTTTAAGCCATGGGACCAGTGGGGACAAGATTTCAAACACCACCTCGGTATAGTCATATAATCCAAACAAAAGCCTAGAGATTACCATAAATCCTTCCATCGGGATGAGGTCATGGACGAGGCTTTCCTCCCGGCCCTCAAGCTCCACTAGACCTCCCTCACCTGGTCAGACCTCCTCTGTGGGAGGGATTCCCGGATGATGACTCTTTCTGACCTCTGTCTTGGTTCGGGCTTGTCTCTCTTCATGCGACGTCCTCTCGTTGGTTGTTCTGGCGTCGTCCTCTGCCTGGTTGGCGTTGAATGATGAGTCTTTGTTCACCAGCACCCACTCCACATAGTCTCCCTCCGGACTAGAAGTGCAACTGGCACGCCAAATTCAGGAGTTCCTGGGTGTGTAGTTCCAGCTCTCTCCAACAGCAGTAAAGCAATAGCGGGGAAATCCATGTAACGTCTTCAGTGGCGACAAAGGAGGTTAGTTGTTCTGTAACTTTAACAAGAAATAAAGCCTCAACCCCAGATGCTTTAAAACAGCACAGCAGTAATGACTTCATGGACTTCTTTACTTGCAAAATTCATAATATTTGAGAGAAAATTATAACCATGCAACGTCTACTACAATATCACAAAATACAGTAAATTTTAGTGTCCCTGAAGAAAAATTCCACTCCTTCATTGCTATTGGGGAGGAAGAATTGTTTAAACACGTTAAATCATCAAAATCAACAACATGTATGCTAGACCCAATACCAACTAAGCTACTGAAAGAAATGCTTCTAGAAATCATAGATCCTCTTCTTAATATTATTAATTCATCTTTGTCATTAGGATATGTACCAAAAACCTTTAAGCTGGCCATAATTAAACCGCTTATTAAAAAACCACAACTTGATCCTACAGAATTAGTTAATTACAGGCCGATATCGAATCTACCTTTTTTGTCAAAGATTCTAGAAAAGGCAATATCTTTACAACTATGTTCCTTTCTAGAAAGAAACAGTATCTACGAGGATTTCCAGTCAGGATTTAGACCATATCATAGTACTGAGACTGCTCTTATTAGAGTTACTAATGATTTGCTCTTATCATCCGATCGTGGTTGTATCTCTCTGTTAGTGTTACTGGACCTTAGTGCTGCATTTGATACAATCGACCACAAACTCCTTCTAAATAGACTTGAAAACTATGTTGGAATTAGTGGAGTTGCATTATTCTGGTTCAAATCATACTTATCTGACCGTTATCAGTTTGTAGCAGTAAATGAGGAGATGTCATATTGATCACGAGTTCAGTATGGAGTTCCTCAAGGTTGTGACAGAATCAGAGAACTGCATTTCCCAAAGTGCAATCTGCTAAATGGGAGGAGTTCCTGTGACATGAAAGGAAGTGGTGAGTTAATTAAAATGACAGGTGTGCAAGTGTTTGGTGCGAAGTGTGAAACAAAGAGTGCAAGAGATGGACAAGAGCGAACAGTCGTTGAGAACAGGAGGAACAAACTTTTGAAGATGATCTGAGAGAAGAGTTGTTTATGCTGGAATTGATGTTCCTGGCGGCCTGAGTCTACAGGACTGGTTCATTGTCCAAAAGCGCTGTCAACTGACTGACTTGTCTCGTGCCACATTCAAAGGAAGGGAACCTATGAGCGAGTGGAAAAGGATTATTGGCCTGTGGTCCCAGTCATTCTCCGGTTCATCGGGTGATCTTCTGTGGTGTGGTCAGTGGAATAGAGACTCTCTCCTGCTTGAACTTCAAGTAAACTCGCATACTCGCGTTCACTTATCCACAGGTACACTACACACACACACACACACACACACACACACACACAAACCCCTCCAAGGTCTCAAACAACAAACATGGGGGAAACAACTTGACTGTGATTATATGTTTATTTAAAATGACTATGTGATGGTGTTCTTTGCTGTGTATAATTTTGAGTGGAGATCAATTGTGATTATTATTTTTGTTCGCCAGTGTTGTGTTGGTCTCAAATCACGATAAGTGCCACAATAAGGTGTTGGCGTGTGAAATGACTGTAAATAAATAGCGTGCATATGATTTTGGTGTATATGGTAAATTGAGTTTAAGTAAAGCACCGGGTTGAACAAATGGACTGTGAACCTATTTTATGTATCGTGTAACTGGTGGTATACGCTATCCCGGGTTTAAATTCCTTACTTCACTCTGGCGCCCGAACCAACATTAAACACAGATTTAAGTCAATCATAATTCCAGAGAGCCACCGTTACAAGGTTCAGTACTAGGAACATTGCTTTTCACCCTGTACATGCTTCCTTTGGGTGCAGTTATTAGGAAGCATGGCATTAGCTTTAATTGTTACGCTGATGATACTCAGCTCTATATTTCTTCTCATCCTGATGAAACAAACAAATTCACTAAATTAACAGAATGCATAACTGATATAAAAAATTGGATGACTAATAACTTTCTACTGCTTAATTCTGAAAAAAAAGAGATTCTAATTATTAGACCAAAAAGTTCAGCACGTAATAATCTAGACTACTGCCTAACACTCGATGGCTGCTCTGTCAAGTCTTCGTCATCAGTTAGAAACCTGGGTGTGCTCTTTGATACCAATCTTTCATTTGAAAGCCATGTTTCTAGCATCTGTAAAACGGCATTCTTCCATCTTAAAAATATATCTAAATTGCGACATATGCTCTCAAAGACAAATGCAGAAAAGTTAGTCCATGCGTTCATGAGTTCAAGGCTAGATTATTGTAATGCTCTACTAGGTGTTTGCCCTGCACGCTTAATAAACAAATTCCAGCTGGTCCAAAATGCAGCAGCTCGAGTTCTTACTAGAACCAGGAAGTATGAGCATATTAGCCCAGTTCTGTCAAACCTGCACTGGCTTCCTATTAAACACCGAATACATTTTAAAATCTTGCTAATTACTTACAAAGCATTAAATGGTTTAGCTCCCCAGTAATTGAGTGATCTCTTAACACATAGTCCTTCACGTTTATTGCGATCCCAAAATACTGACCAGCTTATAATACCTAGAATATCAAAGTCAACTGCTGGTGGTCGATCCTTTTCCTATTTAGCTCCTAAACTCTGGAATAGTCTTCCTAATACAGTTCGGGAAGCAGACACACACTGTCAGTTTAAATCTAGACTAAAAAAAACATCTCTTCAACCTGGCATACACATAACACATTATACATACATTTTTAATCCAAATCATGTAAAATGATTGTTAGGCTGCATAATTTAGATAAGCCGGAAACGGGGACATTCCCATAACACCTGATGTACTCGATACATCAGAAGAAGAATGGCATCTACGCTGATATTGGTCTCTGTTTATTCCGAGGTTACCGTGGTCAGCTGGATCCGGGCCGTATCCAGATCAGATGAAGGACCTGGACACGAGCACAGCACTGCCCTGAAGTGTCTGCGGAGACCGTGACTCTACTAGACCCTCCCCTGTGACGATCATGAACCCATCTCTAACCGGACCAAATTGGACTTCATATTGGACTTGAATTGTTGTATAATATTCATGCACTGTTTGGCTGTTGGCCAGAGGAGAACTGGTCCCCCCAACTGAGCCTGGTTTCTCCCAAGGTTTTTTCTCCATTCTATTCTTCATTCATTACGTCACCTGCCGGAGTTTTGGTTCCTTGCCGCTGTCGCCTATGGCTTGCTCAGTTGGGGAAACTTAACACTTAAAATTCATCAATTGTATTGATTCACCTGCTCTTTTAAAGCTGCTGTTCAGCCAAACAAACTTTGTTTATAATGTTTTCATGTGAGCACTGTAAAGCTGCTTTGAAACAATCTGTATTGTAAAAAGCGCTATATAAATAATGGTGACTTGACTTAACGGGTGTGGTGCGGGATGACGAAGGCACGGGGTAAACCGAAAACTCTCTTTGTTAAATAAAAGCGAAAAACACTTTAAACATGAACAGAAAAGGGCACAGTTGTGCAAAACAGAAGATAACACGGAGAACTTGGAAACATGGAGAGCACGGAGTACACTCTAACATCGACAGTTACACATTCAACAACTGACAAAGACAAAGGAATTCAAGAGAGCTTTTACACAAGGGATAATGGGGAACAGCTAACGAGACTAACAAGGAAGTGATTGACATGACAGGTGCAGGAAACGACACGGGAAGAACAAGTAAGGGAACAAGATGTGAATCGACACGACACGACTGTGACAAGAAGTAGTAGTAACAATAATCTGGTGGATTTTTTTAAGAAAGATAAAAACTGTATTTAGATTTTTAGAATGTACTATAAAAAAATACAAATTATTCATGTTTAATAAAAATATAATAATGATAGCATCTATATCAACCACAACAAAAATAATAAGTGCATGGATATTTAAATATGTTGCGTTTTTCAGGTCGCCAGTTCTTTAAGAGAATCATATTTTTATGTTTTACAATTATGGCAATATGACAATGTTTTTAGTGAGTTTAAAATGTAATACATTTATCATAATGTACAAATTGTTATTACATTATAAGCTCAAGGTTTTATTACGTTTTGAGGATTATTATACAATAATTACAACAATACTGTAATAATTATTACATTATGAGTACATATATGTTGCTACAGTCTTTGATATGGGCTTTATGCATACTGATGAAGCCAATATCCTAGTACTATGCATGATAGTAAGCAACTAGTGAGAACTGGATCCTAAAGTGTTTCCCAATTGAGATATTGAAAAGACTTCCATGACTCACACATCTGTAACCAGAAGTGACATTCCTTTTCAGACTGACTGACCGAGGACAGACACTGAAGTCGCCTCAAAAACCCAAAATAAAAAGAGGAGTGTGACGTCTATGGTTGCAACAACAGTCCGTCTGCACACAGATATTGTCATGGAAATGGAGCCAGCTCAGCAGCAATAAAGACTCAGCCGCAGGGGAGACAGACAAGAACCGTAATGAGAGATAATGTTTTGTTATCTGTTAAATCACCGGCATCTGCCTGAAACTGGAGAGAGGATTTCTCAAGCATTTTCCTTATCTTCTCAATTGCTTTTCTTTGACACGTTATACTTTCTGTGACGCTGGCAAGTATCTCAGCTTGGCTTAAACTCGTGACAATGCCACACTTAATCTATGCTTGTGGCACTTACAGCACTAAATTATAGCACTAACACCAGTAAGTGAAATGGCATTGAGGGCCGAGTACACACTGCAGGGTTTACAAACAATGGAAATGTGTTAAGTTCTTAAGAATGAGTGATTGTATTCATTATCATGTTTTGTGATTGTATTTACTGAAAATCTTTACAAACAGCAAACTGTAAAAGAATCCCTCGAAATATGAATAATGATCCAATCTTTCAACAGTTTCTAAATACAAGAATTCAATACAAGTTAAGCTCAAACAAAAGCATTTGTGACATTTTGCTGATTGATGATAATAATAAAAATAATACCGTAATTCAACGTTTCCCTCCTTTTCTTTCAAGATATCAAAATTGGTTGAGGCACTTGAAATGGGGTCAATCCATAAATATTTAAAAACTCACTGTTTGAAGAGTAGAGCCACAGTACTCGAACACTACATATTCATTACATATCTGTGATGATATGATTTTACTGTGAAAAAACACTTACTAATGTTTTCTGTGTAAAGTTATAACCAATTTAGCAATTTTGCTGCCATGGCTCTAAAAAGATGAGCCAGCATTTACAGTTTGAAGTTATTATATGTTAATATATGTTATTATAGTTAATTAAATTTAAAAGCATTTTCACTGTAAAAAAGAAAAAAAGAACAAAGAAAAGTTGCTGCATTAAATTTGTAAGTTCAATCAACTTGGATGTTTAAGTACTTTCAACTTAAATTATATTAAATTGACTTGAAAATATTCAAAATAAATTGACTTGATAAAAAGTTTTACTTTTACTTGATAAAAAGTTCCTTTTTTTCATTATTAATGTACACACTGCACCCCATATTGACAGAAAAACACAGTATTGTTGACATTTTTGAAGATTTATTAAAAAAGAAAAACTGAAATATCTCATAGTCCTAAGTATTCAGACCTTTTGCTCATTATTTTGAAGTACCTTTTGCTCTAATACAACCTTGAGTCTTAGTGAGGAAAAAAAAAGAACTTAAATGATTTAATGATTGCAATATAACAAAGAGTGAAAAAAGTAACGGGGGCTGAATACTTTCCATATGTTGTCATATCATGACATTGTCCGTTATTTGAAATAAAATAAATACTTAATTATTTTGATTGTCAAGGCAAGATTTCTCATTTCCCATTTAGTTTTGATGTACTAAAATTGTATGTACTGAAATAAATAAAAATACAAATAAAAATTTTTATTATATATGTACAAATTACCACATTTTAAAATTACCTTAAAATGTATAATTATAATTCAAATTTATAATTACCTTAAAATACTAAAAATATTAATTACAAAGTATAATAGTATCTAAATTATACTAAAATAACTTAAATAAAAAATAACTATATATATATATATATATATATATATATATATATTATCCCTGTGATTAAAGCTGTATTTTCAGCATCATTACTCCAGTCTTCAGTGTCACATGATCCTTCACAAATCATTCTGATCCGAGCATTTCTTCCTCAAGAAAAACGTATGATTGTTATCAGTGTTGAAAACAGTTGTGCTGCTTAATATTACAGTGGAAAAGGGGATATATTGAATGTTATAATGTTGAAGCGTTAGTTCAGGTCACATAACAGAAGTGCACATCGTCTTTTCACTGTGGTGAACTAGAGTGTTATGTAGCCTGCTTGTGTTAATCTCTGCAAGAATGTCTTGTCAGTGGTTAAGACACAAACTAGAGTCACTGACAGCTCTAGGCGATGATCTGATCTATGCAGAATCCAGTAGCGTCAGGGCTATAGTGACTGAGATTCTATCATTCTGCACCAGCTTGAAATCTGCTGTATAACAATAGATAAAATGCTACATATAGCACACTCTGAGAAAAAAATGGTGGTCATGAATTGAGAAATCAAATTTTCCTTGATCTTTTGGCATGTGCAAAGTACTATAAGAACATCCAGTAAGTTTCAGAATTCAAATCTTTCTCCTTGGTCCTTTTATTGAAAGTAAGCCCGAAAATGGCTCATTTGGCTATTAACACATAGCATTTTAATTATATTCTGCTGAAATGAATAAAATTATTTGAGAAACTATTTGTTAATTTAATCCAAATCTGTAAGATTATGCAAACTTTCCATCACCACCATCACTGGTTATCATGGAAAATTGCACGCATGAGTCATTCTCCCATCCTGTCTCTTCATATCCATAAATAAAGACTAGTTATGCAGCTGCTTTGACTGTCTCTAGTGGGTGAGTGGCAGGGGTTAGTTGTCACAACGAGCAAGATAGTTTGACATAAATCAATCACTCCTTTTAAACAAACACCGATCAGAGAAGAAAAGAGAAAAGAGAGCAAAACAAAGCTCGTAATAAAACAAGAATCAACATTGACTTGGCTTTTTGAAGATAGTGAAAATTGAGGGATTTGAAATGTTATAAAAGCAATGGATCAATTGTAACTCGCTATCATCTATTGTGAAGTGTCATATTCATATGCACAGTCACACAGAGCCGAAGCACACATTGGTTGTTACCTTTAATTAATTTTTTATTTGTATTAATTAAACAGCCGACAAAAAACGTTATCACTACAAAACAGCCCTTAAACCTGAATGTATTATGAAATTATTTAAGACATTTCTCTTATAATAGAAACTTCATGGTAAAAAGGTTGATCTTTTTCTTGAGTCAAGAGCATTTTTTCTGTGAATGTAAGGTGAACTCATGTCCTGTGTGTTTGTAAACCCTGTTTGAAAGAATAAATATCCGCTCTTGGCTCTCACAGTTGTGCTGTGAACTTCCTTGTATCATCTGATAGTAGAAAGCACACATCCCCAGCAGGGGTCGTCAGTCATTTTATGAAGGGTTTCCGCATAGATTGTGTGAGAAGAGAGAAGTTACACCTTCCATTTGTTCTGAAATAGTAAAATCTTTAATTGATCAGCATATTTTTTAAACTCACAAAGCATTCACAGTGAGAAATTTCATATAAATAGTCCTAATTCATATTTTAAAATGTGTTTTATTTATATCTTTCACAGCTAAAACATACTTATGATGGTCAATTGTCAATTGTAGCATAGATCCCATTTAATATTTCCCATAGACCCCACCTAACAATAAAATGTCATTTGTTAAGTGCATTAGTTAACATGAAATATATTTATAAACAATCAAGTGTTAATCTCAGTTCATGTTACTTTCAACATAAACTACATACAATTTTAAGATTAAAAGTATTGTCTGTTAATATCCGTAAAATAACTAGAATTTTTTTATAGACTAACATTAACAATCCTGTAAATACATATATATATATATATATATATATATATATATATATATATATATATATTGCTTGTTGTTTGTCCAATGTTAACAAATGAGACCTTTCATTTTTTATATGTTTTTTTTTTGTTTAAAGATAAATAAATAAATGATTAGACTTGGTCTTGATCAAACGTCTTTGCAGAGAGAGCGAATGAAATACAGATATAGTTCAGTTTTCCAGCATCAGTGATAATCTATGTTCCTCATTCTTGAACTGTAATATCAAGACTTACAGGGACATCTAGTGGCTATAAATTCACTGACAGCAACATAGAGTTTATTGATTTTCCATGAGAATGGATTGGCATATATGTATATAAACTGGTTAAAATATCAATAGGCCTATCAAAACTCTAACAAGTTATATCATGAACAAATTCGGGGTTAACTATATTTTATACTAGTATTATATATAGAGAGAATATATACTAGTAGCCTATATTTAATTATTTTTGGAAGCTCAAACTAGATATATTTATGTCCCCCCCCCCTCCATGATGTCAGAATAACTGTAGGCCAGCTCTCATGTTTTTTGTCAGCATGACATGTGGACCTGATAAATCCGTATTTTGAGTAAAATAAACAAGCTGACATTCAGAACAATTCATATATTTTATTCGGAATATATACAAATGTCACTTGCGTCTTTTAGTTCATCCAGAGATTGAAAGCGCCGTTGTTCAGAGTGAGAACGAGCCCACGACTGAATCTGGAAATAAAGCACAACAACTTGGAAAAATTAGATTTGAAGAGTGTAGCATTCATTCAATCTCATACTGCACCACCTGCGCGACATCATTAACCAAAGGGGTCGAACTACACATTTAACGTCGTGAAACAGTCATGACTAGCGAGGAGAATTCTTCAGCGATGCATATTATGAGCTCTAGCCGATGCGAAACACAAACCAGACTCATTCCCTTAAAGTGCCCTATTAAACTAGTTTAAAGGTTCCTATTTTTTGAGTCTCTTACAACTGGAACCCTTTCTTTCTCATAATATACATTACACATTGCAATTTTTTTATGATTCTCAAACTGCAAGTCAGATAATTGAGTTTCCCTTTCTGGGAACTCGAGCTGTGTCGAAGCACTAGGGGAAATAGCCTTGCGTGAGTCACGTGAAGATCTGTGCAACCAATGAGAAACGAACGCGTGTGAATGCGTCACTGCCGGCGGTAGCCGGTGACGTCATGAGGAAGAGCATAAAGGCGCGCCTGAAACCGGGGCGCGTCAGCTCTGAATGCCTTCAGCGTGCTGTGTCTGTGTGAGAGTGGTTTTTGAGACTGTGATAGCTTAAAAAATCTGAGAATGAGTGTGAAAAGTGTGGCGAGAGATGAACAGAGTTTCAGACCGTGTGTTTATCCCTGCCCATGTTTTATAACGGGCAGGGATACACACGTTATGTGTGTTATCTGTTTAGGAGTGGAACATGCACGGTCGGCACTTGAGAATGCCGGCTGTAAAGACTGTGAGCAGTTTTCCCTGCATGTTCTCCGGTCCCGCCTGGCGGTCTGTAACGAGGCCGCCCAGGCTAGTGTTCCCCGTGGTTCGGGACCTGCAGCAGCCGAGGCTTTGCGGCGCTCCCAGTACTGGGGTTCACAAATGGATCTCGCTGAGGCTGCTGGGGTGGGTCCGTCCTTACCTCAGCCTTCACAAGATCAAGTGGGTCCCAGTCTCGGGCACTCTTCGGGAGATGCTCGTGCTGTGACTCCAACACTAGCTTTGTCAAGTTCCGATAGTGAGATGGATTTAGCTAGTGTTGACCCGGCTGAGGAGGTTTCGCCACTCTTCTCGCCAGCGTTTGAAGAGCTAGTTGAGGTTGTGGCGCGAGCTGTCTCTCGTCTGGATATTGAATGGCCGGCGGAGACCAGGAGCGCTCGTCCTAAAAGAAGTATGTTAGACGAGCGTTATCTGCCGGCTCGCGTCACTCCCCCGCGCCGAGCTATGCCTTTTCTACCCGATTTGCATGCCGAGGTTTCCAGATCGTGGGAAAAGCCAGCCTCTGAGAGAGTTCATACACGGAGCAGTTCGATGTATACGAATCTCGTAGGGGCTCAAAGTCATTGCAATGGGGGGATGCAGAAAGTGGACGAGGCTCTTGCGAGTTACCTTGTGCCCCAGTCTGCATCCTCCATTAAACCTCCGGCGCTCCCCTCCAAGCCGATGCGCGTCACGTCGTCTTTGGTGGGGAAAGCTTACTCAGCCTCTAGTCAGGCCGCAGCGTGCCTGCACACCACGGCACTGCTGCAGGCTTATCAGGCTGAGTTGCTTGGGGACCTCAACGAGGGCGGCGGTATCGGTCCGGAGGCAGTGGCAGAGTTGCTCCGGACCGTGGATCTGTCTCTCCGGGCCACTAGGGAGACGGCCTACTCTGTCGGTCGCTCCATGGCAGCTCTGGTGGCTACGGAGAGACATATATGGCTCAATTTGTCATCCATTAAAGATAGGGACAAATTTGTTTTGCTGGACGCCCCTCTGTCCCCTTCGGGCTTGTTCGGCGACGCCGTAAAAAGCGTCATCGACAAGTTTCAGGAGGCTGCACGACAGCAGGTGGCGTTCAGTAAAGTTATTCCCCGCCGCCCTCCACGGGAGACCGCCAGTCAAGCGCGGTCTCAGAGCTCTTCACACAGGGCCGCTCAAAAATGAAGTGTCGCCACCCGTCTCCCTCCGGTAGAGAACCCCGGGGGGTCGGGCCGACAGGCTCAAGCGTCTGGCAAAAGGGGCGATTTGAGGGTTGTCCTGAGCGCTAAGAAGGCTAAGAGTAAGCGGCCCTGACGCCAAGCTGCAACAAGGTGGTGTATCCCTGGAGCAGCTAATCAGTCAGCCCGCCATGGGAAAACCACCCCCTCCAAGGAGGGACCTAGAGCAGTCCACCCGGGAATCCGGAAATCCCGGCCCAGTGGTGGACATGTTATTAGCACCAGAGGCCAGCCCCGGGAGGCTGGTTCCCCCAGTAGAATTCCGGGATGCGTGGTCACGGCTACCCGGTATCTCTCAGTGGGTCCTGCGCACGGTAACCTCCGGGTACGCCATTCAGTTCAGGGTTTCACCACCCCGGTTCGCGGGGGTCCTACAGTCATTTGTAGGCCCTCAGCAGGCTCTGGTCATGGAACAAGAAGTAGACACTTTGCTGGCGAAAGGGGCCATCGAGCATGTACCCCTCGCCGGGTTCTACAGCCGGTACTTCATAGTTCCAAAGAAGGATGGAGGGTTGCGGCCCATTCTGGATTTACGTCTCTTGAATCGTGCGGTCAAGCGTCTAAAGTTCAAAATGCTAACGCTCAAACAGATCGTAGTGCAGGTCAGATCCGAGGATTGGTTTGTCACAGTCGACCTCAAGGACGCATATTTCCATGTCTCCATCCTTCCGCAACACAGGAAGTTCCTGAGGTTCGCCTTTGGGGGAAAGGCGTACCAGTATCGGGTGCTTCCTTTCGGCCTAGCGCTCTCACCCCGCACGTTCACGAAAGTCGTGGACGCTGCTCTAGCTCCACTGCGCTTACGGGGCATCCGTGTCTTAAATTATATAGACGACTGGCTTATTCTGGCCCAGTCGCCGCAGTTGGCGGAGCAACATCGAGATGTAGTGCTCGCACACATAAAGGAGCTGGGGTTGAGGCTGAACGCCAAGAAGAGTGTCCTTTCTCCTGCTCAGAGAACCACCTTCTTGGGAGTCGTCTGGGACTCAGTGGCGATGTCGGCTCGGCTTTCCCCCGGGCGCATCCAAGCTATCTGTTCAGCCGTCAAGAGCATCAAGTTAGGCCAGCCACTCACGGTCAAACACTTTCAGAGGGTGTTAGGGCTCATGGCAGCGGCATCCAGCGTCATCCCACTGGGCCTGCTGCACATGAGGCCCCTGCAGTGGTGGCTAAAGACCAAGGGGTATTCCCCGAAAGGGAACCCGCTTCGCACTATCAAGGTCACGGGGCGATGCCTACGCACCCTGAGTATGTGGAAGAATTCTTGGTTTCTGTCTCAAGGCCCAATGCTAGGAGCTCTGGCTCGGAGAGTCTCTCTCTCGACAGATGCCTCCCTCTCGGGCTGGGGGGCGGTCATGAGAGACCGCTCCTCACAAGGTCTATGGAACAGTCGGCACCAGACCTGGCACATAAACATGTTAGAGTTACTGGCGATCCGCAAAGCACTCTGTGCGTTCCTACCGGACCTTCGCGACCACCATGTCACTGTTTTCACCGACAGTATGACTGCGGTTGCATATATCAATCATCAGGGGGGTCTGCGTTCGCGACCACTTTACAAGATGGCGCGACAGATCCTCCTCTGGGCCCAGGGAAAGCTGCTCTCTATCAGGGCGGCCTACATCCCGGGGGTCCAGAATGTGGGAGCAGACGCCCTGTCGAGACAGGGGGCGAGACCAGGGGAATGGCGACTCCACCCCGAGGTGGTGGAGCAAATTTGGGAAAGGTACGGAAAGGCACAGGTCGACCTGTTTGCCTCGGTAGAAAACTCCCATTGCCCTCTGTGGTTTTCACTCACACATCCAGCGCCTCTGGGGCGGGATGCCGTGACACAGGCGTGGCCGAGGTTACGCCTGTACGCCTTTCCCCCGATCGCTCTGCTCCCGGGAGTTCTGGCCAAGATTCGCCGGGACAAGGTCCGTCTCACGCTAGTGGCCCCCCACTGGCCGTCCAGAATATGGTTCGCGGACCTTGTGTCCCTCCTCGACGGGGTCCCCTGGGAGATCCCGATCAGGAGGGACCTTCTGTCCCAGGCGGAAGGTTGCATTCTTCACCCGCAACCAGAGCTGTTGAAACTGTGGGTCTGGCCCCTGAGGGGGCCCAGCTCATAGAGGCCGGTCTCTCAGCCGAGGTTGTTGAGACCATCCTTCAGTCCAGAGCTCCCTCCACGAGGAAACTCTACGCCCTGAAGTGGAAGCTCTTCACTTCTTGGTGTAGTGAAAGGCAGGTGAACCCAGTAACCTGTCAAGTTGGCAAAGTACTGGAGTTCCTGCAAGAAAGATTTGTGGCAGGGCTGTCCCCCTCCACCTTGAAGGTCTACGTGGCTGCTATAGCGGCTTGCCACGTACCTCTGGGTGGGGTATCTCTGGGCAGGGACCCCCTGGTCACTCGTTTCCTCCGTGGTACACTAAGGCTGAGACCTGCGGCACAGACCAGGGTGCCTGCCTGGGACTTGTCCGTGGTACTCCTAGGCTTGTCCCAGCCACCCTTTGAACCTCTAGAGGATATCTCTATCAAGTACCTCTCGCTTAAGACCCTTCTTTTGCTGGCAATCACCTCGCTTAAGAGGGTCGGGGACCTTCAGGCCCTCTCGGTGGCCCCATCATGTCTTGAGTTTGCGCCCGGGATGGCGAAAGCTTTCCTCCACCCGAGGCCAGGCTTTGTCCCCAAGGTTCCCACTAATGTGGCTCGGTCTATCACGCTGCAGGCCTTCTGCCCTCCCCCATTTGACGATCATGAGCAGGAGCACAAGAACAAGGTCTGTCCAGTGCAAGCGCTGGACGCTTACGTTCTCAAGACTGCCACTTGGCGTAAGTTGGACCAACTGTTCGTTTGCTTTGGGGCTCCCGAGGGGGCCCCAGCTTCCAAGCAAACTCTAAGCAGGTGGATAGTCGAGGCTATCTGTCTAGCTTACGAGTCGGCCGGTCATGCTTCTCCTTTGGGGGTCCGAGCCCACTCCACTAGGAGCATGGCGGCATCCAAGGCTCTCCTCTCCGCAGTCTCCTTGTCTGATTTTTGTGCTGCGGCTGGCTGGTCCTCACCGCACACATTCATGAGGTTCTTCCAGCTAGACCTCGTTGCCGCCCCGGGAACCAGGGTGCTCTCTCAGTGAGCTGGGACACACCCGGATGCTGACGTCGCTGAGGTGGCTTTGGCATAGCGTTCCCCTAGTGCTTCGACACAGCTCGAGTTCCCAGAAAGGGAACGTCTCGGGTTACGTATGTAACCCTGGTTCCCGAGACGCTGTGTCTTTGCCTCAGCTCCTGGCGCCTCCGGGCCCGCTTCAGGCATTCATGGCTGACGCGCCCCGGTTTCAGACGCGCCTTTATGCTCTTCCTCATGACGTCACCGGCTACCGCCGGCAGTGACGCATTCACACGCGTTCGTTTCTCATTGGTTGCACAGATCTTCACGTGACTCACGCAAGGCTATTTCCCCTAGTGCTTCGACACAGCGTCTCGTTCCCCTCAGGGAACCAGGGTTACATACGTAACCCGAGACGTTCTCCTTTCCAGGAGATTGATTGCTCTGATTGGTCAGATGGCCTAGTCTGTTGTGATTGGTTTTGCACCTACAGCCTCATTACCATACCTGAACTTCAGCTTCCTCAGTCTTAAGTGATTATAAAGACAGTGATGATGATGATGATTTTACCATATCATCTGGACCGAGTCAGGAGAAGAAATATTGATAGAACTAGTTATTCAATCTTCATCGCAAGGACAACTTGAGCAGGACGTTTCTCAGAGATGCGCTACTCCGATTGAGGTTCATTATGAGATGTTGGGGATCTAATTCTTGATCTAATCTAACACTTTAAGTGTATGTCCATTAGCAAACCCATGTGTATCTTTCTAATTCATTGATTTTGAAAACCCGGTAGAAAATATATATATCAATAATTATTCATATTCACAGGTTGTGATTCTGAGGATCAAGTTGGTCCAAATAAACGGAGAACTGGCCCTTCTTTCATGAGCATTTGAGCAGAAAAATTATGTGTTTGAGGGCGGGTTAAGTTATTTGCGGGCAGATAAAAAATGCCATCATTGGGGCACTTTAAAGAGACAATCTGTCATAATTTACTCGCCTTTATGTTGTGTTTGACTTTTCTTCTTCTGTGGAACATAAGAAGATACTTTGAGACATGTCTGTGTTTTCTGTTCTCCATATGCATCAGAATCAGAATCAGAATCAGAAAGAGTTTTATTGCCAAGTGTGCTTGCACACACAAGGAATTTGTCTTAGTGCTCAGGCTTCCAGTGCACATTTACAACACAACATGAACAAACAATCAAAAACAAAAACAATCACTGAAAAATTCAACACCGAGGCAGCCATTTGCGGCGCCAACTTGTCTCCAGAAATGAGTGCAGTTTAGCAAGCATACATAGCAGACGCAACAAAAACAAAACGTCACATTGTACATCACACATTGCAGTTTAACATACACAGCACGCGAGGTCACGTGTTGGGATTTTTTTCAGTGGAGTTGGGGGGGGAGATAGATAAGGACAAATAAGGACAGGACAGGCAGACGGATGTTGAGAAAGAATATAGCCAAAACCTTTTGAGTTCAGTTCTGTGGCTTTGTCCCTGACGGGAGATAAGAGAGACCAGGCTGCATGCTCACTTCCCAGCCGAGAGATGCAAATACAAATCCCTTTTTTAATCCATTTGATGATCTTCGGTAATTTGTCCCGATCATAATCAGTCAACCAGTCAGTTCAATCAGTTCTGGTCCTCAGCACCGTGTCCAGCCTCATGGCCAGACCGGTTACAGTCCGTAAGTCCACCGATCTGACTCGCTGTCCGGACTGCGTTGTTACGGTTCAGTTCGCATAGATTACGATTCAGTTCCTCAATCTGAGTCACTCTCTGATCTAATCCCTTCAAACGGTCAGACACGGCCTCGAGGCATTTCTTCATTTCAGACAGCGGTTCGGTGAATTTGCTTGCAGCTGACTTACCAATCTTTCGATAGGTCAGGGTAATCCCAAAGCCAAAGAACAGGAACCCCGCTATCAGTAATCCAATCATATATAAATCCATTTCAGTATTTTCATGTGTCCAGCAAGCGACGGGTCAGAAAAAAGAGACAAAAAAGACAGAATACTAAGCGCAAGAGCAAGAGCAGAGCAGAGCAGAGCGAAGACACGTCTGCACTCTAGAGAAGCAGGAAGGAGACATGCATGTATGCGCATGCATGTACATTACACAAAAAATAACCACACATGCAAATGTATGCAAAAAATGACCATATACCGTATACATGTTTGTTATGAGGTCAGTCTAATACATGAGCGCCCAATACATCGATCGCAAAGGTGTTGAGAGTCGATCGCATGGAATTAACAAAGTAGACGTCAACCCATCATCCGTCCTCACTGTGAAATGTGTCACTTGATTGATGTACAGGGCAGCCAGTTTGACCTCTGACCTTTTCTAACATATCACCGCACATGCGCACAACGGCGCCAAGTGCTGCAAAACTCTAGCAAGCTAACGAGCAAACCTCCAATTCATTTATTTTCAACTTGAAAATAAGGGTATAAAAATGAGTGGGGGATTTTAAGAAAGAAGTCAAAAACGAATCACTTCCATACGGAGTGGGAGAGTTGGACTTTTTGTTTAACTTGTCATTTTCAAAGTGTTTGTCTCAAAAAAGTACTAGGTACTAGAACCATTGCTTTTCACCCTGTACATGCTTCCTTTGGGTGCAGTTATTAGGAAGCATGGCATTAGCTTTCATTGTTACGCTGATGATACTCAGCTCTATATTTCTTCTCATCCTGATGAAACGAACAAATTCACTAAATTAACAGAATGCATAACTGATATAAAAAATCGGATGACTAATAACTTTATACTGCTTAATTCTGAAAAAACAGATATTCTAATTATTAGACCAAAAAGTTCAGCAAATAATAATCTAGACTACTGCCTAACACTCGATGGCTGCTCTGTCAAGTCTTCGTCGTCAGTTAGAAACCTGGGTGTGCTCTTTGATACCAATCTTTCATTTGAAAGCCACGTTTCTAGCATCTGTAAAACGGCGTTCTTCCATCTTAAAAATATATCTAAATTGCGACATATGTTCTCAAAGACAAATGCGGAAAAGTTAGTTCATGCGTTCATGAGTTCAAGGCTAGATTATTGTAATGCTTTACTAGGTGGTTGCCCTGCACGCTTAATAAACAAATTCCAGCTGGTCCAAAATGCAGCAGCTCGAGTTCTTACTAGAACCAGGAAATATGAGCATATTAGCCCAGTTCTGTCAAACCTGCACTGGCTTCCTATTAATCACCAAATAGATTTTAAAATCTTGCTAATTACTTACAAAGCATTAAATGGTTTAGCTCCACAGTACTTGAGCGATCTCTTAACACATTATAGTCCTTCACGTCTATTGCGATCCCAAAATACTGACCAGCTTATAATACCTAGAATATCAAAGTCAACTGCTGGCGGTCGATCCTTTTCCTATTTAGCTCCTAAACTCTGGAACAGTCTTCCTATTACAGTTCGGGAAGCAGACACACACTGTCAGTTTAAATCTAGACTAAAAACACATCTCTTCAACCTGGCACACACATAACACATTATACATACATTTTTAATCCAAATCATGTAAAATGATTGTTAGGCTGTATAATTTAGATAAACCGGAACCGGGAACATTCCCATAACACCTGATGTACTCGATACATCAGAAGAAGAATGGCATCTACGCTGATATTATTCTCTGTTTATTCCGAGGTTACCGTGGTCAGCCGGATCCGGGCCGTATCCAGATCAGATGAAGGACCTGGACACGAGCACAGCACTGCCCTGAAGTGTCTGCGGAGACCGTGACTCTACTAAACCCTCCCCTGTGACGATCATGAACCCATCTCTAACCGGATCAAATTGGACTTCATATTGGACTTGAATTGTTGTATAATAATCATGCACTGTTTGGCTGTTGGCCAGAGGAGAACTGGTTCCCCGACTGAGCCTGGTTTCTCCCAAGGTTTTTTCTCCATTCTATTCTTCATTCGTTACGTCACCTGCCGGAGTTTTGGTTCCTTGCCGCTGTTGCCTATGGCTTGCTCAGTTGGGGAAACTTAACGCTTAAAATTCATCAATTGTATTGATTCGCCTGCTCTTTTGGGGCTTCTGTTCAGCCAAACATACTTTGTTTATATTGTTTTTCCTGTAAAGCTGCTTTAAAACAATCTACATTGTAAAAAGCGCTATATAAATAAAGGTGACTTGACTTGACTTGACTCAATCTGCCAGTCTGTCAGCGCTATTCCGAAGAAGGGAAATGTGGAGCGGCATTTTCAGACTGTTCATAAAAACTATGACACTGACTATCCTCCAAAAAGCGAACCAAGAAGAAGAAGGGTGGAGGAATTAAAATCTCACTTGTCGGGACAGCAGTCAAAAATGTACAGAGTTGTTTTGTGCAATATGGCTTCAAGTAGTTCTGCAAGCTACACCAACACACATTAGAATTCTCAATATATTCAAAAATAAATATATGCTTTGTATTTTCATTGTATGTAGATCATTTTGACATTTTGACAAGCCAAAAAAGCGTGGACACCCCTGGTCTAATCTCTTAATCTCTGGTCTAAGATCTCTAGAATGATGAGTTTAAACAATTCTCTCCAGCCAGAACACAAATCACACGGTTTACTTTCACATTTTGTAGTTTAGCACATGCTTCGGTTTTCTTTAGATGCAGAAGAAATCACACCCTGTGCGTGTTTACAACATCTGATAAGCACGTTTGAATGTATGTAGGATAAATGTTTTACATTTGTAAAACACATATTCCCTGGAAACAGGAAACAAACACTCACACAGCGTCCATGTCTTCCCTCTTTGTTCAGGACCCTCATCATGTGAGCTGTCGATCACAGTCCTGCTCTGGATGAGGTTACAGGTTTCAGAAGAGTCTCGAGGAGCGTTTTGATGCAGTTCTCCGGTGACTAACTCTTTAAAAAAAGGCCTCGAAGGCGAGTGTCTCCTTTCAGCTGCCATCAGCTCTCTTTTTCACTGTATGATTAATTAGGGTTATTACTTGACCGCAGTCTTACCTTACACTGCCGTCATTCGCAGCGAGATGGAGCCCATCAGCTTCGCTCAGAGGCCAAAGCATTCGTTGAGTTTTATCAATGCTGGAGCCCCAAATTTGCAGAACCCATAAACGCACTGCCGTCCCGGGACAGAGATGCGCAATTATAGTGATTAACTCATCAATGAGGGACAGGATCAAAGCTGTCTATGGAAATATATTACCTGCAGTCAAAGCCTGGACACACTTATACACTGAATTTCTTTCTCAACTTTATTTTTATTATAGCCTATATTATAATTGATTATGGTTATTGGACATAATTTAAAAATATATGTACTAATCTTAAATTGAATAAAGAGGTAAGGTGAATTGAAATGGGTCCATCTTACTTTAGCACATGACAGAGAATCTGAAAGAAATGAAATTATTTTTTAGGGATAATGACAATGTGGGATCAACCACATATAATATAGCCTATGTTTATGTAGTTTTGAGCTTTTAATCCTTGGAAATAGTAATAAAATAATAAGCAGATATGTTTAAACTTTAGAAAAGCAGGCTATACTCTCTCTCTCTCTCTCTCTCTCTCTCTCTCTATATATATATATATATATATATATATTTGGTGGTTATATTGTGGGTCTATTTTTTTAATCTTTAAGATATGATAGATAAGATAAAAATTAGGATCCATATATAAATCGAGGTAAGGGTTAACTATCACAGTATATTTATATGTCCTATGTTTATACAAAGTGAATCTGTTTTTGGAAGTCCAAAATTAACAGTTTCCTCCATTGCTTGCCCTGATGAAAAAGCGTCTTCCTTTTTCTTGAGTGCTTGAGAATTATTATGCAATGATTTAGCAAATACATACAGTAAATCCACAGTAAAACGAAATGGAAAGGACATGGAAAAGATTTGTAAAATGTGCATGGAAATAATAAACCTTTGTTTTTGGTCCCAAATACTGTTGAACTGTATAAAATAACATTAAAAAACAGATTTTACTCCAAACAACTGCAAGACCTGCCATTTATGAAAATAGTCATGTTTTATATTCAAATATTCAGCTTCAAGTGGCATCTTTCAGTTCAAATCTTTATCAGTTTACTGTTGTTCTCTTGTTTACTGAACAACTATTAGAAAATTATTTGAAAATTACATGATTTTGTTTTAGTGGAAAGAATTCACACAAACAAAAGGGTTTTGAACTGGAATTTTTACACAAAACCACTACACTAGACCACTACAAAACAGACACCTCTTTAATAGCCACCCTTGATAATATATATATATATATATATATATATATATATATATATATATATATATATATATATATATATATATATATATATATTGACTGAAAAAATAATATTAATGCAATTAAAGACTACTGAAATGAACTTGAAGTTTACGGTTAAAGTTACTTTACGTACACTTAAAAAAATTCTTCAACGTCAAATAAAAAAAGTATTAGTTTTAAAATAATTCGATATTTTGAATAATCTTTTGTCATGCCTTAAGAAGTACACTTATTTTGATGTGTTAACGAACATAGGCTACTAATAATTGCACCGATAAAGTACTTGGATATATTTTTATCTGTACTGTGTTTTTTTATAAAGTTAATATATTTTAAGCGTGAAAAGCAACTTTATAATTACGAATGTGCAGTTACGAATATATTTATATATAGTTGACTCAAATTTCAATGGACATAACTCCACTGAAGTAAATTTTAGATTGTTATAAATGTTTTTCAGGACATTACAGTTTAACTATTTCAAAGACAACAGAAATACATTTAAAGCCGCACTTTGTGCATGTAAAAAAATTACTCTTTAAGTTTCACATTTGGAATTTCACAATTGCATTTGACGATAGAAATGAATGTATATACATTTAAAGTATAACGCATTTTAATTTAATTGCACATTACATGTCAATGAGTGTCACACTTAAGTATATTCTTTAAAAAAAGGCTATATTATTTCCGTTATTATAAATGTAATTATTTTCACGTCACCTAAGAGTCAGGGCACCATCGATAATTGACGAGCGATAAAAATGAATCTATCTATCTATCTATCTATCTATCTATCTATCTATCTATCTATCTATCTATCTATCTATCTATCTATCTATCTATCTATCTATCTATCTATCTATCTATCTATCTATCAATCTATCTATCTATCTATCTATCTATCTATCTATCTATCTTTGTTTCTTTTATTATAATGAATGATTAATTAATAATGTATTAATTGATAATGCAACCTTAACTAATATAGCATAGGTAAGCTATTACAATGAAGTATGAAATGCTAAATTATACGATGCATATATAGCGCGCGCGCGCGCGTGCGTGTGTGTATGAGCCTCTGGATAAGGGTCGGTCAGCGCTGTAGTTTGAGTCCTGATGGACGGACAGCTGAAGTGCGCGCGTCTGAACCCCAGTCAGGCGTTGCAGGCTGGCGCCAGAGACTACATCAGGTGTAGGGTTACTGTTTGTTGTGGCCTGTGTACACTAATAGGCCTGTTGGATTTCAGTGTCGGCGTCACCTTTTCGGACATCCACTTTGGCCGAAGCACAAACCAATTTACCCCATGCTCTCGGGGGGGGGCGAGTGCAGACTGCAGTCATTCCTTACATGTTGGCATAATATTAAGTTATTCAACCCAATATCTTGGCTTTACGATTGCACCTATATATAGACTTATATATATGATGTACTAATGAATGTAGTATACTATATATATATACTATATATATATATGATGTAGTAATGAATGTAGTAATTTAGATTTTGAAGCAAAAGTTATGAATAAATCTTAAATTATTCCAGTCGAGTTGCAATTTGCAATTGTATTTCTTAGTAGATCCGTAAAGTTAAATTGCTAAAAGAAGGCCATCAAAAAGCATTGAGCTATTAATTATGTAGTAGCAGACTATATCAAGACTAACATTAATGGCAAACAACTCATATTACTCAACTCAACAAACAACAAATATTGTTGTTTCAGTCAAATTGAGACTCTTCGAGATTTCAATGAACTGACACACTTGCACTCGATTTTCATTTGATCTAGCCCTTCATAAATTAAACTTCGTTTCTGTAACCTAATAGTTAGACTAAGTTATATTAAATGATATTTTGACTTTTGAAATCAGTTCCTTTAAATGTTAATGCCTGATTGCTTAGGGTACGTGACAAAATAGTGTGAACTTCAAAATAAAGTTTCAAAGGATTTTTGGATTTTTTCCAGACTTAAAACCCTAATAAGTGGAGTTTATTAAACTGATTGAGTAAACTCGTTCCCTCAATTCAACTGAGTAAAAAACAAAACTTGTATATTCAAGTTTACCTAACTTGGCGCTTACGTTGACTGTACTTAAATTGTTAAGTTCACCAAACTTGGAGCTTATATAATATACTTAAACAATTAAGTTCACTTAACTTGGTGTTAATTTTAAGTCTAAAGTACTTGCATATTTCAGTTACCTCAACATGAAAATTAAACTAAAATTAGAAATTATTTATAAATTACAGTTATAAAGTTATTTGACTGTAAGCTTTGTGCAAAAATACCAAACTAGAAAAAACAACAACATACTGAGATTATTGATTATCTTTATTGGCCAACCTTTCATATTAATGAAATTACAGTGCAAATTATCCTGTAACGGAATTTGTCACAATCACACTGCACAGTGATGCCATAGAAGAGCCATTTTGGAACCTATCAGTGGACAGTTCTAAATAATTATTTGTTTGAAGGACATTTGAATAATCTAAAAAAAAACTTTTGTGGAACGTGAAGATTCCACGGATGTCAAAGGTTCTTCGTGGATCCATCAATGCCAATAAAGAACCTTTCGAGTGTCGATTCAATCTAATCAACATATTAAATGGAATTTCAGTCGATCCTCTGTCGGAGACTTTTAAACAACCCAAAGTTTGGACAGGTGACGATGGGAGGGGTCAGCCTGAGATAAGGAGCTCTCTATTAGATAAGAGCGCTTCTCTCCGCACCTTCAACAGCGGAAAGAGGAAGAGAGAGGCTTTTCTTCATCTAGTGCTGCTTCTGCGAGGAGATCTGCACTCCACTGGACCATATTCTTCTGCTTACCTTTGGACACCTGCAGGAACTTCACAGAGTCGGCTGATGTTGCTTTGCGTCTGAAGAAGCTTTCTCCCACCTTTCCTTCAAGCACCCGCACAAATCTGTCGAGCGATGCTTCCGAGTCCCGTAACCTCGACTCCGTTTTCGGTGAAGGACATCCTCAAGCTGGAGCAGCAGCGGGCTCTGAATCCCAGCGGGCTGATGGGTGTGGAGCAGGAGCAGGAGCAGGAGCAGGACGCCGTGCCTCTGCAGTCGCTGGAGCTGCAGTGCATGCAGAGCACACTGAGCCGGAGCCTGGATCTGCTCTACAGCCCCGACAAACACCGCTCACACGACTGTCGCACCGTCAGAAGCTCCTGCGGTTCTCCAACCGAGGACGAGATGGATCCAAACGACGACGCAAGTAGGATATTTATAGCTCATGTCAAATCAGTGCACGGGGAAGACAAACTATGAAGGGAATTCAGGAAATGTACATCATTTTAGTTAGTCACACTGGTGCTGTACGAGAACATATTTCTGTTTTATTTATTTATTTATGCACTTGTAACTTCAAGAAGCCAAGTTTTCTCTCATCTTTAAAGAATAGAGAACCAAGAACCATTGAAGAAAACGTATTATTTAATAAACATAATGTAATTGTCTCAACAACATAATGATCAATAAGGTATGCCAACATACGTTTTTACATTGCTTCAACTCGCCTAAATAAGTAAATCATTTTGCTTTTTTAATTTTTTTAAAAGTTTTTATTCAACTCGTTTTTTAAAGTCAGTTTAATGTCATTTAAGTTGAAATGACTTGACTTGAACACCGACTGATCTTATTAGATTGGGACATTTTTCTATCATTCTATCAATAAATGACTGTGCCAATTATCCCTAAAGATTATTCTTGTTGTATTTAAGTTTTTACACTTACATATTTGGCAGACGCTTTTATCCAAAGCGACTTGCATTGCATTCAAGAAGCACACTGGATCGAACCCATGACCTTGTTGTTGCAAGCGCCACTCTCTACTGTTTAAGCTATAAATTGATCAATTGATTTATTTGCATTTATGTATAACATTTTCTCATTGTTTGAATTTCTAGGCATGTGTCCGTTTGACGACTCCAGTTATAAAGGCAGAAAGGAGGAAAGAGCCCTGGAGAAGCCGAAGCAGAGGCTGCGCAGGAAACCGCGGGTGCTCTTCTCTCAATCGCAAGTGTTTGAGCTGGAAAGGCGCTTCAAGCAGCAGAGATACCTGTCCGCGCCCGAGCGAGACCACCTGGCGCATGCGCTGAAGCTCACCTCGACGCAGGTCAAAATTTGGTTCCAGAACCGGAGGTACAAGTGTAAGAGACAGCGGCAGGACAAGAGTCTGGAGCTGCAGGCCGGCCCGCGGAGGGTGGCGGTGCCCGTGCTGGTGCGGGACGGCAAACCCTGCCATGGAGCGCCGTACAGTGTCCCTGCGTCATATTCCTACAGCAATTACTACAACAGCTATGGAAATAACCCGTACCACTGTAACTTCACCTCTGTGCCCTCGTTCGCCAATAACACAAGTCAAATACCCAACCACTTTGTGGATTTGAATTTGACGACGGGAAGCGTCGATGGGATCCGAACTTGGTGAGACATGCGTGACGCATCATCGGTCCTGACAGAGGAGAGTTTGGATTAAGACTGTTTAACCCAATGGCACTGCTGGGGAAAGAAAGAAAGACGTTGAGGAGAAAACCCTCATGGATTGTTGTCTGGTTTTATACATGTTTGCTGTTTTTATATCAGTGGTTTGCAAAACAAACAACACCAAATAAAGGCTAAATATTTAATGAAGCTTCATGAAGATTTTGTCATGCTTGAGACTTTTGAAGAGAGCTAAATGATCCTAAATATCGTGAGATATATAAGCTGTGAAGATTGATATTGAAGAGAAATAACGACACACACACACTTTAATAGATGTTGCATGTCTATTAAAAAAAAACAAATACTGTCTTTGAGTTCAAATGTGACAAACATATTACTCGAACCATGCAAACATTAAATCTGGAGAGGAAAAAAAAGTGATCTTTCATACTTTCTATACTGTACACTCCGACTTGATGTTTATAGCGCTCATAGTTTGTCCTTAAAATATTAAGCAGTTACAATTACACCGAGAGGAATAATCGAATATTTAATAAATTGAAGCTTCAGTGCAACGTATTATTTGGATTATTCTCTGTGGTAATGCAAGAAAAAAACGCAACCGTGTTTGAAAATAGTTTTTAAATCTGATTTGATACTCTCTCTCTTTTTTTCGTTGGTATAAATCAATGTAGTCAGATTAACTGAGTCATATTAAATATTTTAGAGGACAAACTCAATAAATAATTCCCAACTCAATAAAATCCCATCAAACTGAACTGAATAATCCTTACATATTATTCATATAATGAATTAATTATTTTAAATGAGTTAAAAAAAACAGAGCTTAATAAAATATTTTGTATAAATCGTAATGGAGCAAGGGAACCAAATTAGTTTGTGTGATTAATATTCATGCGTTAAAAAGTTATACAATTTTATTCAGCTCTATTTCTTTTTCTAATTTAAAATTCTTAATTTATAATATGAATAATATAATTTTGTTGTATAAAATAATATAATAATAATATAAACTGTCCAAATCTTGAAAAAAAGGGTACAATTTTAACAAGAAAGAAAGAAAGAAAATAAAAAGAAATAGAAAAGAAGGTTAATTTATATGCATATGTAAAGGCTGATATACATTTTTTTAAACATTTTATTAACGTTTAAAAAACGCGTCCTATAATTATGGCTCTATTTTACCTTCTTTTCTTTCTTTCTTTCTTTTTTGTGGGCCTATTGTATCTCAGGAATTTTTGTGTAGACAGTACTTACTGAACAAATGAATATCAGTCAACACAAACATATTTGAATATCGAATGTTAGTCATCTCGATTAAAAAAGGTGACAGAGACTGAAAGCCTCAAACTGAAGCTCTCAAGACTCGCCGCAACATCGTAAACTAAACAAATGGCATTATCTCCCCATCTTAACGCTTTCCAATGAGCTTGTCATTACGCCCACATTAGCCCGGCAGATGCGGCCATTGAAGAGCGCGATAAGCGCGAGGGCAACGGATGCGCGCGGAGAGTAAACAGAAGCGCAGACACCGCGGCTCTCCTGCGGCTCCTCTCGCCTCTCCATCTCCTGCTCGTCAACCTAGAGGAGAAACTAGACGCTATACGCTTTCAGGGGAGCTGTGTTGAGACTGCAGGCAAATCGGATTTTTCTGATTTTTTTCAGACCAGATCAAATAAGATTTATGTTTCCAAACATAAGCAGCCTCTCAGCTTGGGTTGCTTTGGTACCCGCGTGCGTGAATAGGCTTTTAAAACAGAAGCAGGATGAGTGGAGGAGCATCATCATCCCGCTCTCCAAACAAGCGCGCGGTCAGAGCTCCTCGTCGCCCCAATTATTGCTGTTGTGACGCAAAAACGGGTTTAAATCTGGTTTGACTGTTTCCAGACCTCTATTTGTGTTTTGAATTAGATTTCATGTGTTTTTGTTATTGTTGTTGTTTTTGCTACTTTTTCAGATCAAATCTGGAGAGGCATAAAATCAGATTTTTGCTGGCAGCCTGAATATGGACTTACACCAGAGTTTCCCAACCTTGTTCCTGGAGGCACACCAACAGTACACATTTTGCATGTATCCCTTATCTGTCCCATATATTTCTGGTCTTGGGAGTCTCTACTAACAAGCTGATGAGTTGAATCAGGTGCGTTTAATTAGGAAGAGTTGGAAAACCTGTAGCGTTGGTGTGCCTCCAGGAACAGGGTTGGGAAACACTGACTTGCACTATGACTTGTTACTCTCACACCATAACTCAACTTTAATGGGTAGTTCACCCAAAAATGCAGATTCTGTCATCATGTGCTCACCATCAAGTTGATCCAGATCATGCTAGCCATGCATGGACTTCCACAGTATGTTTTTCTCCAAAGAGATCGTTGTTTGGTTACCAACATTCTTCCATTATATCTTCTTTTGTGTTCAACAGAAGAAAAAAACTCATCTCATCAATGATGAGATCATTTTAATTGTTGGGTGAACTGTCCCTTTAACTGACACACATAAAATAAAATATAATAATTTGCATAGGAATGCCTTCAGTTTTGAGGTAAGATGGTTTTGTGAGACACTTAACACCCTAATGAAAAGAATAAGAGCAATCAGAAGCATTTCACTGACGGTGGTCAGTCTATCTTAACTACAGTCCTATCTTAATGGGCAATTTATTTCCTATTTAAAATGTGGTGGATAGGACCAAGGCAGAGATAGAAAACACTCTCAAGAGTCTCGTCAGCGCTGACTTCAGATAAGGGAAGACTCTGTGGCCCAGAGCAGTATTTAGCAGATTGATATACGTAGCTAAGAGCAGTATTTAGCAACAGGCAGACAGAGTGGAGACTATGGCCACTTCAAGAGATCAGATAAGTGTGTGTGTGTGTGTGTGTGTGTGTGTGTGTGTGTGTGTGTGTGTGTGTGTGTGTGTGTGTGTGTGTGTGTGTGTGTGTGCACATATGTGTGTGTGTGTGTGTGCGCGGGTGCATGTTAGGGTCTCTGTGTGTATATGAGAATGTAATGAAGAAATATATGAGAATGAGCTTGACACATGCAAATGAAAGAGAGATGCATTCATAAATGTGTGCACATATGTGTGTGTGTGTGTGTGTGTGTGTGTGTGTGTGTGTGTGTGTGTGTGTGTGTGTGTGTGTGTGTGTGTGTGTGTGTGTGTGTGTGTGTCAGGTCATTGCATAGACCAGTTCTATACAGGAAGAGATCTGCTCAGAGACTTACTCAGCGAGCCAATGACAGACAAGGTTAAGACACAGGAGGCCTGGATCTTCACTTCTGTCTTGTCACTCTGAAAGACACACACACACAAACTTGTTCCACCATTCTAAAGGAAGTGGGAACTGGCCAAAGGGTTAAAGGTTAAGCTGACTTCATTCCATCTAATTATTTATGAAATGCTGAAATCCCATTGTACAGATATGGTTAAGCTCCACAAAATGTAAAATATCTCTCTAATACTTTAACCTACACTAATCCTAATACAAAACAAGGTGTTTCACTCTAAACCAAATTTATGAAATGATTGCCAGATATTCTGTAATCCTTTAAATTAGATTTTAGGTAAAAATAAAAGTTCCAAAAGTGTGTTTTTGAAGTTATGTCATAGAACTATTCTAATAGAACTATTTGGGTTCCTTTAAAAAAAAACTTTCACCTGACAGTTCTTAATAGAACTATGTTTTTTCTTAGTATGAAGAACCTTTGAGTATTCTAATTTACAGAACCTTTGTTTTGCTATAAAGAACCTTTTGTAAGGTTCAACGGACGGTCATGGTTCTTCATGGAACCATCTTTGAGCACCTTTCTTGAAACGCTGAAAAGTGCACGAATAAGCTCAACTGAATCTACAACTAAAGTAGATCTGCATCCCAATGTTAAATCGCTAACAATAGGAATGTGAAAAACAACAAGGCCTGTGAAGCTGCTGCTGGAACTTGTTGGAGCTCACGGAAAGTTGAAGACGGGACAGTGAGAGTGGCAGCATTTAAACGGACTCAAAGTGCGAGATTAACCAGAGCTCTACAGCACATCTTCAGCATTTATCTGAGGAAACGTGGACTGTGAGGACGCTTTTATTACATCGGAAGAGATGTTTTGGACATTTCGTCTGTATAAAGACTAGACAGCTAGAAAAATGCTCCCAAACAATGCTTGCGCCACACATCTGTCCACACTTAAGAGACATCACTCAACTGTCTCCATATATAAACACACTCATGTCCTCTGGCAAGACGTACTCAAACTGAACGGAATACCGGCAAAACTGCATTTTAACAATCTCAAAGTCAAAAAATGCATTTCCTCTTCTTTGCTTATCACATTTAAGACATGTATTCTATTGATAATCGATCATCCCACCATTAAAGCTACAAAAAGTTGTCTGACTGAATTTGAAGTTTCCGTTTCTGCATTTGGCAGACGCTTTTATCCAAAGCGACTTACATTGCATTCAAGGAACACATTGAATCAGTTCTTGCTTTCCCTGGGATTGAACCCCTGACCTTGGTGTTGCAAACACCAATGCTCTACTGATTGAGCTACAGGAATTCAGTTTTCGTTGGCAGTCGCCAAAAGGGGAAGTGTTCTGAATGAGTGTGGTGTTCATGGAAAAGGGTTTGATCCGGTGGATCATTGGCTGTTGAGTGAGGCTTCTTTGATGGCTCAATCCAGAGCAAGCTTTGTAGACATTATATCACCCTGACTGCTTCTCAGAGGGAAACGTAATTCATTTGGCGCAGAAGAGATGTGCTCACCTTTCTGGGAACACCATGCCTCCTTTTGTTCTCTCCTTTGAGTCTATCCAATGAGGAACAAGTATCTCCAGGCTAATCCACTCGGCTTGTCCATGTGATCGAGCGATTACTGTAACTCTGGTTCACAGTAAAAACCACGCGGACGGGTCACTGTCATTGTATTTTAAACTGTAAGGGAATTAGTTAAGACCCGAGGAGTTAAGACCCGAGGAGCAGATATGTTGAATGAAGAGCAGGAGTCAGAAGTGCAGTCAATAGAAGACATTTTAGTGAAGTTTAGTTTGCAGTTTCATCAGCAGAAGCTTCAGGTCTCACAAGGAGTTCGTAGGCCGCCCCAAATACAATAACATTGTTACAGCAATTATACTCTAACAGAGGCTGCTAACTACGTCAATGATGACGTTTAAATGATCCTGATTGGCGAAGAAAGAAAGAAAGAAAGAAAGAAAGAAAGAAAGAAAGAAAGAAAGAAAGAAAGAAAGAAAGAAAGAAAGAAAGAAAAACAAAACTAGTAATTTTCCACACAAGAGCAGACAGTCTGAAGCATATCTTCGTTGATCACATGGTTGATGGGTTCATGACGTGGCTTGTCATTCTGATAACATGTTCTATCTGTTGAGGAGTGCAGATAATATTCATCCTTACTCTATGGAAAAATACAGAAAAGCAAAGAAAGGCTTTAACTAATAAAAATCGCTAACTTGGTTATAAATCACACTTATCTATTCAAACTTTGATGTCACGTGTTTAATTATACTTGTAATGATGAAGCTGCAATTTAGTATATTCAAAATATAGTAGCTTTAAATGTGACATTGAATAACACTTACTTTACAAGTGCTAAAGTGTGTTCAAAATCAGTGTACTTCTCTAAAGAATGACCAAAGATTATTAAACATAATGATTTAAACGGCCTTGAGAGTAAAAATGTTCATTTGACATATTTAATAATGACATATTTGTAATAATTACGGTACATTACAACTGCATTGTGGGAAGAAAGATTCATAAAGTTTACTTTTTTAACACCGAAAGTGCGCATTCAATACAATCCAGGGGCATAGAGCTGAATTAATAGTACATTCATTTTACTCTGAGTCAGTGAAAAAAACAAGTGCCTTTTATTGCACTGAATGCGTTTCAGTGTACTTCCAATGTGAAAAGTACATGTTTGTGCAAAGCTTCTTTTTTTAGATGAGGAAAGCTTTCTTTTTAATCTAACTAACCTTGTGCACATTGATAGAAACAAATGATAATCATAAAAAGGAAGCTTTGCGGTCTAATCTGCTGGTAAATAACAATAAAATATTGCACAAGAAGAAACTGCTGCTGTCCATTACGTTTGAACACACAGTATCTCCCGTCAGCTCAACTTGATCTCATGGAAAACTTTAACTTTGTTATAAGGAGGTGATTTCATATAAATTCTTACAATATGAATCATACAAAAACGTATGTGTTATGAATATGAGCTCTGCGCTTCCCTCCCTGACCACCAGAATGGTATATCACAGTATACCACCAGTATATCACACATATACTGACACTACACTACACACTACATTTCCCATCATGCAGTACACTGGACTGATCACACACACCAGCTGGACCCGATTAGGATTGTTTGTTCTCACCAGCTGTCACTCATCACCTGAACTATAAAAGACTCCATCACCCATACACACACTGCGAAGTCTTGATTTGCTATAGCTGTCATTCTGAGCATTTATTCCTGTCCTGATTGTCTGTTCTGGTTCTGCCTGTTTGCCCGTTATTTGATTCTGTTCTGCCTGCCCTGACCTGTGCCTGGATTAACGTTGATGATTGATAGCTGCCTGTCTTGACCACCGCATGTACCACGATTCTGATCCTGTCTGCCTGCCTTTGTGATCCTTGCCTGATTTACCGTTCATGTATGATCTCTGTTTGCCCTGACCTTCCGCCTGCACGACTACTCTTAAAAAAGACTAGCGATTGGATCCCTGCCTGCGAGCCCCCTTTGTTACAGTATGATAATTAGAAAACTGCCACTAGGTCCACCCTAAAAATAGCCATCACTGGGAATGAGATCATAACTAGTCATTTACCCACCAATTCGTCAAAATGTAAACTATTTGTGAATTGCATTGGAATTGTGCAGGTCAGCTTTCTTTTTTTCGTTTCCTGCATAGATGCTGGAATTCCAGAGTTAAAAAATACAATCTAATACCGTTCTACATCTACATAGTAACTACAACGCAACCAAAAAACAGTTCTGTCTGAAGTTTGAAATGACTAACCAAACACTTCCCTTTCCTACAGACAGCACAACAGCACAGCAGTTCTTGTTCGAACATTTCGGTATTGGGATTTGTGATGGAGTGAAAACATGTCTTAAATTCTTCCATCCATTAGTCAGGCTCAAAAATCACTGTAATCATAATCTTATCACATTGTGTTTGTTTAACATCACAGCTACAGTGCTTTGTCTCTGGCAAACAGGCTCTTGCCTGAAGCGAAGCGCTGGTTGTTTGTTCAGGGATCACCCCAGCAGGAATGAGGAGGTTCAGTCACTCAAGCTTTCACCCTGCTGTCTGTCTCTGCGCTTTATCTGCGTCTCAACCGCCAGCTTTTCTGCCCCGACCAGTCATATCACATGCAAAAACATCAGAACCTCATCACAGCCACATGCTATCTGACATCGCTGTGACGCACGTGTTGAAACGCCCAACAAAGAAGCTGAGCGTGTGACTCGTATTGATTAGAACAAAACAATCGCTCCATGATGTAATCACTCTGTCTCAATTCATTTTAATGAAAGTATTGTGTGGAAACCTACTTCCTGCTCCCTTGGGAAAATCTGCTCCATTGAGAACTAGGAAATGCTGTTGTGTGGCTCCCTCTACTGTGTGAAAGATCCAGTCACATTGTGGAGATTCTTGCACTTCCTCTTCCAGTCCCAGTCAATGAGTAATCCTGCACTAATCTATGCCATTTTGTGTGTAAATAGTGTGAGTGGTGTGTTCATCTGGATGATTCTCTCAATTAACAGGAAAAACTTTTAAGAAAAGATGTGAAAATTAAAAATCTGTTATTTTTATGCAATAATTTCAAAGGTTAAACCACTGGAGTCACACGGATGTCTTTACTGCCTTTCTGGGACTTGAAAATGGTAGTTGCGTAGCCTGTCAATGGAGGGACAGAAATCTCATCAAAAGATCTTCATTTGTGTTTTGCAGATGAACGAAAGTCTGGTAAGGCATGAGGGTGAGAAATTAAAGAACTTTTATTTTGGGTGAACTATCCCCTTAAAATTCATTCCTTGCATTGCGGAGGGGAGGAGCTTTCAGATGTTATGCATAGTGTGTCATATGGGACACAACTAATGGGATTTTGGAATGGTCTTTGGTGAAATGCTTGGAAAAATGTTTGTGGTTAACACAAACTCTAGATATTTTTGCGTATTATTTTACAAAATACACTTTTGAATTTTTTGGGGTAAAACTTTTACTTTTCTTGAAAGTGGTTGTCATCACACTGAACAGGTAAACTCATCCACATACTAGTCCACTTTCATAGCGTTGTTGTATTCATAATCACACTTACATTTTTAACTCACACGTTTCAACTTCTTTGTTGAAGTCATGATGTAGCTCGTTCACTCCATGTTGTGATCAGTGTTGGGGAAAGTCACTTTTAAAAGCAATGCATTACCATATTGCATTACTCCTAAAAAGAAACTGATTGAAACACAAATGTGATGTTTATCTAAAGTTATTTTTGCATATTGCATGTGGTTGAAGTGGTTCATGGAAAGTCAGCAGCAAGAAATCGGATGATAAAGTGAAATAAAATACATAAAGTATAATTGTGTAACTTTATACATTTAGCTGTTGCAGGACTGTGTATTATTCTGAGACTGCATTTCATTTTTGTATGGATTTTGAGGAATACTGAATCTGTTGTTTGTTTGTTTTTTGCAAGTGAGATGAGTAAATGACTGCTCACATTTAGTGTAGAACTATAATATCATCATGTTCACACAGCGCACACAGCACTTACTCACTTATTGGGAGTCAATACATGAGAAAACAATGTATCTTGAAGAGTTGAGCCGGATACAAGAGTTGAGTATCCGGTACGGATAAAGCACTTTTGCCGAGTACGAGTATTATACGAGTAATAAGAGTCAATATCTGTGCTCGGATTGAAATCCTCATTGGGTAGCTGACTGTGTCTGTGTTCTGTGATAGGCTAGTCACATCGCCCCTCCCCTACACATACAGATTTGCTGTGTTCCGCTCTGCTCACTCACACACTGAGAAGAGAACAGCTCTCTCTCTCTCTCTGTCTCTTGCTCAGTCACTCAGGTTCGCAGGTCTTTTCCGTTAACATTCAGGGTTTCTTCAGCTTCAGGTTTATTTTTTATTTCGGTTTGTTTGTAGTACTTATTAACCAGTAGAGTTCTGGTAAACGTGGGGTTTGTTCAGACGTGGTGCTCGGTATAATGCGACTAGCGTTGCGTCTGCTTGTCGGAGATTTTTTTTTTTACCGTCTGCTGGCTCTAACCAGTTTTTTGACTTGACACAAAAAATAAAGTAAGTAGTGGTATAAAAACTATTAGTTTGTTTGTTATCGTTATCAAAACCATTGATCTAAAGCTTATTTCTGATGCTGTCATGTAAATAATTTTCTTATCAGCAATAAAGATAACTATTTCTGATCAACTCATATCAATTGCATGATAAAGACAACCGACCACTTCCTGGTTAAATCCCGCTCACTTCCGGGTTAGGCCCCGCCCAGTCCGAGTACAGATACAGATACAGATAATTCAAATAGTTTACAGATACAGATACAGATAATGCTGTACTCGCTCATCCCTAGTATAGTGCATTTCTTATTTGAAGATGTACATTTATTTTAAGAATTAAAGTAATGCATTACTTTACTAGTTACTTGAAAAAGTAATCTGATTATATAACTTAAGCTACTTGTAATGGGTTACCCCAAACACTGGTCATAATCAGCTACTGTAATCACAAGATGAGAATGCATGATGGTCTCAGCTATTGAAATGCATATGAAGCAGTCATGTGATGCCGTGGTCACATGGTGCAAGTCAGCGCTTTTGGAAGAGTCTGAGTTTACAAGTTGTAATTACGAGTTCTACATGGACATAAACTCTTTTTACAAGTGGGAACTCATAATTACGGTAATTACGTGAAGGCACCTACAGCCTAATTTTAGTTTTTGACTTCTACCGATTGCATTTAGGCTACAAAAATGAGTCATGATGAACAAAATGTGTAAGAATCATAAGCTTAGCTTATTTTCTGCAATAATCCAAAAGCCAAAGAAAAGGTTTAGATTGCATATTGGATGAAAATGAGGCCGTGACTGTGAGGGACAGACTCTTACAGTCTTTACAATGCCAAGCGCTTGATCACGTCGTTTTTCTCTACATCTTTCAGACAGATGTTTAGTCGGATAAACAATCCATTGAACACACTTTACTTCTATCTCTCACAGTCCCGTTTTCATTCTCGTCAAGAATTAAATATTCCATGATGGCATAACTTCCAGGTTGGCCTATAAAACGATGTGACTTATGTCATTACTTCAGTGATCTATGAGAACAACTAAGCAAAGAAACTGTAAAAAAAAATAGGGCACAATGAAGGGTTTTTCCATATTGATTATGCAGGTGTTTTACCGTCATTTGAATCATGAGTTGCATTAGATTGAGCTTCAGGGTTAAAGGAACTTTCTGTAAACTTGACCTTTCCATTTTCTACACATTTTTCTCTTACAGTGTAGAAAAACGTACTGAAAAACGTAATTATCGCTGAAGAGATGACAATTTTGTTATAGTTATAGTTGTCTCTGCATCTTAAACTGATGGCAGATGATTTTAACATTTAACAGTATGTCACACTTTACCTTTACACAGCTTTAAGACTTTGATCACTGATCTACACAAATAAATACAGACCTGCAAGCGCAAGCTTTTTCTCTGACTTCATTACTTCATATATGAGTGCAAGCCAACACAAACCAGAGCTGAAGTCTGACCTGAAGGCAGGGATCAGTGAAGACATGTCCTTCTCAAATATAGATTCATCTGCAGCTGACGCAACATATACATATACACACATACAGGGATTTGAAGAAGAGTTTGCCCCCTTCTTGATTTCTTTTTTGCATGTCTGTCAAACATAAATGTTTCAGATCATCAAAATTTTTTAAATATTAGTCAACGATAACACAAGCAAACACAAAATGCAGTTTGTACTACGACAGTTACTGTGATTCACTTTCAGAAACAGGCATTCAGTGGCTCATCGTATCAGTGGTTATTATCCCTGCCGTATTCGCACAAAAAGCCAGTATAATTATTATAAATATAAACTTGCAATTCTAAACATTATGCTTGTCGTAAAGATTGAATTGTGAGATTTGAAGCCACAAGAGGGCATCATTTTACTAACTTACATACATTTCCGTTTGACACCAGATGGGAAAAGCAATATAGAAATTCTAAAACATATATGTAATGAAAATAATAGATAATAAAATAAATGTTCACTGTGATGAGTTTACAACTAACAAGAAATGTAAGTATGAAGTATTCCTAAAATGTATTTCACAGAGCAAAAGTAAAGCAACACTAAATTAAGTTTAAAGCAACAAACTAAAATTAACATAATAAAATGGTCAGTTTACACCATCATTTCTTTGAGAAAGACATTAATACATTTATTCAGCTAAGATGTAGTCGTTCATAAATAACAAAACTAAAAATGGGTTTCTATTTCAAATGAATGTTGTTATTTTGAACTTTTTCTTCAACAATTTATTTCAGTTTTAACAAAATATTGATCAGCAAAACTGTTTCTAACATGGAGAATAATTATAAATGTTTACAAAAAGGACGCAAAACATTTATAATGTTACAAAAGATTTCTATTTTAAAAGAATGCTGTCCTTTTGAACTTTCTATTCATAAAAGAATCCTGAAATCACAATTTCCACAGAAATATAAACTGTTTTAACATTTATTATAATCACAAACGTTTGTTGAGCAGCAAATCCTCATATCAGACTGATTAGTGAAGATCATGTGACACTGAAGACTGGAGCAATGATAAAAGCTTTAAATCACAGAAACAGTTATTTTACATTGCAACAATATTTCACAATATTACAGTACTGCTTTATTGCATTTTTAATCAAAGGAACCCATGAGACTTCTTTCAAAAACATGAGCAATAGTGTAGTTATAGATAGCGTAATGCAAAGTGCTGCAAAACTCGAATGCCACCCAACAAAGGACGACAGTGAGATGTCCAGTTCACACAGCGAGTGTGACATATGTCTTCCTGTCGACAGGGTCAGATTCTAACAAGCGCACATCTGGCCCAAAACAAGCAAGCGGTGCTACTCATCTCTTCCACATTCTGTTAGTGTAAGGACAAGGGGTCAGGAGAGAGCGCTACACAGGCTGAAGAAATGCTCATCCAATTACGACTGCTTGTTTTGCATGGCAAAGCATGACACACAAACGCTGCATCTGTGTGAATCAGGAACTGAATATGTGTTTGTGCAATTAAGATAGACATCAGCAGATACACAAAACAGGAAAAAGACTTGATCAAAGAGGTAGAGAATAAAGATGAGCAATGCTGGTAGTCGACGCACTCTCTCTCTGTGTGTGTGTGTGTGTGTGTGTGTGTGTGTGTGTGTGTGTGTGTGTGTGTGTGTGTGTGTGTGTGTGTGTGTGTGTGTGTGTGTGTGTGTGTGTGTGTGTGTGTGTGTGTGTGTGTGTGTGTGTGTGTGTGTGTGT